>ML677404.1:1637144-1648358 GCA_007922305.1 Dermatemys mawii | reverse complement strand
TCTGTTCCATTCTATGCATCCGATGAAGTGGGCTATAGCCCAGGAAAACTTATGCTGAAATAAACTGGTTAGTCTCTAAGGTGCTACAAAGTCTTCCTCGTCTTATTTACTTTCATTTAAGAAACCAACATCAAGCCTCGGGAACAGGATCCCTGTACGCTCCGATTCTCTCATTAATGCCAGTTTGTTCTTGTTGGAAATATCAGAGGGACAGATGAGAGAACTTGCCATTTGCCCATGAATAGGAGATTCTGGCAGGCTTGCTTGAGCTGCCCGTAACTCCAAAACAATACAATTAATCACAATAACTCCATCTGGAGAAGATAGATTTTATTACTTTTAAAAAGCTACGAACAAATAGCTCCCTAAGAACACAATAATTGCAGGCTTTAAATTTAGGCTTTGAGGCGCTCACATGCTATTTCCATCTTGGATAATGGTGAGAAAAATACTGTATTTCTGCAGTGCAGTCCCCATTTCACATCCAGGAATTCGAGAGGGGAAAACGGAAAACAAAGGATCTGGGGGCTGTTGGGTCCTAACTTTATTTCTACATTCAACTGCATCACATCTGCAGAATGCAGATGTTTCATAAGAAATTATAACCAACACCAGTCAGCACCCAGCCTGTCTGAGCAAGTTAACGGTTTGCCACTAGTACCCCCGCCTGCGTGTCAGAGTGATTACTAGGAGGCTGATTAAATTGGCCAAAGGTCTTTTTACCACCAGCTAAACAAATGCACTTCATGCCATAATATGCCTTAGTAAGTCAACGCCACAAAGCAGAGTCGAGTCCAAAGGCAGCATGGCTCCACATTCCTGATATAGCAACCGCAGACAGATGTGACATCCACAGAAGGCTACACAGAGCTGTCCCCTTCGCCCCACATCTCCCCTCTGCCAGCGAGGCACTCTCCACGAAAGAAGGGCAGGGGAACGCTTCTTACGCAAGTTTGGTAGCAAATGACTCAGTTCACGTATGTGAATCCTAATAAGGAATTTTAGCTTTTTCCAAAACCGAATGAGCCTTCAAAGAATTCAGGACAGCCACACTCCTCTGTTAACAAGTCTCATCTGTCTTCAGTGCCCTGGAAAAAAGCTGGAGCAGAGTTCATCCATTCCAATTTCATCACGTAGCTGGAGAGAGAATTATCTTTCTGGAGCTGGAAATGGTCTCCCACCCCCGCCACTGTCTGCTGCAGAAAAACAGCAACATTTTTCATCCCAAGAGCTCAAGGCTCTTCACAAAGGGAAGTCAAAGTTGGGAAACTGAGGCAGTTGAAGAAACTTGCCCATGATCACAGTCGACACAGAATAACCTGGGTTCTAGTTTCAGCTCCTAGACCAGTATCCCCTGCACAGGGCCACGCTACCTCAACATCTCATACCCAGTTTGAAGTATGGTAGTAGTTTGTATTTACTTTTATAGCTGTTCATGGGTAGTGGCTTTGGTCAGCCAGGTACAGAATATTTAAAAAACATTTAGCAACTCAGATTACTTTTACCTGTCTATCCCTTCTTCCCCAGGATATAATATAAGAACTAGGGGCCAACAAATGAAATTAATGGGCAGCAGGTTTAAAATAAATAAAAAAGTTCTTCACACAGCACACAGTCAACCTGTGGAATGCCTTGCCTGAGGAGTTTGCGAAGGCTAGGACTATAACAGGGTTTAAAAGAGAACTGGATAAATTCATGGAGGTTAAGTCCATTAATGGCCATTAGCCAGGATGGGTAAGGAATGGTGTCCCTAGCCTCCGTCTGTCAGAGGGTGGTGATGGATGGCAGGAGAGAGATCAGTCGATCATTATCTGTGAGGTTCACTCACTCCGGGGCACCTGGCATTGGCCACTGTTAGTAGACAGGATACTGGGCTGGATGGACCTTCGGTCTGACCCAGTACAGCCATTCTTATGTTTAGAAACCAAAGTGTCTCGCTCAACATCCTGAAAAGAACCTTGAGACACATTTGGTTTAAGTACAAAACACTCAGTGCACTGGGGCTAATGATGCAAATGCATCTGTAGACAATAGCGTCTGTATTAAGACTTTCAGATTGAATGCCACTCCCCCTGCCCTTTCTGTAGAAATGATTTCAGAACAAAGTGACTGAAGCACTATGAAATGCCTAAAGGCCTGACAGAAACTGCAGAAAAACTAATCAGGGATGGCAGATTTAGAAAGATATTTCAAACCTCCATCTAATTAGAAACATCTTTGTGTCTGACAACTGTTTCCCCAGCATAGCAGTTTATGAAATATACATTATTCCTACACAAGAAAAGGGGGAGGTCTGTTTGACAGAGATTTCAGACGAGCACACCATATTCCTAGGCTGCGTATTAAACTTCAAAGCTAGAACTGCAGTTGTCACTTCTGTGCTTGTTTCAGAAGAGGTCTGAGTGCTGAAAAGAAAATTCCTGCTCTGCAAACACAAGCGTGTTTTATTCTGTAAACACCTGTAGTACCAGTATGGTTCAGTGGGGAGCATTAGATCATCCTTCAGACGAAATCATGGATTCCATTTCAACCAAGGCTATTTATGCAGCACCACTGATGCTTTACAGATTGGTCATACGTGATCCCTGCCCCAAAGATCCTCAGATACTAAGGTGACGGACATGACGCAAAAACCTAGACAGCAGAGAAAGAACTTAGAACTGAAGATCAGATCTCTGGTCTTTCTTGAAACAGCTCTGCAGGATAGAAGGTACATTAGGAGCACTTTCCAAAAGAGAGGCTGATAATGCACATCACCCAGCTAACGCTGTTTCCCCCCACTAAATGGGTCCTAATGTCCTGGTCTACTAAGAAGAACTTACGACCTACCCTTTCCATCCACAGATCCCAAAGCACTTTGGGAAGGGGGGGTCTGTGTCTTCCCAAAGCCACATAACAAGTGCGTGACAGCAGAGAAGAGAGAGGTCCAACAACTTGTTTCGTCATGTATGCCTGCACCCTTCACTACCACAGCTTATTTCTTACTGCAAAGCACCTTCAGGTACTCAGAGACGGAGAAGGATCATACAAAACCTAATTCTATTCCAGCTACCAGCTTACGTGCCTAACCTGAAACATTTCCCCAGCACTTTCAGATTCCAAAATTAATGTGACATTCAACTGAAGCTTGACAAGCTACTTAGACCAGGCAAGCTCATGCCTGAAAACATTTACATCTTTAGATGAGATCAGTAAAACAGTCAGAGCACAGACTTGCAGCTACCTGCGATGTGCTTTTTGGTTATACACTACACCAGGGTCAGGAAGGAGCAATCACTACAGCAAAGCCAGGCAGACTTCTTTTTTTAATTTGTCAGTGAAGAAAGCACCTCCCTTTGGGAGCGCACAAATTTTAGTTTCTATAGAATACTTCTCAGCCATTACTGACAAGAACCGGTAAGGAAACCCAAGCCAGATCTTTCCTATTTGTCAAGGAAGTTTCTGCACTAGGACTAACACGTGTTAGCTGGTAGTGGTAAAACTATTACTTTGCCTTGTCCACACTGGGATTTCCGCATGTTTGACAACATGTTAGGTAACATTTAAACACTCATCTTTTTCTTGGTGTAGACATTGCTTAAAGGAGCAACAAGCAACTCATTCCCTCTTCACTGCAGCCCTGCCACACTTGTTTTACTCCACATCCCCAGGGCTCCAAGTTTCTGAAATATTTTGCACTTGGTTTTGGCGACCTGACACTGTGCAAGCTGCAGTCACTTTTAAAGCTTCTTCAATCAGGTTTTGAGGATTTCTTTGCCAGTTTTTCTACATGCAGATACAATTCTCCTGCTACCCCACATAATCATCATCTCCAGCTGCTCCTCCGAACCACCGGCTGTGTGCCACGCTGGATTGGGAACGTGACAGCTAGGAACTTGGTGAAGAGCTATTGGCCCCATGACACTACAGAAGGGCTGCCATTGTTCTGAAACAGCCACAATTCTTCTCAGTCACGAAGGTGAGAGTCAAAGGTCTCTAATCAGATCCACAATGGGTGCACCTGCACTAACGGTGAAAAACAGAATGGTCTTGTGGATCAGGCACTAGACTAGGAGTTCGAAGACAAGTTCTATTTCCAGTCCTGCCACCTCTTGTGCATCTCACATCACTCTGCTTTTGGGCTTGTCTGGGGGAGAAAGTTGCACTAGATTAATGTAAAGAGTGGGAGTTAAGTTAATTTTGTTACACCACCACCAACTCCTGTGTGCCCACACTTGGTTTAAGAGTGACTTCTTTTGGTTTGGCTGACCTCAATTAGGAATAGGTTGAAGTGCAACAGAAACAAATTGATGCAAACAACTGTGTGGACACAAATCTGTGCAACTTTTAAAAAAAAAAATGTAGAAAAGACATTAGTTTCCCATCTACCACAGGAGGATGAAAATACTTGCGTTCCTCTGTGGAGTGCTTTAACAGCTCTGATAAAAGTGTTACGGAAGACCAAAGCGTTTTCTGAAACTGATCCAGAGCGGAACTGTAAAAAGCCAAATCCAAAATTGCACAAGAAGAACACGGGCTTAGAGATAAGCTTCGAAGCAACAGGACTAAACTCAAAGTTGGAAAAGCCTCATAATCATTAAAACCTTGCTGATCCCAGCTTCTGAACCCACTCATGGATTTGTGGGGGGAAGCCAGCTAAGGCAATTAGGATTGTATGATCATTATTACAGATAATTAGTGCCCAGGAAATTCTTCAAGGTCTGCAATTATAAGGAACGAGAATCAGCTTCAGAGGTGATAGAAGCAACTGACCTTCCCAGCTGGAAGCTAAGCACTGGGGAAGCTGTAACATGAGACACAGCTGTAACCTCTCAACAGTGTGAGGTAACCCTGGTGTTCAACTTACGCCAAACATTCCCCAAAAAGATACTCTTGTGCTCCTGGGAATGCAGCTCTACACCAGCAGGGTTGGTCATGTCCAAGTCAAGATGCTATAAATGGAGTTTCCTCTCCCCCTCAGTTCTGAAGGAAGTGACCTTTTTCCTCAGCTGTGCAAGATTGCTCTTGCTGGGGGAGACTCCTCAGAGGCAGACATGGTGTTGCTTTAGTGGGCTTTGGAGAGATGTCATGTTTAATAGGTCTGTTTTTTAAAATCCTTTTTACTACTACCCTGTTTGAGGGGGCAGGAGGGAGAAAAGGGGGTTTCAAGAACTAGGACTGCAACACTTCAAACTCTCCCCACTTCACCACTGGCGTGGCCAAGGTCTGCAGTGACACTGAGGACTTTCAATACCCTGTTCTCACGAACAGGCAGAAGTAGTCTGTTCTTCCTGACACTTATCCATGGCACCAGCTCCCAACCCAGCAAGTTGCCAAGTTAAGTTTTCAATAGCCACACAGCCCTCCTTCCGGAGGACTGCTAGTTGAAAGCATGGAGAGCTTAAGCATTGGTCTCCTCAATCCTGACTGCTCGCTTAGGGTATCTCTGTGTGGCCCTTGGAAGCAAGCCACCCTGCTTGGGTCAGCAGACTTGGGAAGGGGGTGGACCTCAGGGCCTGAGCTGCAATTTCAAAGTACTGTTGACACAGCTATTCTTGGAACAAGCACAAAACCTGCAGCTAGCCCAAGCCCATTCTGTGTTGTTCCCATCCCGTCCCGCCCCCTCTCCAGCCCCAGACTGGGAGGCTCCCTGCAAGGGCTGTGTAGACACTATCAGGGCTAGTTTATTCTGATAGCCCTCTTTGAAAGAAACTGACTAGGGAAGATACGCCCACCACTCATAGGTTGCTGAGACAATAGAAGATAAAAATCTATTGTTCTAAAGTGGTTGCTGCTCAGTGGCTGTTTTGCATGGACTCTCTGGCAAGCAAGGGAGGGGGAGGTTATGGGACCCACTTTTCTACATAATTCAAGTTCCATTTTGGGGGAAACTAGTTAAAAAATGCCCCAAGCAATTTGTTCGCATTAACCCAGCCACCTAAAAAACATAAGACCATTGTGAAGTTGCAAAGCACAAAAAAAGCCATTTTAAGCCAAAAGCTTTTGCATTCCTATAGCTTAATGGCCAAACCCACTTAAACCAAATTTGCAGTAAAATGGGTATTTCCATGACATTTTATGGAACTCTTCCAGGCTGATGAATAGTTACAGATTTAGGAAGTACAAAGACAGTTTAACTGGGTATTCTGTACTTTTATAGCCTACTTCAATAAACATTAACAAAGGACATGAAAATGGACCTTTAAACCTCTTCAAATCCATTATCAGCGAATGAACGTATCTGCTGGAGTGTTTTGCCTCTATTACAAACAGCAGGGACCCTGGTAAGGCGACAGGGACCCCTGTGGTGTGCCAACCCTATTTAGGAACACAACTGGAAAGCAAAGGCTCCATCCAATCGCCAAAAAGACGACTGTTGCTTTTAAATCCTTCTGGGAATTCTCACGTCCCTTAACACCCACGGGAACAGGGAGCTAGAGATTCTCCAATCCCAAATGGATAGGTGAGCGACAGTGCCCAGACGGCTACTTGGCAGTGGCACTTCTTCACTCCAGTATTTCATCAACAGTCAGAGGGGCAGAGGTGGGGGGAAAAAGTCTGGACAGCAGTGCTGAGGGAGACAGGCTTCTTTTTTTGGTTCATTACAGCAGAGTCGGAATATAACAAGGCCATTTATGCCCTCAGAGTTACTGTCTCCAGTGGTGAAAGAACCAAACAGCATCATCGCTGGGTTCTGAACTTTACCTCCAAGCTGGGATATGGGGCTTTCATTAACAGGTGGAAGAACTGGGCATGCTATGGCTTCACTAGTCTAGGTGAACCAGTAGCACAAACATCAAAGCAGGGTGCAAACTGCTCCAAATTGGAGTGGTGGGTTTGCTGGATCTACATAACCTGCTCTCAACACTGCAATGCCAGAAGTAGCTACAAGTAGAAGAACTATGGAGCCTTCACAGCTTAAGCAAAGGTTTTATTTCAATAAGAGTTTATGTCACATGCACAAAACTACTCCAGCTTGACATCAATGCCTCTCTAGAGGAAGGGAAGGATTTCGGAGGAAGATGGTGCAGAGAAACACTGAATAGCTTCATTCCACAGCATGTGGAAGGGATCCACTGTCCGCAAGGGATGGAAGACACAAAGCTGGTCTAGGTGCAGAGATCCACCCATTCCAGCAGTTGGTAGGAGAGAACCTTTGTTTTGTGGTTAGAAAGGCAAGAGAATTGAGGGACTGATCTGACATGCTATTTGAATAGGGAAGGGTCGGTCACACATTGCCCGGATGGCCTGTTACTTCTTGGGACACACACCATAGGAATTCAAGAGCTTACAGGCATCTGTAGTTACTACAGGGTGTCAGGGGAACTCCAGTTTGCAGACAAGTGCCTGCTTGTGGGAGTTTCAAGGGAATTCCAGTACGGAATAGCACATGTGAGTAGGATCATGTCCATAACAGCTCCTTCCAGCTTCTCCTTAGTCCCTCTGCCTCTCTTTAACCGCCCCGGCCCAGCCCTGTTCTTCCAGCCCCAGTACTGGTGCATCTGGGGATAAGATACTGGCTTGATGAAGCTCTTACAGTGTGCTCCAGAAAAGGCAGCTGAGCATCAGTATCCCCATTTTGCAGATGGGGTAACAGACAGGGGAAGAAGTGACTCACCCAAGGTCACATGGAGAGTCCATATTAGAACTGAGACCAGAACCCAGGAGTCACTACCCTGCCCTCTGGAGCTCACTAGTTCCCTGCAAGAACAGGTCTACTTTAAATCAGGCACACAAGCAGGTGCAGCATGGGCAAGACACAGAACCTACTTCACATCTAACACTGACATTCTTTGTTTTTTAACTGAGACTGGCATAGCCAGAGTTGTTAATGCTCGACTTCAAAGTCTCCCTGAAAGCACTAACACCTGACCCACAAGCTCAGAGTACTCACTGACGTCACCCTCGACATATTTTTAGAGACCCGTGGAGCTAAAACACAAGTGGGCACTTTGTTTCTCTTCAGGCAGAGATCAGCATGACTCATTTCAGAAGATTCCCAAGACACAGCCCCAGCAATTGAACACACTTAAGTGCCTCCTTTCCTCTTTCAAAAGGCTCACAATCCACCCTGGTGAAGGAATATAATGTTCTGACTGCTGGGAATACACCCCAGGTGAACACCGCCCTCCCTGAGAATTCAGGCCATAGACACAGAGATCCTGGAAATAAATAGCACATTCTCAGCATTGCCATTCTCCATACTAAGAATATTTATTGGCCTAGGGCATCTTTAAATACTCTGGAGAATGCTGGGACATTGGCCGATTTGAGAACATTTGGTATTATTGTGAAAAGATGTTTTTATTTCTTTTGCTCTTAAACTTAATTTCTATCCAAGAAAACCACAAGCACAAGTAGTCTCATATTTCACATGCACTTTGTATTTTCTACCATTGGTTCTAAGGAGACTTTGCTACAACATTCACTGAGAACAGAGGGTTTAAACTTTAAATCAATGGTAACAGCATCACACCTCTTTCAAGATTCCCACCAGCCACTTCTTCTATGACAGATGCTAGGTCAGTTTTCTGCACTGGGGTGGATATCAGCCCAGGATAGAAAGTGCAAAGACACAATGCTTTGTGTTCAGCTACTTCACACCAACAGAATAGCGTGAGTCCAGGAACTATAGCAGAACAAATGTAGCATTTTAAGAATAGACCAGCCCTCAGACTTTTACAAAGCACAATCAGGTCTACATTCTGTTATTATGGTCAGCACCAAGCACGCTGCCTGGACTCCCTTTCACGCAGCTCATTTGTATTTACCATATAATTAAATATGCTTCCTCCCTTCTGAAAGCAAAATACATCAGGGCCTTTACACATACATGTTCACTCTGATTTTATGGCAGCAATTTTCTACTGAGATCCTCTTTTTAGGTTCCTTATACAAGAGCTTTTTTCTCCCAGGCAACTCCCAGCAACATTTTGGCATTGTTCTTTCATCTTTGCTGCAAACCTAATTATTTAAGCTAATCGTTTACTAATGCAGTTAGAACACCCTCTCCTCTCCCAGTGCCAGGGTTCCCCCAAAGCCCAACAGCGTGGCAGACTGAACATCCTTCTAATTCTACCCCGTGGATTAATTCCTTTTACAGACTCGCATCCTCCATTTTTACCTTCAACTCAGGTAGGAGGTTTGAGTGTATTCCTTCACTTCTTACCATCACACTCAAAGTCCTGCATACTTCCATACTGAAATTCCCTCTCACTTAAGGACAGTTCCTGGTAATAAGATGAGAACACACAAGATTTTTGGCTCTAAAGTTACTTTAGTCCAACATGCTGCAAAGTGGAACAAATAGGCTCACGCTCTTATAAATAGGGCCCTACCAAATTCACAGCCATGAAAAACACATCACAGACCATGAAATCTGGTGCCCCCTGTGAAACCTGGCTATTGGGAGTGGGGGAGGGGTGTCACTGTATTTCAACCCTTGCTTCTGTGCTGCTGCTGCTGGCAGCAGCACTGCCTTCAGAACTGGGCTCCCAGATGAAGCTGCTGCAGTGTGGCCACCCAGCTCTGAAGGCAGCACAGAAATAGCATGATAATATCACAACCCCCCTTCAATAATAGCCTTGTGACCTCCTTTGGGTTGGGACCCCAGTCTGAGAAATGCTGCCTCAGGTCTTTAGGTGTTTATTTTGTTCATAGATAGCCATGCTTTGTGACAACCACTATGAAATGTAAGATTTTAATCTCTGAAACCATGGATTTTAAAAATGATCATGAAACGTAGCAAAATGGACAGTGAATTTGGTAGGGACCTATTTATAAGAGCCCAAACTCAGCTTTGAAGGGCGTGACAGAGGCCATGCAATCACAGTACTGCAGAGAACAAGCATGCATCCGCTCTGAAAATCACCCAGGGACAGAGGCTACGTGTACACCAAGGAGACTAGACCAGCACAGCCACACAATGTAGATGAAGGAGTTTTGCTGTCAGGGGAGGACCACCTTCTCCCAGAACTATTTCCATCAGTGTAGCTGTACAGTAGCTACACTGGGGTGTGGTTTTTTCAGGCCCCAACCCGTTTAGGTATGCCAATAGATTTGTCAAGTGCAGGCCAAGCCTACATAGCCAACTGCATGGCAAACAATTTAACTTGCAGTCTAGGTGTCAACTTGTTTGCAAATCAAGCCTCTACCACTACAAGCCATGTGACTGCAGGTGACTCCAGTCAGGCAATTTCATTAAAGAGAGTCAACACTATTCAATTGTACAGGATCTTCCTTCCAAGGATCTCAAAGCACTGGGAGTCGAATGCCCAAACCCTGACTGTACCAGTTATTGCGTTTTTCACGAAATACATCAGTCACAGACCCGCTGCATGCGAACTAAGAAAGCATTTTGTGATCATTTCATAACAAATACAGTACATGAACAGGACACAGTAACCTCAGAAAGCGAATGTGTCAAACACTGATAAGCAGCCACACTGCAACTTCATCCTGAAAGCTGGTTGTATACTGACCCACTGCACCGTCAATTATACAGAGGGATGATTTTAAGTGCATGTTGCTCATGCCTCAGAAATTGCCATCTTATGTTAGCATATGGAGAGCTGAGTCTGAAACTATCACATCCTCCCACCCATAACAATCAGGGGAGCAGTGATTGTACTCTCCCTGAAAGGCCAGCCAAGGAGACAATTTGCAAATTTGCTCCCAAGGAATCAACAGCCACAGCAACACTTGAGCAAGAGAACAGAAAACTCATTATGAGTTTTAAAAAAAGTGTAATTTCAAGGACCAGTTGAAGTAGATTTGCAGAACATCTTCCTTAGTGATTTTTGTAATTTGGCATGCAAGATTAAATCAAACTGCACTGCCTGTTACCAAGATTTCCCGAATTATAAAACAGCTAATTAAGTCTGAAAACCCAAGACAACTCCAGTTTACACCACTTGTCTTTAATAAGCAGCAGGCTTCCTTTTCGGTTTAATGCACAGTACAGATTTCTGGAGCAACTGCACAGCGCAAAACAGATAAAAGGCTTCTCATTCTCCAGATTCCATCAGGATCCAATTTTCCCTTGCAAAACAACTTCTCACTGAACGTTTAGCAGTAGCCCTGCAAACCTTATGTGCCAACAGGGAAACAAGTCAATTGCACAGGACTCTCTGAAATAGCTTCAGATCTCGGTATCCAATTAATCCGATGCCTACAATTAGTTGGCCTTCAGCAATTAACTGTTTCGATTACGAGCGACTCGAGTGTTTATCAGAC
>ML677404.1:1591880-1637134 GCA_007922305.1 Dermatemys mawii | reverse complement strand
GGGGGACACGCAGACTGTGCCTAAGACTCGGAGATGGAGCTCACGGTGGACAGCAGCCACGGCTCCCTCAAGGGCGGCTGCGGATGGTCCAGCTGTTTGAGCGCAGCCATGTTCAATAACCTCATGCTCAAACCCCTCCCTTGGCTCCCCGCTCATGGCAGGATCCAGCTCCAAACGGCCTTCTTTAGTCTGCAACCCCTGGGTGCACTGGCTCCAGCCAATGACGCCTCTCTTGGCTCCCTTCTCTTCACGTAGCACTGGTTTCCCTTCTGGCCCCAAATTCCCAACACAATCCATATACAAGAGCCTTCTCCTCTGCCTCTCCTCCTGCCAGCACCAGGCTCCTTGTGTCACTCCATTCCTCCCCTGACTTCCTGTGAAAACATTTGTTTCTCCCTTGCATTCCCTGCAGCACAAACCCAGACAGGAACAACTGTGCAACTCATTTGACAGAGGAGAAATCGAAACGGAGCCACTTTTCTACTCCAGAGTCCCGGGGTTGGCAAGACCAATATTTCCTCCAATGATCAGAAATGATAAAAGACTTCCCATTAAAAAGCAATGAGGAGAACGTGTGTCTGGCCTGCAGGGAAAGGAGCGAGTTGATAGGAATAGCATCTCACAGTTTAACACGCTGCCACCATCAGCGATGCTGACAAATGGACAGAAAATGAACACCAGCAGCTTCCAGATGCTTGCTACGGTGATCATGGACCCAGACCTGAGGCTTCTACCCCAATCACTCTTCGATAGCCCTTTGTCTGGCTTGAAACACTGATGAAGTATCTTGAATTTCCCAATATCTTGGGACTTGGATTCTTTACCTCTTGGAAGTGTTTGCAGCGATACTATGTGTCTGAAAGCCTCTCTAGCTAACCAGCAATGACACATGTCACATTAAAAACTGCCAGAGAGGGAAGAAGGTGGGATGATGATACATTTCTTATTACTACAAGAAAATAGCAGATACCTCTGCTTGGGGGTTAAGAGTGGGACCTGAGTTCTGCTCCTTGCTATGCCACAGACACCTTCAGACGTCACTTGAGTCAAAAGTGTCCTGGAAACTAACAGGTGAACAACACGTCCAAGCAGATCCTTCGCCGTGCCCTGCCCTCCAGCACAGCTGCCTCCCCTCTCCCTCCGGAGGGCTCCTGGGACGTGTCGGTTATTTGGGGACGGCTCTTCCTCTCCGTGTTATTTGCATCATCGCCCTCTCATTCCGGCCTCTCAGTGCTGTCAGTTCTCACCCGCCCCCTTCTTGCTCCCGGACACCAGATTAATGAACTGGCAAACATAACAGGTGCTGAACAGATCCTGGGGTGTGTTTCCTGGTTTGAATCCCCAGCCCAGGGATTAGAGCACAGACTGACCTCCTATGTTCAGCACAGCTTGAATAACACAATTATCTGCCATTGCACTTTGTAGCCAGTCCCTTGGTGGCCCCTTTCCAGGCATCAGGAGAAGGGTTATTATTAAAACTCCATTTCCTGACAGTGCTTCCAGGCTTGGTTCGTACCCCCATTAAAAAATATCAATGCACTGCGCTTTCCGAAAGCCACTCGTGTGACACAAACCCGCTGCACTTCCCTTCTGCTCCCGCGGCAGCATTCAATTGAAGCCACTAATGCACAGCAGCTCCTGTTCGCAGCTGTCCTGCATCTCTACAGCCTGTCGAAATAATGATCAGCTCAGAGAGCCCCGCTCCCCTCCGCAGGGCAAGGCAAGGAGACAGGACATGTGGCCGAGGCCATTACTGATCGCCCTGGACCATCCCCCATTCCAAGGACAATCCACTCAGCCGCATAGAGAGCAGCCTGTGGAGATCCAGGACCAGGGGGAAAGCAGGGAGAGACGTAGGCACCCCGCCCTGACTCTGCTTTGAAAGCTACGATTGTTGGCCACATGGACAGGGCCAGAGAGGAGCTGTGTCCAGCTCAGCTCCCAGAGACGAGGCCTCCAATGACTGGGGGATGTCCCTGCCCATGAGGTATGGTCACCTCCACTCTGCCCACACCCAGGTAGCACCAGCTGAGATACACATGAGCTGGAAGAGCACCAACCTGGCTGGAGGAGTGGGGGGGGTAAATATCACTGCCCAGGTCCAGTGGCAACCCTACAATAACAAACAGTGGGAGGCGGGGTGTGGGCACTGGCGCACAAGACTCAATTCCTGCTCAGCCAGACTCACCGCGTGAGTCATTTAATTTACGAGGGGCCTCAGTTCCCTGTCTGTAAAATGACAGGTCCCCGTCTCCCGGGGTGTTGGGAGTGGAATGAAAGCCAGGTAAGTGCCTAGCCGGAGCAGGGGGCAGGACCAGCCACCTCTCCTGCAACAGGAGCTCTGCCTACAGCTATCTCACTGCTCCCCAAGACAGGAGCAGAGGAACCTCCAGGAATGGAGACTGCCCCGCCCCATGTGCAGCCGCAGTGAGGGACCCCAGATCTCACAGAAACCCCTGATGGTCCAGGAATAACCACCCTGGGTCACTGCACCAGCAGGGGGCTGAGAACTGTCAGTCAGGCTTGGAAGGGACCTCAGGAGGTTCTAGTCCAACCCCCTGCTCAAAGCAGGACCAACCCCAACTAAATCATCCCAGCCAGGGCTTTGTCAAGCCTGATCTTAAAAACCTCTAAGGAAGGAGATTCCACCACCTCCCTAGGTCACTCCAAGTCCTTTGCTCTCCGCTTTTCTATCCACAGACAAGGCCAGCAGGTTTCATTTCCTATTTCTTGCTGGTTACACTCCTGGCTCCCAGGAACAGCAGCAGCCTGGCACCAACCGCACCCATGCCAAGGGAGGAGCATACGCCCAGCAAGAGTCCAGTGCCTCCAGCAAGCTCTCTCTGCTTCCCCAGCTGCTGGATCCGGAGCTAAACATCCCTCTCACCTACACTGCCGTAAATCAGCAGTAACCCCCCGGCTGGCAATGCCGTGTCCATGGGCTAAAGCTGGGGTAAGGGCAATCTGCCAAGGGGCAGCATAATTGGTGGCTTCAGAGCATCGCTCCTGATTTACACCGGGGTGAAAGGAGAACCATGTCACCTTGGTTTAAGGCCTCTTGCCTCAGGCACACGCAGGGGCTGCTGGCCGGGGGTGGAAGAAGCTGAGCTATGGAGCAGGCTGGCCACGTCCTTGCAGAAGGGAGGGCGCCACAGGGTTTGTGGCCTCGCTTTCCAGCCCAGCACCCCCAAAGCTCCCCCTCCCCCACAGGCCCCACAGTGAGATGGAGAGCGAGGAGCAGGACAGCTGGGCACTAGCTCCATGAGGCCAGAGCCAAGAGCCAAGAACGTCGCCCGTCGTCCCCAAGCCCTGCCGCTGCTGGAGCAGAGAGTAACTCATGGTAAATATTTCATCAATGCATTAGGTGCAGTCAATTTCAGTTAAGTGTGCGGCCAATTCATCTATAATTCACCGTCTCAGCTCTGCAGTCAGAGCCGGGGCTTGGCTCCTTGGAGCATTATTGTTTATTAATAAAGTGTATTGGAAAGGCAAAGGGAGGAAGAGGCTGCACTAACCGGTAGGTCTCATCCCTTGCAATGGGCGTCTCCCCCGGGGCTGAGATCCTGCAGGGCGGGGCGGGCCTGGAAAGTGCAGCACTGAAGGTCAGCTGGCTACTTCCTCCGGCCACCCAGGCAGGCTGGGAGGAACCCAGGCAGAGCCCCTCCCACACACACGTTGGGGGGGCGGGGGGGGGGGGGAGCCAAGGGCTGGTGGCACCCTCGCCAAGCCAGATGGCCCCAAGGAAAAGGGGGCCCTGCAGGGTTAGAGCAGGGGAGCCATGACTCCTGGGTTCTGGTCCTCGCGCCGACAGCCCAGCTCACTGGTGGAGCGCGGGACAGTCACTGGACTCCTCACTTCAGGGGTAGGACTGACCGTGTGCCGGGATGGGGGAGGGGAGGCGTTTCTGACCAAAATGAAAAATTATATAGAAATGGAAAGTATTAATTACAGCCCTGCCAGGGCCTCTCACTCCCACCCCACAGCCCTGCTGTCCCAGCCCTGGGCCACCCCAGCTCTGGGAGGCAGGAAGGCACTTTGCATGCAGCTTGGAGCTAGAAACACCGCAGCTCCGTGTTTGCACAGAACCTCCTGGCCCTGAGCCGAAGGGCACCTGGTGTGTTGGTGCTGGGATGAACAGAGCTTGGGGAAGGGATGGCGGGGGGGACAGAGGGGGGAGGGCCTGTCACACCATAAGCTGCAGCAGCTAAAAGCTTCCAGTTTCCAAGTTTTCTCCCTCAAACTGCCCAGAAATCACCTAAGCACCAATTCAAGCTCCAGTCGCAGTCACGTTGTAGCCCAGGATGATTGAACAGGACATATGCCAGGTCCTGCATTATTCACACTGTTTGCATTGATTGGCTTCCAGGCTGGCAGCTCACATGCAGCCATGGCAGGGAAGCTGGGGCTGGGACTGAGGGGCCCCACTCCTGGGCTGTGGGGATGGTGCAGGGGGACGACAAGCCCTCCCGCCCCACGACGGCACGGCCCCATCCCGGGAGTCCGAGGAGCAGCCCGTGGCCCCAAGGAGAGTCGCTCTAGCCCAGATGAAGTGGGGCGGGGGAAGCTGGCACCGCTGCTTCCGGAGGAGACCGACTCCAGGGCTCACTATGCCCCAGAGCCAAGTTCCCACCACGCCCGCAGCACCTGCTGGGCTTGGCTTCATGCATGCTTCAACCAGCAGCACTGCCCCCAACACTCCCCCTCGAATCCTACCCCTCACGGCTCTTTGATCCCTCTGCAAACTCCACCCTCCACAGGCCCGCAATCCCCCCGCCCCCTCCCGTCTGCCTCTTTCAGCCGTGCCAGGCTCCAGCCCGTCCCTTCCCCTGCGTAGGCTGTGGCAGGGAGCCAGGGTCCCCAAGGCTCCAGATGGCTTCAAGACACAAGGAGCTCTCTGTGCAGGGCCGGGGAGTGCTGCAGGCCGCGCTGGGACCGGGCTAGCAGGAGACATGCAGGGCGGCTCCGCTGACCCCTCTGGAATTCGAGAGGAACCACAAGCCAGACCGCCTGCCCCAGGCCTGGCGGCAGCAGAGACACCCCAAGGACTCTGTCTGTCCCGCCCAGGGTGCAGGAGCGTCACAGACCCGTTGTCGGGCCTGCAGGGTCAGGAGAGGTTTGGCCTCGTGGGGCTTGTAGGAACCTGAGCTCTGCGGGTGGCCGTCTCCGAGCTAGGGGCAGGTGCTAGAGGCCCCACTTATTGTCTGGGGGAGCGCACCTCACTTTTTACCTCATCTCCTCGAAACACACCAGCACAGGCAGCTGGACCAGGACTCCTGGGTGCCATTCCCACCTGTGCCTGGCATGATCAAATCCCATCCTGCCCTTGTGCCTCGGTTTCCCCTCTGTGCAGGGAGCTCGAGGGGTTACTGCCTTAGTGTCCCTGCAACACCCTACGATCCCAGCAGGAAAAGGGCTGTGGGGAGGGGGCTTTTAGCAGAGCTTGGGCTGCAGCAGGGTCCAGGGCCCAGGTGCATGAGGAGGGAGGAGAATCCTGGTTCTCTGAGACCATGCAGGGAGAAGGGCTGGAGGTGAGGGGGGGTCTCCTGGGTAAATCAAAGCCAGGGGATGGCACTAGAGTGGGGACCAACACCCAGCAACACTTGGCACAGCAGCAGGGCCCTGGGCTGGCAGACGACTACCCCAGCCGGCTCAGAGAAACCCATTCCCTGCAGCAGCTTCTGTGCTGGGATGGGTGAGGCATCCGGACAGAGCCCTGCTTGGCTGGCACCTGGTTAGGGTTGGAATCCTCCACCCAGTCCCCTGAGGGCCGGAGACAGGCCCCCAGCTCAGCCGGGACCATTCACTCCTCATGGGACAGCCAGCGGCTGAGGCTGGATAAAATTCACTGCAGGTGTGTATCAGACTCAGGAAGCCAGACAAACCAGCTGGGCCCAGCCTGGGGGAGCAGGGGGGCTGGTCCCAGTGGGATCAGATGAGCAGAACTCCCATCAGCCTCCCCACAGACCCACTTGAAGCTGCTGCAAGGTCCCTGCTCAGCTCTCAGTGCAGGCGTCTGGGGCTGGCCACCTGCAATTTGGGGCAGAGGCCAGAGCTCTGAGCTGCTCCTTTCACTGGTCCAGTTCCCAACAGGTCCCAGAGGGAGCGGCTCCAGCCCTACAGCTCTGCCTGTTTCCCTGGACCGCGGGTCAGGCTGCAAGGCACAGAGCAGAGGAGCAGGACTGCAGCACCTGTGGATGGGGATGGAGATGAGGGTGGGGGCAGGGCCCTTTGCAGACACAGGTGTCGATAATTGCGCAGGTGGTAGGAGCTGCACTGAGCCGCTCTCAGCCTCACCTCGCTCTGGCCCAGCTGAGGGGAGCCAGGCTGGGCTTAGCTGTGGGGGCACTATTAGCCCAGACCTCGTGGCAGCCCGAGAGCCAAACAGCTCAGCCCAGAGCACAAGACACGGCCCCTGGTGCTGCCAGAGCCCAGCTCTAGGAACGGCCTCCCTGGCTGCCCGGGGGGCTCGAGGGACGGCTGCTGGCGAGGAAAATGCAAGAGATGGCTGGAGTCCGGCAGCAATTCCCACCTGCTGTCATCTTGCTCCTCCCTGGCCGATGTCCCCCGGGCTGCTACCCACCCCAGAGATCTCCCAGGGGCGGAGCACAGCTAGGAAATACCCGCTGCTGGAAGCCGGCTTGGTCAAGAAGCAGCTCCGCTGCGGGCAGGGGAGGGTCCGAGGGTTTTCCTGGTCTGTGCTTTGTGCAGTCACCACAGGGCTGAGCTCCGCCAAGCAGCGGGCGAGGCAAAACCAGAGCAACCAGCCACTCAAACCCAGGCCTTTGGTGTGGGCTGACTTTGAAAATCCCAGGCTAGAGCAAGAACCTGGGAGCCAGGGCTCTATCCCAGAGCCTGCCCCACCTAGCCTGTCCCACCCCCCACCCAATTCACCCTCCCACACCCTGCGAGGCAGAGCTCTGGACCTCTACGGGCGGCTAAGTAACACACCCAGGGTCACACACCGAGTCTGTTCAGAGCAGGGACTGGAGCCAGGTCTCCTGATGCCCAGCCAAGTCCCCAAACTACTGGGCCACCCATCCACCCTCTTGCTGGTGTCACTTCCCTTCTCCCTAAAGCAGCCATGCCTGGGACCCAGGCACACAGGGCTGGAGATGGACCAAGAGCTGTGGCTTCCTGGATCCAGTTTAAACTCAGAAGCCCCAGGTTATTCGCTGCCAGGCGCCCACAGCCCTGCACTCTGCAAGGGTCACTTTAGGGCTAGCGAGGGTCTCGTCTGCCATAGGGCAAAGCGGGGTCCCAGCTGCCAGGCTCAGCCCACCACCAGAGTCTGGGTTGGGTACGGTGCTCATGTGCCCTGCGCCTGCTTCTGCCCAGGAATGAGGACTAGGGAGCCACTGGGCACCTCAAAGGACAGTGCAGGGGAATCCACTGCCCCACGAAGCCACTGCCCCATCCCAGGGCTTTTGTGCCCTGCAGAAATCCAGGTGACAGGCGGGAAACCAACCCTCATCCGCCTTTGAAAGCAGCCTGCAGCGAAAAGCTTGCAAGGTGCCCAGCTGCGTGCTCCTATGCCACCTCTGCGCACACCCCCTCTGCGCCCCCACTGCCCACACAGCTGGCTGTTCTGCCTCTCCTCTGCTTGATTCGCTTTCTCTCCACATCCGCGCGCTGGGCCCAGCCTACAGATGGAACAAGGAGCGCACTGGAGTGCCCGGCCCCTTGATGTGTTCATCAGCCTGAGGAAGAACCCAGATGAAAGCCCCCCGCACCCCCGGATCCGGCTGCGCCGAGCAGCTCAATTAGAATGCCTTTCCCGTCTGGAGGCGAGTGACAGATCTTCAGATGCTCCTGCAAGAAGAGGATTTTCCTGGCCCCGCTGGGGGCCGAGGCCCAGTGTGAATCCTTTCAGGGCGAAGAAGAAAGGAGCCAGAGCCGAGCGCTCTCCCCTTTCATCTCCCAGATGCCGGCTCAGCCTTCAGAACCCAAAGCTTCCTTCGCGCCGTAATTAACCAGCCCGGAGCTCTGCGCCTTTGTGTCGTCCAACCCCGCTGCCGCGGCAGCCCGCGGGTCCTGGCATGGTGGAGGTGTCATTAGCGCCGGTGCAAAGGAGCCAGGTCCAGGACGGGGCTGTGACAAGGGCCAGCACAGATGACAGGCTACCCATCTAATTGAGAGCCCTGGGCCGGGCAAGGTCAGGAGAGACAGCAGCTGTCTTCCGCTTTGTCTCAGCTGAATTAACCCATCAGATGCCACACAATCCGCAGTGCCCAATGGATGACATGAACCACGCTGGGGTCTAGCCTCAGCCCTGCAACTGACACATGACAGGGCACCTCAGTTTCCCTATCTGGAAAATGGGTTGATGTTCAAAAGATGAAGGTGCGAGCCCTTTGGGAGTTTGACCCCCATCCACACCTGAGTGAGCAGGGATGCCAAGAGACAAAGGAGTGACACACGTCCCCTTGGGGGCTTTGTGGATCAGGCCAGTCCCCAGGGGACAATTCCGTCCCTGGTCCGCAGCAAGGCCAAGCGCTGCGTGGGCCACGGCGACCGACCTGCCCGTGCTCCCAGACAGGGTCTCTGTGGCCCAGGGCTGAGGTACCCTGGGGAGGGAAACCTGCTCTGCTGCTCTCCTTGGTCTAGCTGTTTGGACAGTAAACCAGGGCCCCGTGCCAGCACCCACATGCTGCCCCCAACAGGAACCGCTGGATTACATCTAGGAAGCCTGCAATAGCCCAGCTCCCTCTCCAGAGCCAGCCATTCCCCCCACGCCCAGGGACACTGTGGCACAGAGCCGAGCGCCCCTCCCAGCGGCTTCAATGAGGCCACGGCCCTTCCCTTCCCGTCGGTCGCCCTCACTCCTTGCACCCCTGCTCAGAGCCTGGGAGCGCGTCAGGGCAGGGACCTTTTCTCTGTTTGAGGCCGTGCAGCACCCAGCAGGCTCCTGGGACAAGCAGGGAGAACCTCTGAGGTTTCTCCTCCCAGGAGCCTGGGGGAACCTCTCTCATGGGGGTCACATTGCCTGGGAGCTGCCCCCCCCACGCAACAAAGTTTTGCATTTGAAGAGCCCCCAGCAAAGATCAAAACAAAACTTGGCCAAAAATGGTAAAAAAAAACCCAAACCAAACCACCACTTACCTCTGTCCAGGCTCCACCCTCCACACCACATGTCCCCCCCCGCCCCCGCCCTGCAGGCCTCCCCACAGGCTCCGTCTTACTCAACCCTGCAGCCAGGGGAAAGTTTGGGGGTCATAATAAAAATTCAGGGAAGATCCAGGTTAGCAGGAAACCCTCCCCCCACCCCCCCATGTCACCCTCATTCAGTCCCTTACAAAAAAAAGTCCCCAGAAGAGCAGCCAGGGGCAGGTGAGCTCCACCCCCTGCCCCGAGACAGAGCCGTTCCCTGCCCCTGGTTCTGCTGGGGCCTTTGTGTTTTACATTCCTCTGCAGCGCCAGGATTGTCCAGGGCTGAGGAGCTGGGAGAAGCCGAGGGGAATGCGGTGCTCATCCCAGCAGGGCAGGGCAGGGCAGGGCCAGGCGGGGTGGGCCTGGCACCCCCCCAGGGGACACGCTATGATTCAGCCTCTCGGTTTCGCTCCTCGTAGCCAGCGTCCAAGAGCCGGGAAAACGCCAGCTCAGCAGAGCAGAGCGTGCGGGTGGCTGGGCCCCTGGAGCCGGAGCTGGGGAACGCGTCCCGCTGCCCGCCCCGGGACTGCTGCACCGGGAGCAGGCTCCAGCTTGCCTCCATGGGACGTTTGCAGCAAAACAACGTGCACCGCCCTGGCCCCAAGCCGTGGTAGAGGGTGCGCCCCTCCCCCCAACCCCGTATGGGGCACAGACAGTCCCCCTAGTGCAGCAGCTCCTGCCGCCCTAACTCCGGGGAAGGGGCAGCCCCTGACCACATCTCCTGACCCTGCTCCAACCCCCAGCCCTGCCTCTGACCCCACTTCCTGGCCAAGGCAGGGATGTGGCGGGGGGCACACATATGCTCCCCAAGTTCTGGGAAGAGGCAGGGCACTCCCCCACCCTAGCATAGAGCAGCCTCGAGGCCACTGGGGAGCAGAGAATAGCCAGTGTATTCCCCTCCCCCTCATTCCCAAATCTGCCCCATGGGCCCCGGAGAGCGGGGAACATCTGGAGCACAGTGTGGTCCACCCCCTGGATGTGGGGGGCTGGTAACTGCTCCCCTCACTCTGAAGCAGCTAGACACTGGGACTCACAGGGGTGGCCGGCAGAGATGAGGTCCTATTGAAAACCAAGCCCCCAAACCAGGGGCCAAAGCTGCCCCCGCTCCCTAGGCTGGGCCCCCAGCTCCCAGCACTGGCCACGCTCAGCCCGGCCGCAGGGAAAGCAGCTCCCGGGACCATCCCACGGCAGGGCTCCCAGGCCATGGGGAGGGACCAGGCACTGGGTGGGGCAGGGAACAGGATACCCAGGTTCCAGCCTCCACCCAGGCCCAGGTGAGTCAGATGTTCTTGAGTCTGGGAGGAGCCACTTCCCCTCCCCCACGCCGTGGCTCTCACACCTCCAGAGGGTGGCCAGGAGTAGTCAGAGGGAGCTGCTGGGCCTGCCTGTGCCTAGAGGCCAAGGGCCTCCTGCAGCCCTAACGCGTCCACACGTGGCAAATCAGGTGGGTGCCCAACCTGTGACCCTGGAGATCAGAGGGGCCAAGCGCCCGCAGCTGCCTCCGGACCGGTCTCCAGCTGGCTCGCTCCGAGGGGCCAGAGCACGGCAATTACTGAGGCATGGGGCTGTGGACTGTCCCTGTCTGGAGTGTCTCCCAGTGCTGGACCCCGGCAACTCTCTAGGCCCAGTTCCCCCGCATGGGGCAGCCCGAGGGCCTCGCTGCCCAGCTGCAAAGCACCCGACCCTTTGCCCCTCTCCCCTCAGACTGCACCCCCCCAGATCCCACCAGGAGCAGGGGGATCCCACCCCAGGTATTAGAGACCCAAGAGCCCCCTAGCTCCGCACAACAGCTCCTCCCACGCATGGGGCTCCCCGCCCCCCCCTTTCCCGGAGAGCAGCACAGTGCGGCCTAGGGGTGATACACCCCAGCCACAGCAACCTTCTTCAGCTGGTCCCAAGGCTCACAGCGCCACCTATGGGGAGCACTGGGAACCAGCAGGGCGATGGATAATTTATCTGTGGGGAGCTGTCCCCCTCTGCCCCCAAGTTACATACCTGGTCTGCCCCCATCAGTCCCTGCCCCCAGGCAGCTGCATTCTCGCCAGCCCCGGCGAGAGGGAATCACAGCCCAGCAGGGAAAGGACCCATCAGGATTTTATTAAAATTTAACACAAATATAAGGAATTGTCCAAGGCGGGAACCATTAAATGAACAGAATAACCTCACCCAGGGCTGGTCTCGCGGGAGATGTCAAAGCACTTGGGGGGGCGGAGTGCCACCAGGCGGCCCCAGAGGCTGCCAGCTTCCCCAGTGCCGCCCCTGGAACAAGGGGCAGCCGCCTCCCATGCAATGCAAGCAGTCACCACGCCAAGGCAGCTCGGCTCACCAGTGCACCGAGTTTAGTGGGGCTCCTCCCTAGGCCCTGAACACTGGCAGAGATACACCGGGACCTGCAGCACAAGGCACCCTGCGGCAGTGGGCCGGGCAAAAACCCAGGGCTGGAACGGCAGAGAACTGCAGCTTAGGGTGGAGGGGCACTGGGGGGTGGGGAAGGACTGGGCTAGCAGGGGGCTGTGGGTTGGGATTGAGGGCACCAGCACAGATGTGGGGGAGCCTGGGGCAGGACTGGAACGCATGTGGGGGAGGGAGATTTGCCCAGCCCCTGCCCACCCTGTGTTTGACTCTCACCAGCCCCCTCCGCCACCAGAAAGGAATCCCAGAAAGGGATCAAGACACTTCAAACCAAGCCGTGCCTGTCCCCCGAGTCTGCCACGTCCTGCCCCTCCCCTGCAAGACGGCCAGCCGTGGGGGGAGCGGGGGGTGCAAGCAAATTCCACGTGGCTGCAGTGAAGGTTCCCAACGGCTCCCGAGCCCCTGGGAGGATATTCTCCTCCAGAGACAGCTCAGGGGGTGGGGCATGAGTGATGGTTCAGGGAGCCCCAAGGTCTTCACCCAGTCTGTGTGTTACTGGCCCCGAGGGGCCATTTCCCATTCACCCCCACCCTACCCCAAGGAGCCTCCATATCCAGCCAGGGGCCGGTCCCCTGGGGGGGCTGTTATTCAAGCACTGTGAAGTGAGGTCTTATGGGAACAGCAGGCAACGCCTGGGATTGGTTCAGAGGCGCCGAGCTTGGCCAATGGGATCGAGGGGTCCACGAATGATTTAAGAAGGTTTAGGCACAAAAGGCAAAGGCAGAAGGTCCCGGCCCGTTGGGATCCCCGGGCAGTCTGTGTTTATACCTGGGGGAGGCCTGAGCCCGGCTCCCGGGGCGCTCCTTGCCCCCAGCTCCCACAGGGAGAGGTTTTTGGGGCCATCAGCCGGCCTAGATCCAGGTGGGCTGATGGGGCTGAAGATCTGTCCGGGCAGAGACCCGGCTGCAGCTGCCACTCGGCCCCCCGAACGCTGCTCATCGGATCCTCTCTGCAAACAAAGAAGAGCTGCCATTATGGGGGGGCCCGGCTGCGTGTCGGGGCCCCGCGCTGGAGGGTCCGGTCCGTTTCTGTGCCCATCGCCTCTCAGGAACTGCCAAGCTCCTCCTCTGGGACTGTCTCGGCGTGTGCACCTGTCCACGGTGGAGAGGAGACCGGAGAGTGAGGTGCTGGCCCATCCCTCTGGAGGGAGCAGAGTGGGAGGAGGCACAGGGCGGGGGCCATGCGGATGAGGACACGGCTCAGGGGCAGCTCACAGCTCACCCGGCCTGGATCTAACGCCGTGCAAACCCGGCGAACTTCTGCAGTTGGCAAACACCGGCTGATCCATCTTCTCCTGCATGGTCCGGAGCTTAGGGGCAAAGCTGCTGTTTCCCCCAGGCTCATGGGACTGGGGGAGGGCTGGGGGATAACCCCCCCCCACACACACATACACATACCCCAGTCATCATGGGCAATGCCGATGGAAGAAATTCCCAGCTGTGCAGAGCGGCCCCTGCCCCAGGATTTGCAGCTCCAGGCCTGGGGCGGGAAGGAGGCTGACGGCCGTAGGCCCAGCTGGGGTCACACTGGCCCAGGGAAGCACCAGGCAGGACAGAGGCAGCCAGGAAGAAAAGAGGGAGGGAGGAGAGAGCCCAGCCCTGCACAGGCACCTGAGCGAGGCTCGTTAGCCTAACGAGGGCCCTTGGGGGAAGCAGCAGCCCTGCAGAGCGGGGTTGGCCAGCCAGCAGACTTCGCTCTCCTTGCCTGGAGCAGAGCCCTTTGCGCTCCGGCGTGGGGGGATGTTGGGCCGAGATGGAAACACGACACCCCCGGGAGATGGGGGGCGCCCAGCGTCTCTCAGGATCAGGCCCGCAGCGCTGGCGAGAAAGGCTGGAGCGTGGTTTAGGGCAGAGCAAGCTCCCCCCATGCCATCCGCCACAGCCTCAGCCCTGCCCCGGAGGGCCCAGCCAGGGGCGGGAGGATACGGGCATCTCCACAGCCGTCAGCCCCGGGGCAACCAGTGTGGGGGGCTCTGGTGAGGGGGTCGCTCCGGGGAGCTGTGGCCAGGCTGCGCTGTCATCCCAGGAGTGTGCCGCTCCTCCCAGCTCCCTGGGCCCAGCCAGGGCAGTGGGGCTCCTGCTGTATCCATGGGGCAAGGGGAGACCGCAGCTGCCCCCCACCCCCTCCAAGCATGACAGGCCCTGGGAGGCGGTGGGAGCCTGCAGTCAGTAACCTTGGTCTGCTTTGTCCCCTTTGGACTTGGGCTCCTGCCACCACTCAGCCACAAATCCCTCCTCGTAGTCGCCTTCGCCTTCGAACTCGCCGTCCGAGGGCAGGTCTCGCCCGTCCGGCTCCGCGCCCACAGCCAGCTCCATCTGCAGCACCGGGAGAGAGACGCTGTCACCGCAGACCGAGGTGCCCGGCACACCGGGGCAGGCCTGTCCCCAGAGCCGGTCCCTGGGGCTTTGCTCAGCAGAGCTGGAGAAGACCCACGGGGAAGGGGCCAGTCTACCCCTCCCTCCATAGGAACCGACGTGGGATCAACCCTGTACTCGAGGCCCCCCCCTCCCCTGGCCGGAGCCCTCCCCACACCGGGAGCCAGTACCAATTTGGCCCCCACCCCCGCCCCATTTCTCCTGTCTAGTTTCAATGCGCACTCCTCGCTTCTCCCCTTGGGAGACCTTTCCAAAGCCACCTGCCCGTATGGCTCATTTCTCCCAGCACCAAAATGCAGCCAGCTCTGGGGTGGAGCCCAGCAGCGTTGGGTGCTGCTGTCAAGCAGCCATTACTGGATCAGCACAGCTCAGGGCTCCCCTCCGAACAGCGATGTGGCCCAGCCCTGCTCAGGTCCCAGCCCAAAGGACTCCAGCAACAGCAAGCTGAATGAGGGAGGCGCCTCCCACGCCAGCCCCAGCTCACCTCATCATCATCCAGCAGGTACTGCTTGGCAAAGTCCAGCAACTTCTTCTGCTCGGCCGTCTGGTTGTGATACTGCAGCGCCTCCTGGGGCGGGGGGGAACAACACATCAGCCCCACTGCCCCCGCTCCCTCCCCGGCCAGGCCTACCGCACAGGGAGGAGCTGTTCCCAGACAGAGCCGGCCCCTGGCCAGCATGGAAAGGGTTAAAGGGTACCAGGACGAGCGGGCCCAGCCCGCAAGGGGCAGCTGGGCCAGTTCATCCGGGGGTCCCTGTGCCGGGGTGGGGGGGAACCCCTGCTGCAGGACCCCGAATCAGCCACGGGAGCAGTTCCAGGCTCCCCATCTCCAGGAGCTGAGCTCCCCCCACCCTCCTTGGCTCCCCCAGACCCTGAGATGGGAGTACGTCCTGGTCCCAGGAGCCACCGATGGGCTCCACGAATCAGCCCTTCCCAGCCCCACTCCCCGGAGCCCTCACCGGGCGGGGACTGAAGTCGTCATCCTCCAGGCGCCAGCGCTCGCGGTAGAAGCGATAATAAGCCAGGTTCTGCTGCATCACCTCGTCGGCCGGGTCGAAGAGCATGTAGCTGGAGACGCTCTGTACCGCGTTCTTCACGTCGTTCACTGCACCAGAGCCGGGGGCGGAGGTGAGTGGGGGGCATGGGCAGAGAGACCAGCCCCACTGCACCAGAGCCAGGCGCGGGGGTGAGTGGGGGGCATGGGGCAGAGAGACCCCCACACTGCACCAGAGCCGGACATGGGGGGGTGAGTGGGGGGCATGGGGCACAGAGACCCCCCCATTGCACCAGAGCCGAGCATGGGGGGGGCACAGGACACAGAGACAACCCCCCCCCCCACTGCATGAGAGCCAGGTGCAGGGGGAAATGAGTGGGGGGCACAAGGAACAGAGACACCCCCACTGCAAAGGAGCCAGGCATAGGAGGTACAGGTAGACACAGACACCCCACCCCACCTGAGAGCCAGGCGTGGGGGGAGGTTAGAGAACCCGCAAGGCAGAGACAGCCACCCCCTTTGTGTAAGGACAAAGACCCCCCGCAACATTAGGACACCCTGATCCTAACCCCTCACAGCAAAAGAGGATGTGGGGCAAGACCCCCACTCCAGACAGATGCGGGGCGCCCCTCACACAGCACTGAGGGGCTGTGGGGCAAGACCCCCCCTCCAGACAGATGCGGGTCACCCCTCACATGGCACTGAGGGGTTGTGGGGCCAGCCCTCCGCTCTATACAGACGTGGGGTGCCCCTCACACAGCACTGAGGGGCTGTGGGGCAAGTCCCCCCCTCCAGACAGACATGGGGCACCCCTCACACAACACTGAGGGGCTGTGGGGCCAGGCGACCCCCAACAGGAGAGAGGTTTTGAGACACTCAGGTGCTGGCTGCAGATGGAGGGGGCGAAAGCAGGCAAGGGGGTGTGTGGGGGGCTCATCCCCTGCTGCTCTGGGGTCTAAGCCCCTGCCCCCGACGGCCCACCCAGTCTGCCTCCCACCATCCCCCCCGCAGGGACCAGCGAACCAGGACGGGGCCCCCGGGACTCACGCTTGTAATAGGCGAACTGCAGGTAGTGGTACATGGTGGCCACGAACTTCTCCACAAAGAACCCGCCCACGTTGGGCGTCAGGTCGGCCTCGCAGTCCACCTTGCACTGCAGCACGGCCACGAAGTGATCTGGAGGAGACGCCCGTCAGGCCGGCCCGGCACCCCGACGCCCCGGCCGCCCTCGCCCACGGCCGCCGACCGCCCTCGCCCACCAACCACCCTCACCCTCCCTCGCCCACGGCCGCCGACCGCCCTCGCCCACGGCCACCAACCACCCTCGCCCTCCCTCGCCCATGGCCGCCGGCCGCCCTCGCCCACGGCCGCCCTCGCCCTCCCTCGCCCACGACCGCCCTCGCCCACGGCCACCGGTCGCCCTCGCCTACGGCCACCAACCACCCTCACCCTCCCTCGCCCACGACCGCCCTCGCCCACGGCCACCGGCCGCCCTCGCCTACGGCCACCAACCACCCTCACCCTCCCTCGCCCACGGCCGCCGACCACCCTCCCCCACGGCCGCCAACCACCCTCAACCTCCCTCGCCCACGGCCGCCCTCGCCCACGGCCACCAACCACCCTCACCCTCCCTCGCCCACGGCCGCCGACCGCCCTCGCCCACGGCCGCCAACCACCCTCGCCCTCCCTTGCCCACGGCCGCCAACCACCCTCACCCTCCCCCGCCCCCCCCCCCCCCCCACCCTCCCCCGCCCCCGCCCGCCGCCCTCCCTCTCCCACGGCCGCCAACCACCCTCACTCTCCCTCACCCACAGCAGCTGGCCCTGCTGCCCAGGGAGCCGAGCCCCACAGCGGCCAATGGTGGGATAACCTGCCCCATGGGGAAGTGTCTCCCTGACCCATCACTTATGGGGCAGCTTGTGCCACAGCACAAGAGGCTCATCTCTCTGCCATGCCTTTCTAGGGACCTCCCCCGCCCAATGCTGCTCTTCCCGTCCCCTCCAGCCAGGCAAGCAGCCTCTGTCCCTGCCCTTTACATAAGAACGGCCAGACTGGGGCAGACCGAAGGCCCATCCAGCCCTGTGTCCTGTCTCCCAACCATGGCCAAGGCCAGGCGCCCCGGAGGGAAAGAACCGAACAGGGAATTGTCAAGTGATCCATCCCCCACTTCCGGCAAACAGAGGCTAGAGACGCCGTCCTGCTCAGCCTGGCTAACAGTCGTTGATGGACCTGTCCTTTGGGGGTGAAGAGGAGGGGAACAGCCCCCTCCCCGAACCCAGCAAAAGCACCAGACCCACAGACTCCTCTGTGCATCCCTGGAGTACGTGCAAAACAGGCAGCAGCAGGCTGAGCTCCCTGCACCCCCGACAAGGGCCCCGTCATCAGCCCCATCCTAGGGGGACCCCGTGTGCAACCCAGGCATCCGGCTACAAACAGACTGAGCCCCCACAAACTCAGTCTCGCCAGGCCCCAGACAGCCACTGTGATGAGTCGCCGGCCCCGGGTGAGCCCAGGAGCAAAGGGCGTGGACCCACCCGCATGTGTGAACAGGAAGGCTCGGGGGACACAGAGGCTTCCCCCTGTCACCTCTTGGCCACGTCTCCCCAGCGCCCACCAGCAGAGCCCGCCCTGTGGCTCCGCGAGGCTGGGAGAGGTGCCCCCACCCGCCACAGACTCAGGGACGGGCCCCCCACCTGCAATAGCCGGGTAGAAGTCTTTGAACTCCTGCAGCTCGTAGGAACCCTCGCAGCCGGCCAGGCAGATCTCGTAGGCGTCGTAATACTCAGCCAGCGCCCGCTCCATGTCTGCGACGCTGCTCCGGAAATCCCCGCTGTTGTACAGCTTCACCGACCGCACGAACACTGCCTGCGGGCATCAGAACAGCCCGTGTCATGGATCTGCACCCAGGCCCCACCAGGGGCAGATCCAGCCCCGCGGCCATCCCCTCCTGGTCAGCACGAAGTTCCAGGGCTGAACTGGAATTCAGCCCTGTGCAGAAGGCCCCACCCCAGGCCCGAGTATCAGAGAATCTCAGGGTTGGAAGGGACTCAGGAGGTTCTAGTCCAACCCCTGCCCAAAGCAGGACCAACCCCAACTAAATCATCCCAGCCGGGGCTTTGTCAAGCCTGACCTTAAAATCCTCTAAGGAAGGAGATTCCACCACCTCCCTAGGGAACCCATTCCAGTGCTTCACCACCCTCCTAGGGAAAAAGTGTTTCCTAATATCCAACCTAGACCAGCCTCCACTGCAACTTGAGACCATTACTCCTTGTTCTCTCATCTTCTACCACTGAGAACAGTCTAGATCCATCCTCTTTGGAACCCCCTTTCAGGTAGTCGAAAGCAGCTATCAAATCATCCTTCATTCTTCTCTTCTGTAGACTAAACAATCCCAGCTCCCTCAGCCTCTCCTCATAAGTCATGTGTCCCAACCCTCTGATCATTTTCATTGGAGAGAGTCCCGTGGAGGGCAATTTGTCCACATCCTTTCTGTAGCAAGGGGCCCAAAATGAGGCAATTCTCCAGATGTGGCCTCACCATCTGGAGTGTTGTGTCCAGTTTTGGGCCCCCCACTACAGAAAGGATTTCTGGATCTCAGACGTTACACACCTACCCAAGGGCTGGATACGGCTCCCTGCATTAGCCTGGGCCTGGGACGTCACAACCCATTTTCTGGGGGTGCTCCTGCCTAGTTCCCCACCCCACTCCGGATACGTGGATTTCTGCAACGCTGGCTGAGTCCCTCTCCATCACTCAGTGGTTTGAAGGTCTGGTGAGTCAAGTCAGCCCCGGCGCCTTGTGTTCAGCACGGGCTGAATTCCCAGCAGAGCCCAGCTGTCTGCATGACAGCACCCACGGGGACGCTCTGGGGGACGGGACAGACGAGAGTGGACCCTGCACCCAGTGTGGACGGGAGAGCACTCAGAAGTGGCGCGCGCTGAACAGTCAGCTGGTCCAAAGCTCTTCACTAAGGTACTCCTGGTGTACGGGGTTGGTGGGTCCCTGTATGAACGCCCTCTGCTGGTAGCTGCGCACACCTACACAAGGGCTGGATCTGGCTCCCTGCATTAGCCTGGGACCGGGCTGTCACCGCCCGTTTTCTGGGGGTGCTCTAGCCTGGTTCCCCACCCTGCGCCAGGTACGTGGATTTCTGCGACGCTGAGCGAGGAGCAGACAGGGCCTCCAAGCAGAGCCCGAGAAATACAGGTGTAACCCGAGGCGCGAACACCACCCTCTCTGGGGTCCTGCCACACGTGGGAGCTCACGGCCAGACCGGGAGCAGAATGAGCCGGAGCCTAGGGCCCGGCCTGCCTCTTTCAGCCCCTCCGGACATGGCCCAGCACGGCCCCTCCTGCGGCTCTAAAAGCAACAGCTTCCCAGCTCCTGCTAACCCTCAGACCCCGACTGAGGGGAAGGAGAGCAGCTCAGACAGACCAGAGCCAGCTCTTGACATGGGTCCTGCTGGCGACAGGGTGGTCAGGGCCAGGCGTCATGCAGAGATAATCTGTCAAAGCTTCCTCCCCAGATCAGCCGCAGTGCACCCCAAACCTGACCTGCAGCCACCCCATTCCAGGCATGGACACCGCCCCCCCCAGCTCTGTCAATTTCCTCCCTCCTGGCTCACAGCTCAATCCCGCCCCGCAGCCCAGCCCTGGCTCCCCACCCGCGGGTGCCTGGCTCCCTGGGGATGCTCTCACTTCGTAGGGTTGGGCCTCCAAGTCCACGAGGTACTCGTCCACGTCCAGCATGGTCCTGTAATAGTTCAGGTACTTCAGCGTCATCTCGTGCTTGGGATTCTTCTGCAGGAAGGTGTGAGCGGCGGACACGGCTTTCTCCACCTCATTGTCCTGAGCGAGGGGGAGAGAGAATCACACAACACCGCAGGCCACCCCTGTGAGCTCAGCCCCAGGGTTCACGGCAGCTCCGTACGGGACTCTCAGCGTCTCCGCTCTGGACAGCCACCGGCCCAGGAAATCCACAGGGCTCCCGCTGCCCACACCAAAGCTGTCGGGATACAGTCATCCCGGTCTAGCTAGCGCAGCACGGCCCCCAGCATGGACACAGGTATTCGGGTAACGCTTTATACTTGCGCGGCTTCTTCCCCTTTCCATAGGAGGCTAAGCTACCCCCGCAGAACACCCGTGTCCACCCCACGGGCTTGTCTGCACCACCCACCCCGGTGCAGCGACAGACATACAGACCGGGAGGAAGGACATGTCCCAAGAGCCACTCAGCCGAGGGGCAGGCTGACAGGGGACGAGTGGAATTGTCATGGCTGGAGAGATTTCTAAGCAGGGTTTGGCATCCATCCGCCGGTCCCACAGAAACCTCTGCTCCTACCGGGGTTCTGAAATCACATCCCCAGAGCCAGGATCTCAACTCACCTCTCCTCGACCCCAGGCCACTGTATTAGCCCCTAGACCACCCTTCCCCTCCCCTGCCGGTCTCTCTCCCATCCCGAGATCATACCAGGCCGAATGCGGGAAGGCAGCTCTCTGGCACGCTGGGATGGGATACACTGGCTCCTTTATTCGCCCCCGAGGAGCTGGGACACGCTCCCCCTTCTCAGGGCCTGCTGCTGAGATCCTGGCTGCTAACCCAGCCGAGCTGCAAGTGAGCTCATGGGATCGCCAGGCCGAAGCGGCTGGCGCAGCGAGCGCTGCCAAAGGAGCCCAACGTGGCCCTGGTGGGGCCAGTGGTGCCCCAGGGACCTTTCCCGGTGGGAATCAGACAATGCAGCGCTCGGGTCAGCAGCAGCAGCCCTGGGGCGAATCCCCCACTGGCAGCAGCCAATGGACGGAACCAGATGATAAAAGCACCAATGAATCCAGGTGACAAATCTGTTCCCCCCATTCCCGCCCCAGGTCCCCACACACACCTCTGCAGCTCACCCCTTGGCCAATCAGGCCCCATCTGGTTTGGTCCCTAAATAGGGAGTTTGGAGTCTAACTTCCCCTTCCCGGGTTCAGCCAGGGCCCAGGCAGCCCCAGGTGAGTCAGGTCTGATTGCACCCCACATTGCTCCTGCTCCTTGGCTTCCCCCTGCTGGGATCTTACACGGGATTTCTCCACTGCCTCCTGCCAGCCGTACCGACTGCCCCAGCGTTACCGAGCCGCGGATTCTGCAGTTCCGGGCCGGCAGCCCCTCAGCCAGAGGTGGGCTGGCAAGGCCGAGGGGAAAGCGTGTTATGGGATCAGGAAGGACAGACTGTCCCACTGAGCAGGAGCCTCGCATCTTTGGCCTGGAGGAAATTAGCCAGTAAATTCAAGTGTGCAGCCGGCCTCCTCCTGGGGCCCCGCCCCGCATGGCACATGGAAAGAGCAGCTTGGATTCAAAGTGCGGCACTTTAAACTCGCCTCTTCGAGGATCCATTTGCACTCAGGAGCCAGTGAAAACGGGTCACTCTGGCAATGGCTTAGTCACCCACAGCATGGCCCACCCGATGGCATTCAGTGGGTAAGAACCGCAGACCCCAATCAGACCCTAATTATTCCTCAATACCCCTCCCTGCTACACAAGCACCCCTCCTTATTATCTCTGCTTTACATATGGGGAAACTGAGGCACGGAGCAAGGAAAAGTGACTTGCCCAAGCTTGCACAGGAACCAAGGGATCCTGACTTCCAAGGCCTTTGCTCAGGCCGCTGGACTCACGCCCGCTCCCCACTTTTCCTAGCAAATCCAAGGGAAAGAGGAGCTAGAATTGAAGGGCGGAGAAAGGTGAGTGAGTGAGATCTGTGTGCACAGCGGTCTTCTACAGCAAACTCCGTGGATAAAACTGCAAAGAAACAAAGTTTCCTTTTGTCTCCTCCCTGATGGCCCCCCGGGGAAAACCCTTTCATCAGGCTGTTAAAAGAACTCTTCCTGAGCAGGTACAAAACAGCGGGGCAAAACCCCTTTGTTTCTCCCTTTTTCCTGGTGCTCTTCAAAAGGCATTCACATTTCTGCCATGCGGCCACCATGGCACACTGAGTCCTGCCCCAGCACTGGGGTTCCTAGGGATTTCCCAACAGGACCCCCTCACCCCCCCCCGGTAAGCAGACTCCCCATTCCAGCCGGATGGGAGCACCGACTGCATCGGACCCCATGAAGTGACAGGACCTTTCCCTCGCGTTAGGAGGAGAAAACTGAAGTTTGGGAACTTATACCTTACAGGACCTGTGGGGCTGGAGTGGAGGGGGCAGGGCAGAACTAACAAGGCCTATGGGCTGGTGAACCTATAGGGAGCAGCAGGCAGCCAGGGGTCCAAAAGACAGATCTATCCCTCCCCCGGCCAAGGATCCCCGCAGGGTTTATTGCTCAGCTCTGTGCTCAGCAGCTGCCCAGACTTCTGCCGCTTTGGATATAGGGGACGTGGCATTTGCATTCCAAAGTCAGGGGCTTCCTGGCTCCAGCTGTGGGGAGGACTGGCCAAGGGGGTGGAGAGAAGAGAAAAGACCAGAAGCAACTGGCAAAGGTTTCCACACTCCATCCTGGCACGCACAAGTGACACGCTGGTCCCAGCTGCTGACACGGGGCCCGCAGCTCCCGCTGGATGCGCTGGGGTTCAAGGCTGCACAGATTGTGAAAGGAAATAACGACCCATCACATAACGAACACGGCTGCTGGCCAGTCCCCCGGCAGCAGTGGGATGGGGCCCCATTAAACCCACTGGGCAAAGCACTCAGGAAATACACCAGCTGGGAAGGGCACCCACCGAGGGGGCCCTACTGCGCCAGAAATCCAGACTGGTGCCCGGTTCACGTTTACACAAGCCCATAGCACCAGGAGCTTGTTCTCTGCCCGGCACCCGTGGGGGCCACAGATGCCAAGAGGAGAAGGGGCGGTCGTGACTGTCGGCGGCTCCCAGCCCCCTGCAAGGACTGATTATCCGTTGAAGGCCCACAACCTGCGCCGCGGTGGACCGAGATGCGGATGCTGCCCCCTGCCTGGAGGAGCCGAAGGGCCCCATCCTGCAGACCCTGTCACTTCCCTCGCACCAGCAGTGCCAGAGACTCCAGCAGGCCACTTCTGCACAGAACGGGGCCTGAGTCGGGGAGACACTGAGCGGGCAGGAGGCCCCAGGGAGGGGTGACAAAACAGTGAAACAACTTGGTGAGAAGGGCAGAGCCAGGGCAGGAGCCAAGGGGCGGGCAGGCTCCTAGACCCCGGGCACATCCCTTGCACCCCCGAGTCCTGTCCCAACCCCCGTGCTGAAGTGCAGGGCCCGGAGGGGAAGGTCCAACCCACACGCACGCGAGTCAGTGGAGCTCTGGCCACGGGTCACAACGCCTCCAGGGCGGGGCTCTTGGCGCGGAGGCTGCGCCCCCGGCTCACCTTGAAGAGCGCGTAGTGCAGGTACTGGTAGGGCGCACGGCGCTGGAAGTCCCGCAGGGTCTCGGCCGGCGGGTAGCGGAGCTGGAAGACCGGCAGGCCGCGCTTGCACCTCCGCAGGCAGGCGGCTCGCTGCAGGACGAGCCCGAAGATCGCCAGCTCCCGGCCCCACTCCTCCTGCGCGGCCGCGGGCTGCGCGCCGCCCGCTGCGCCCCCGGCGCACTCCCGGTGGCAGTGCGCCTCGCTGTCGCGCAGCAGGCGGTGCAGGCGCAGGCTGGCCTCCAGGGCGCGGGCGCTCTCCCGCCAGCGCTCCCCCGCGTACTGCTCCAGCGCGTAGGCGTAGGCGCTCTGCAGGGGCGCGAGCTCGGCGGGCGGGAAGCCGCGGAAGCTGTACCGCTCGTACTGCGCGCCGGCCGGAGCGGGGCCCTGCGCCAGCGCCGCCAGCACCAGCACCAGCCGCCGCCACCGGCCTCCCCGCTCCATGCCCGCCCGGCGCCGCCCCGCACGCTCCGCGGAAAGAGCTGCCCGGCCTGGGGGACCATCCGGCGGCTCGTCTGGGAAAAGGCGGGGAGTGAAGGAGGCCGGGCCGGGCGGAGCCTCAGGGTCTTAGAGCTGCCTGCGCCTGCAGCTGGCGGCTGCGCCTTGCACGAGTTTGCCCCTTGCACCTATGCGCCTGCCCCGGCTGGGTGCAACCCTGGCCCCCGTGCACGCAATGGGATTGCGGCCACTGATTTCTGCTCTCTCCTGACTCCCTCTGTCCCTGGCCCGCTGTGCCCTGGACCGCAGAGCTGGTGCTCGCCCCCTGGGGCTCTAAGCAGGAATATTCCCCCAGCACACACGAATAATTAATAGGGGCCCCGGGGCCCTAAGCCATTGCTGAGTCTGCTTCTGCCTAGCGCCAGCTCTGAGTGTGTTTCACGCCCAGGAGAGAGGATGCTGCGTGGCCAGGCCACAGATGCCCAAATCCAGCGTTATGCCAAGGAACAGCTGAGTGGGAGGACCCCGCTGACGGGGGGGGCAGACAGTAACCAGGATCCTGTTCCATTATCCCCCTTATTGCTCTGCCGGGTGCTCTCCCAGGGACGTGCGGCACTTACGGTATTAACTGGTCCATCCTCAGCCTCACCGTGTAGGCCGCAGGCGGGGGCAGAGCGTTCCACGGGGGTGAGTTTTAGCGTGAAAAGTGCAGCGCTGGGTTTGAGAAGCATTCGTGTCAGGGGCTCGCAGCTGCACAATCCAGACGTGACTGAGCAGGGCCAAGCGCCGGCCCGTCTCACTAGGGCCGGAACGTGTGAGTCGCACCGCCCGTGCAGCAGCTGTGACCAAAGGGGTGGAAGCAGCCTCTGCAGCTGGGGATAATAAACGTGAAGGGTGACAGCACGTGAGCTGTGCACCCCTCTGCTCCTGTCTGGAGATGTGAGCGGGGGCTAGGCCCTGTCTGTGTGATGTCCCTTCCCCCCACCAGTGCACCCCTCTGCTCCTGTCTGGAGATGTGAGCGGGGCCTAGGCCCTGTCTGTGTGATGTCCCTTCCCCCCACCAGTGCACCCCTCTGCTCCTGTCTGGAGATGTGAGCGGGGCCTAGGCCCTGTCTGTGTGATGTCCCTGTCCCCCTCAGGCTGGAGCCCTGCGCCTGGCAGCAGAGACCTGCAGGCCTGGCGGCTGGGTGCAGGTGCAAACACTATGATTTACACAAGGCCAGGCCTGCGCCAGGGGCTCTGCAGCCAGGTCTGGGCCCAGGGCTCTGTCCCTAAGACCTTCTCGTGTGAACGCTGGGCAGTGCCAAGGTCTGAACACAGAGAGGTGGAGCGAGGGGCCAGTTAACACCCGATCGGCTCAGGGGTTAAGAACAATTCTTCTCCCTCCTCCTTGGAACAACCTTTTAGGAACCTGAAAGCCGCTCTCAGGTCTCTCACGCGTCTCTTCTCCACTAAACCAACCCCAGGTTTTCAATCTGCCCGCAGCGTTGCCCTTGCTCTTCTCCGGACTCTCTCCACTTCCTCCCCCCGTTTCCCGACCTGTGGTGCCCAGAACTGGCCCCATTGCCCCAGCTGGGGCCGTGTCCCCGCGGGGTAGAGCAGCAGAACTTCTTCTGGGGTCTTGCTCCCAGCACTCCTGCCAGCGCAGCCCAGAGGGATGTTGGCTTCGATTTGCACCCGGGTATGGAAATGTGCCCCTGGGGAACGGATGCCCCAGAAGAGGCCAGGACGGGCGTGGGGGCGGAGTGTGGCGCACTAGGACCCGCGGGGAGCTGGCTGCGCCGGGCTCGGACCTCTCCCTGCATTGCGAGTTTCTCCCAGACTTTGCAGCCGCGTTTTCCTCTGCGAGAGAATTGCAAAAAAACCCCGCAACCCCGGCGCGTGGCGCCTCCCGCCCCGCGGGGGCAGGGCCCGGCCCGAGCGGGAGCCGCCCGCGGAGCCCCGCCTAACTCCGCCGCCTCCCAAGCCCCGTTACACGTTGACAACATTCCTGGCGAGGGGCCGGGCCGGGAGGAAGCGACGCTCCAGCCGCCCAGCCCCCGCGTGCAGCCTGCGAGCGCCATGGCCTGGGGCATCCTCCTGCTTCTGAGCCTGCTGGGGTCCCCCGGGCTGGGGGAGCCGGGGCCCCTGGAGGACGTGGTGATCGACCGCTACTACATCCCCAAAGTCTGCCTGCGCGAGGCGCAGATGGGGGACTTCGTCCGCTACCACTACAACGGCACCTTCAAGGACGGCCAGAAGTTCGACTCCAGGTAGGGAGCGCACGAGCGGGTCCTGCCCCCTGGGTAGTGGGGGGGGGGGGGGGTCTGCTGCAGCCCCCCTTCGTTCTGCACAGCGGAGGGGGGGCGCTTTTCTTTGTCTCCCCCTCCCCTGGCCTCAGAGGATGGGTCCCAGGCCTGGCCTGTTCAATGGATCCTGCCGCCTTGGGCACGCCGCGAATCGATGCCCGCGGCCGGGCAGGATCCCAGCAGCACCCTTCTGCAGCCAGGGCAGTTTCCAAAGGCAAGAAAGCCCCTTAGGCGGGTGGGGACCCGGCTGGGCCAGGCCAGGCCAGGATCGGTGGCTGCCCTGGGGTGTCGGGGCACATGCCGGGGGGAGGTGTGTTTGTAGACGTGTCATTCTGGAGGCTCCATCTTTGCCCACGTGCAAACCAACCATCCCCAGAAAGGGCCCTGCCTGGGCGGGGAGGAGAAGCCAGAAGCTGGTGTCGGCCTTTGGGGTTCATTTCCCAGCAGCGGTTGCTTTGAATTTTGTGTCCGTTTTGTTTTCTTTGGCGGAGACCTGGGTCCCGCAAACTCCCATTCACGCCTGTGGAGTCCAGGGCACCCGCTTGCACGGGTATGGACTACTCGAGTGAGTAAAGGATGCAGGATTGGGTCCGAACTGAGCTCAGGTGCAACAAAAGGAGCCTGCTTGTTGGACTGTGCTGCAGAGATAAACTAACCCCAGCGGCCAGGACGGAGGGAGAGATGAAAGCGCTTTGGGAGCCATTGCCTTTTGGGGGCCCTTTCCAAAGAGCCCCTTTTCCACCTCTGTGAGCTGGTCCCAATTCGCCCTGGGCCCGTGCAGCAGGCGGGAGTGAGCCTTGGTGTCACTCCAGTGGAATTTCTCCTGATTGAAACCAGGGGGAGGAAGAGGCGAAGCAGGCCCGTGGCCCAGGCCTGCGGAGAACCAGGACAGACTTCGCTACACTCAGGATCAGGCCCAGCCGAGGGCAGCCCCAGCAGGTTTTCAGAAGTGCCAACAAAACGCGTCAGGGAATCTGCTCTGGTTTTAACTATTGAAAACGTTGCTACTCAGCCCTGAATGCCTGAGCAGGAAGCGTAAAACGTGGGAAATCAGCCACCCAGCAGCCCCCGCTAGGCGTGAGTCTTACAGATAAACAGGGTCCCGGGAAACCTTCCGTACCCAATTCTTTGTCTTGGTGAGTGCAGCGTGGTTTCCCAAAAAAAGTTTTGCTGGCCCTTAACCGAAGTGAAGGATTTCTGTCTCGGAGCCTCTGTAACGAGCCCGAACTGCCCCCGCAAGTGGGGTTTAAGATTTAAAAATCCGAGTGATTTGCCGGTGACAAATGAGGCTCGGGTGTTTGGTCATTAACGATTCTGCCCAGCGTCGGAACGTGGCAGTACCTGGAAGCACTGAAGAGTCAGCCACCCTGGACTTATCTGGGCCAGATGCGGGCTTGCATTCAGTCCCACCAATGACTTGCAAACAAAGGTCCTGAGCCTCCATCCCCCAGCCTCTGCTTGCGTGAGGAATGCAGGATCCGACCCAGGATCAGGGACATCGGCTTGGCTCCCCGCCGCTGGGGCTGCGTCTGCTGCAGAGATTGAGTTGCCAAAGAAATCAGGCCAGTAGCAGACATGGGACGTTAAACTCGTCTAAAGGCTCCACCATGAAACGCAACATGTGTGCTCTCTGCCCCTCCTTTTCCAAGAGCAAAGAGACAGAATCCATTGTCTGTAGAACATTATGGGCATCCCTTTAGCCTGTCATTTCAAGGGCGGGTTGCTTTAACCACGGAGAGACCTGGGGATAGTTGTAGTCTACTGGGCTGAGCAATGGGACTCGGGAGCCCTGGATTCTATCCCTGACTTTGCTGCCAACTCATTGGGTGAGTCACATGGGCCAGTGTTTTCAGAAGTGGCCTCTCAATTTGGGATGCCCAAGCCAAGCCGCCTCAGGCACCTGCAGCTCTGTGGCTGGAAGGAGGGCGGCGAGTTGGGCCCCCAGCCACAGAAGCCCCCCAAACGAGAGACTTCTGAAAATGTTGGTCCATAGCCGTTTTGTGCCTTGTGCCATGGGGCCAATGGTGCGTAACGATCAGTTACTAATTAGTGCTCGAGTCCTGGCTCTTGAGTCCCGGAGGGCCCGTTGTGATCTCCACGGCTGATCTGCACTAGGCAGGCGAGACACCTTCCCCCAGTAACTTGAGTATCCAGCCCATCGCTTCTGTCTCCGTGAGTCCGTGGGGTTTAGAAAGCCATCCGGGCCGGATTGAGGGGATGGAGACCCTCCTGCCTCTGCAGGTGAGTCGGTCCAGTGGTGACCTGCCTTGGTACAGTTGTTGCCCCAGGAGAGGGGGACACATGGAACCTCCTGATCTTCAGGGGGTGAAGTCTCTGGAAAACTCCCAGACTGGGGGTGTGGCAGGCCCCATGGGCAGGGCTGGGAGGGAACTTTGCCACCCTATTGTTTGGGGCCAGCTCTGAGATTAGCTGGACTAGTGAGGCCAAGGCCGCTAGTTGCTTTGCAGTATCCCCAACAGCCCAGGTCATCAGAAGAGGGGGACTTAGCGTGTCTGTCTCCGTTCTTCCCCAGCTATGACAGAGGCGCCACGGTGGCAGGCGTGGTGGGAGTCGGCCGGCTGATCACCGGCATGGACCGAGGCCTGCAGGGCATGTGTGTCAACGAACGGCGCCACTTGATCGTCCCACCCCACCTGGGCTACGGCAGCATCGGCGTCGGTAAGGGGGGGGGCGTCGAATGCGAGGGCCCTGCCCAGCCATCCTAGCATGGCCCAGGGCGGTTCCGGTGTGGTGAGGTCAGGCCCAACGACCGTTCCCAAGGAAGTCCAGGAGCTCCACACGGCTCAGCACCTCCGTGGGCTGATCTCCCCTGATGAGGGCCGGGGAATCCAGGGACCCTTTGTGGTGGGGGGGCCTGCAGATGGATTTGGAGGTGCTGAGGCGAACAGTCCCGGCCTCGTGCCATGAGGCGGCCCCTCGGGGCTGAGCCGTTCTCGTTCCTTCTGCCCGCAGCTGGCATGATCCCCCCCGACGCCACCTTGTACTTCGATGTCATCATGCTGGACATCTGGAACAAAGAGGACAAGCTGCAGGTCACCACTTTGCACAAGCCGGAGCGCTGCAACCGCACCGTGGAGAACTCGGACTTCGTCCGGTACCACTACAACGGCACACTCCTGGACGGCACCCCCTTTGACTCCAGGTACCGGGGGCCGAGCGGGAGGGGCAGCACCGCGGGGCTAGTGACACACGCCAGCCTGCCCGCCGTGGGGCCAGCTTCCCACACGCCCTGCCCCCCCCGCAGACCCCTCTCACCTGACTCAGGGGGGCCTGGCGGGGGGGAGGCGTGAGTTCACGCTCCTTGACTCCCCGTGGGGGATGGGGAACCCGCTCGTGCCAGGACTCCTGCGCTGAGCAGGTTGGGTCGGGGGCGCTGCCCATGCCCCGGATTCATTCTTCCCCTCGTCTCATTTCCGTTCTCTCCCCGCTGCCAGCTACAGCAAGGACAGCACGTACGACACCTACGTGGGTACAGGCTGGCTGATTGAAGGCATGGAGCAGGGCCTGCTGGGGATGTGCGCTGGGGAGCGGAGGAAGATCATCATCCCTCCCTTCCTGGCCTACGGGGAGAAGGGCTACGGTGAGTCGGGGCGTCCCCAGAGCCGGGGACTGCTCACGGCCTGGCACGCTGGGGCAGCTATTGATGGGCCTGTCCCAAGGCAGCCCGCTGGGAGGCGGTTCGCATGGGCGAAAGGCAGCGCCGGGACGGAGCCCCACCAACGCCAGTCAGGGTAGGTGCCAAACTCCCCAGACAAGGAAACGGCCCAGCTGGTGTCCAGCCGGCTCTCAGCCCCTCTTGGGCAGAGGAGAGAGGGTGACGTTGGCCCTGGCTGGGAAGCCCGGGGAAGAGAGGGGAGAAGGGGATGAGAACCCGGCGGCTCATGGTGGGGAAGGAGAAGGAAGAAGCAGCATTAAAGCGCCGTGTGATCCCACGCAGCCCGGCGGGCAGGTGGCTGATAAAGCCGGGGCTGGTCCCAGGGCAGCAGGCCTGACCCACCTGGACTGCCAAACAGATCTCGCCAGGCAGTACTGGCACCATTTCCACCAGTGGGATTGAGGCAGGACCTGAGAGGAGGGGCAGAGGCAGCCGGGACAGAGGGGTGGGAGTCAGGGGGGCGAAGGGACCCGGCTCGGCAATGGGTTGCTCCGAGGCAGCTGTAGGTTCCCAGGACGTACGTCACAGCCACGATCGGGAGCATGGCGGTAGCTCTGCCTTGTGCCATTAAACACGGCGCTGCCACACGGAGCTGGAGTGGGACGTGGCCCCACCTCTGCGAAAGAGGAGGGGGTGACTGGCCACATGGCCGCCTCAGCCATGGGGAGGCTGCAGCTCCACACCGCGGAGGTCCCTCGCTCCGGCTGCTCTGGGCACGGCGCAGGGGCTGGCTCTGCGCGGGCGTGACCCTCTTGCCCCCGTCCCCACCCAGGCACGGTGATCCCGCCCCAGGCCTCCCTGGTGTTCGATGTGCTGCTGGTGGATCTGCACAACCCCAAAGACGGCATCTCCCTGGAGCACCTGGAGGTGCCGGCGGGCTGCAAGCGCAAGGCCGTGACCGGCGACTTCGTCCGTTATCACTACAACGGGACCTTAATGGATGGGACGCTCTTTGACTCCAGGTACCGGCCACCAGCGAGGCCTAGGGACCAGCACAGTCCTCCCCATTTGGGGTCTCCTCTTCACATGGCCCCCAGCGGGGGTGGAGGGGTAGGGGCTGTGAGATGAGGGGTGGGGTGGAGGTCCCTGGGCAGGGTTGGGACGTGGGGGATTCAGGCCGGGCTGGTGGGGCCTGGACAGGGCTGGGGGGTGAGCTGTGGTTTGAGCTGGAGGCGCCTGGACAGGGCTGGGGGATACAGGCCAGGGTTGAGGGGTCTGGGCAGGGCTGTGGGGTGGGGGATACAGGCCGGGCTGGTGGGGCCTGGGCAGGGCTGTGGGGTGGACGATGCGGGCCGGGGTGGCGGGGCCATGGGATGCCGACTGAACTTACCCTGCCTCGCTCCCCTCACTCGGTGCCGACCCGCGACCCGACTCCGCCTGGCGCTGCATTCTCCGCAGTTACTCCCACAATCACACCTACGACACCTACATCGGGAAGGGCTACGTCATCCCCGGCATGGACCAGGGCCTGCAGGGCGTGTGCGTCGGAGAGAAGAGACGGATCATCATCCCGCCGCACCTGGGCTACGGGGAGAACGGAGCTGGTAGGAGGGTCCCCGCGGGGTGGGCCAGCTCTGGGATTGCAGGGCAGGAGCAGGACGGACGTGTTCAGCACGGCTGTATCGCTCCCCGCTGGCTCTGTTACACAATCCCTCGTCCTCATGACAGGGGAGCGGGCGGGATCGCCCGCTGGCCGGGAGCCACTGGCTAGAGCTGCCCTAAGAGAGGGATTCAGGCTGAGCCTGGGAATAAGATGCGGGGAGCTGCCTCCCGCAGGAGAAGGGCACGGAGCCCCTGCACTGGGGGGGACGGTGTCAGGCTGGGGTATTGGCTCAAGGGAAGGGTCCAGCTTTGGGGGGGTGTCTCTTGGGCTGGGAGGGGGGTGAGGGACACATTCAATTAGTGCCCAGGGGACTGGACTGTAGGAACCATCCTGTCCCGGCCCGCTGGGGGCCAGGTTTTCTCCCTGGCCCCTCATCCCCACAGGGCCCCTTCGTCCTTCTCCTCCAGGGAACAAGATCCCCAGCTCGGCCGTGCTCGTCTTCGACATCCACGTCATCGACTTCCACAACCCCCTGGACGTGGTGGAGATCGAGACCCTCTCCCGGCCCGAGAGCTGCAACGTCACCACCCAGGACCGCGACTTCGTCCGCTACCACTACAACTGCTCCTTGCTGGATGGCACCAAGCTCTTCTCCTCGTGAGTGTGTCCCCGCCGCCCCCGCTGCGCGGGACTGGGGCAGCCTGAACCCCCCCGCCGTCCCCGTGCTCCGGGAGCTGCTGTGGGGCTGGGGCAGAGCTAAGCAGGGTGGGGTGGCTGAACTCAGGGGCCTGCGCTGCTGGACACACTGTGGTCCCTTTGGATCCCGGGTGAGATCCTGGGCAGTAGCCGTTCAGGCAGAATTCCCCTGCCCAGCTGATTGGGACAAGGGTGGGGTGAGGGTAGCAGGCTGCGTGGGCAGCCCCGTCCTCGCACTCACCCGGCCATTGTCTGCGTCGCCTCCTCCAGCCACGACTACAGCCACCCACAGGAGGCCACGCTGGGCACCAGCAAGGTGATTGACGGCCTCAACACCGGCCTGCTGAACATGTGCGTGGGGGAGAAACGGGTGATCGTCATCCCCCCGCACCTGGGGCACGGAGAGAACGGAGGTGAGAGGGGGAGGGGAACTGCCCGGCGGGTGGGTTTGAGCCACTCGCTCTTTGGCCCCAGTTGCCTGGCAGCAGCTCGGGTGTTACCTGGTCTCCTTTGGCCTTTAACCCCCCAGCTGACCTGGGCAAGTCGCCCCAGCGGATGTTCCGAGGCTCATTCTCGCACGTCGCACCATGGTGCAAAGGCACTGTCGTGCATCAGAGCGCACGAGGGATCAGTGACACGCACCCCTTGCCTTTCAGCCCGGGGCGTGCCAGGCAGTGCCGTGCTCCGGTTCGAGGTGGAGCTGCTCTCCAGGGAGGAAGGGGTCCCCGAAGGCTACCTGTTTATCTGGCACGGGGACCCGCCCGCGAACCTGTTTGAGGACATGGACCTGAACAAGGATGGCGAGGTCCCCCCCGCAGAGGTGCTGCCGAAGCTTCGGGCACGTGGGGGGAGGAATCGGAACCCGGGAACATAGTCTCAGCAGCATCTTGGCTCCTGTGATCCGCGGAGCTGGGGCTTTCCAAAGGCGAGGGGAGGCGCCGGTTAGGCTGTGTCCCCGGAGCTGCTGCAAAGCTGGGACCCCGGCGCAGCCTTTGGGTTGGTGGGGGGCAGTGCCGGGGATTCCGCCCTAGGCTAGCCCAGTTCTCCTGCTGGCTAACTCCAAAGGCCCAGCTGTGACGGGGCCAGGTGCGGCCCCCGGCTGGGATTTGCCCAGGGCCCAGGCAGGCAGCAACATCCCTCTGGCCCATAGCCCCCTGTGCCACAAGGCATGTAGGGAACCAGCCACAGACCTGGCCAATTAGCACAGCCCCTTGAATTGGGCCTGGCTGTAGGCTGAGGAGAGGCGGGGGGGCCGTGTGCCCACGCTGGGCCACCCTGCTCAGAAACCTTTGAGAGCATCGCAGAACAGGGACCTGGGTGGGGAGCTCCCTGCCCTCGTTATCCTGAGGTAGGCTAGCCCTGGCTGGCTGTTGCCCTCCACCCCAGAGCTGGCTGCATGCTGTCCCTGGGATCCCTCATGGGCCCAGGCCGAGGGCTCAGTCCCGTAAGCTGTTCTCACCTCTCCCTGCTGCAGTTCTCCACTTTCATCAAGGCCCAGCTCGCCGAGGGGAAGGGGCGGCTCATGCCCGGCTCCGACCCGGAGACGGTCATCGCTGACATGTTCCAGAACCAGGACCGGAACCAGGATGGGAAAATCACCGCCGAGGAGCTGAAGCTGAAATCAGATGAAGACAAGGAGAGAATCCACGAGGAGCTGTGAGGAGCTCCTGCCCTCGAGAGAACAGTTCTTGTCCTTTCCTACCTTGGAGTCGGCTGCTCAGGACTGAGGCCTAGAGAAGCCAGCTCAGGAAACTTTAGTGCCAACCCCGTTGCAGGGCGAGGTTGTTTGGTTTTGTTTTTTACTATTTAACTGTGTTTTATTGGAAGTGTTTTTAACAAACCAGCCCGGGGAAAATTCCACGTAACAAACCCCGGCCGAAGCCTCCCAAGTTCTTGCCCTTATAGGCAGAGCCTAGATAGAAACTAGACCCAACCGTGAGCTCTTCCCTAGGACTTCCACCCACCCCTGGGCCTGGAGGCTCTAGGGGATACACGGGGTGAGCGACACCCCTTCCCACACCATCCTGGAATTGGATCCAGCTGCTTTGAGACCAGAACCCAGAAACTTTTCTTCTCTGGGCTTTGTGCTCTGCCTTTGTCCCCCGCAGACACAGGCCCACCCAGCCTGCCTGCTCCCCGTGCAGGATGCTTCCCCAGCACGTCGCCAGCCTCTGACAGGGTGGGTGGGGACTCCTGCTGTGGGCCTGGTTGTGGGCCCAGCCCCGAAGCAGGACTGGATGAATCCCACCTGTGCCCATCCCACCAACTGCTCTCTGCAGTGATGTGGGTTTGGGGGTGGGATTCCTGGAACTTGGTGGCATCCCCCCCGGTCTAGCTGAGAGCCCTGCCCTGTAACCCCCATGTCAGAGCCAGAAGCTCCTGCTTGGTTCAGTTGTGAACTAGCCTCCATTGCACCGTCCAGGCCCTCCCGCAGCCCCCGTCCCCCCGCCATCAGACCCAGCCATTTGCCTTCGCTCACCTTGGCTCCTGGAGCATTTCAGCAGCGGTGCCGGAGCAGCCAGCGCGTACCCAGGTGCAGAACGGGAGCCAGCGCGGGCATCCTGCTGTCGCTGGAGCAAGGGGCGTGAATTCAAAGCAGTCACTTCCCTTCACGCTGGCATCTGCTGGTGCTTTTCCCGTAAGGAACCCAGTCACCGTTCCCGAGGGATTGCAAAGAAAAGACGTGATGCCACGTCCCATCCCTGGTCCAGGCTCTTCCAACAGCCTCAATTGTACCAGAAAGGAAAGTCAAGACCCAGGTCTTCATCTGACAAGTGGTTTTAGGCCCAGCAGTATTTCGGGGCTTGAACCTGACACACCTTAAAGGGGCCTGATTTTACACCGTTTGGCCCCCAAACCACCAGTTAGTTTGGAAAATCCAAGGCCCAAACTCCCCCAGCTGGGCTCACAAAACGGGCTGATTTTCAGTTTCTGAGCCCCCTGATTCCACTGACGCTGATGAGAGCCGGGCAAGGTCGGGACCTCTGGAAATCAGCCCTTTTACTGAGATGCTGAAATATAATTCAGAAGCCTAACCTTAGTCCCCCACGTTTGCAACTTTTGGCCAGTGTCTCTCCGCCCACCCCCACCCCGGTCTCCCTGGTTTTAAAGGTTTGTGTCCCAAGCTCAGGGCTCAGCGGACGAGTGTCTGTGCCACGTGCCGGGCCAGGGGAAAAGATCCAAAGTGCAAGGACAAGATGATGTAGAACTTCAAACAACCCCCCAGTCGCGATTTCTGCCTTGCACCCAATAAACCAATGTCAAGTGGTTTCCAACAGCCCTGCTTCCTGGCACGTTACTTTGGGATGAAGAAGAGAGGGTCCCACCCGCAGCTCCATGTTCGCTGTCCCACTGTGTGTGTGTGGGGGGGAGATGGGGGGCTGTGTGGGGTCTGGCTGGATAAGCCTCCCATCCAAGCTTCTTGCATCGGCAGCACTGGGTGGGAAAAGGCTTGGTCTCCTTTTGGGGCTCCTGCCTGTCCACAGACACTGCCAGATTCAGAGGAAGGGTTAAAACCACTGAAACATTTTTAGCTGAGGCTGTTCCAACCTTGAGGTGCTCAGGAAGACTGGCTGGCCCCAGGCTGTCTAGCAGGGAGAGGTGCTGGTCGCCGGGTGGGTCAGACAGCTGTCCCCGGCTAGCTGCCTGCTGCAGGGTCTCTTGTCCCTTGCTCTGTAGCAGCCAGGACGCTGGGTTAGCCGCCTCTGCAGGGACGCAGGTCTCTGCGCTTCCCCATGGAATCTCACATACAGAAGCAGCGCAAGCTTCGGGGTTAGAGCAGTGAGTCAAGAGATGTGATTTCCTTCGCTAGGCTGACACGTCACCTGCCCGTGCCTCAGTTTCCCCATTTGGAACATGGGGATAACTAGTTCACCCACCTTTGCAAGTGCTGTATGCACAGTGCTGTCGTGCGAGCCCACACACCTGGTTACAAACCACTCACACGCAGGCTTTATCTAAAGAATTTATTTCAACAAACGGAATAAAACCTGCCCCCCCCCCGCACAAGTGACATTTACACCGCGTGGCTGCCTGTGACCCTGGACCAGCCCGGCTCCTCCAAGCCAAATGACAAGTGCCTTCGCTTAGTGAACAAAGCAGGGGCCCGGGTTGCTAATGCCAGGCTGGGTCACAGTGAGACACCCACGTGGGCAGCAAGTCTCCAGGAACAGGACTAGTAACAATTTGCACGGCAGGAACCAAGGTCCCTTCCACGCACAGAGGAGACCACAGGGTGGGAGCTGCCTGTATCGTAGCGCCAGCCTCCAGCTCTCCCCGGCAGGACCGGCACGAAAGGAGATGGAGTCTGACAGGGAGCTCTGAAAGAGCGAGCTGCACTCCCAGACGGTTAGCAGCACGCAGGCCAAGCCCAGTCGATAAGCAGTTGTCTGTCCCCCATTCAGCTGCCGAGTACAGGAGTCTGTGTCCCCCTAGGATGAGTCCAATGCCACAAGGCAGAGCCCAGATCGCCACTGGAGACCGTTCTCATGTACCCAGGCCAGACGACTGAACTCGGCGTGAGGGACGTGGGGTTCCTGCTCCTTTAGAAATGCCGACCCTTAAAGAAAGCTGAGCGGTAAGCGAACAAACCCAGCCCTTCCATGGACACGTGGGAGACCCAGAACACCTGCTCAGCATCAGCCCTCTTCCAGGCCAGTGTGATTGTCATGCCGGAATGGGGTCCCAGCAGACAGGGTCCCAGAGGGGCTGCACGGCTTCTCTTTTCTGTGTTTTGTGTTTGAGCGACACAGATTTTATGGTCCTGACAGACGTGCTGCGCTGAGACCCCAGAACTGGCACAAAGGGTTAGTTATACAATAGTCACGCTTCAAAAAGCCACACACAACTAGCCTGCCTCCCTCCCAGTCAGTTTGAACCTACCCACCCCAAGGACGCACTGGCCACTGTGTCCCCCAACACCCCGGTCCACACACGACAACTGAGCTGCAACAACTACACTCCACTGCACAGCGCGAATGGCCAGCAAAGCTGCTTGCCAGTGGGCATTCGCTGAATCCCACAACCCAGTCCTCCTGCCAGCACAACACACAGCCAAGCCAACCCTCCCGCACTGCGGGATGACCAGACGCAGCCCTTGTGTTAGTCACACAAGCGGCTCTTGGACAGGAATCCTCACCAGCATCCCACCTCTTTAAGCATCGCTACATCTGCACAATCACCTCACAAGCCCAAAGTGTTAACGTTCCAAGCAACAAGCCCAGGCCGTCAGAACGTATTTCCCACGCGCGCCCTAACGCTCTGGGCCCACCACGCTGTCTGAGCAGCTCCAGGCTCCACCCAGAACAGGTCAGTGCACGCACAGGGCTGGGGCTTATGCCCTCTATCACCCCCTATGTCTGGTCCCCACTCCAGCCCCTGGGAGCTGTGATGCCCACCAGAGTTCCCATAGGTTGCAGGCAGAGGGAGCAGAGAACTGGCCAGAAGAGCAGCCCAGGGGATTTGTAGGGTCTCCACAGCAAATTGCAGACACGGGCACTCCCCAGCAGAGGGCAGGCTGTAACTCCGCTGTGCAGTTTAACCCTGCACCCAGAGCCCAGCCTGAACACTTTGGGATGGACCTACAAACAGGTGCCCGCTTCCGCTTCCCTCCCGAGCGGATTAGTGCGGCAGGACTAACCCATTTCCACACGGTGGGCCCCGGCTCTGCAAGGAATCCCGAATTCTGCACGCAGCCTGCCAGGCCGTCAGCCAAACGACGCCCTTGTCTTACTGGCTTTGAGCTTCGGTGGGATGGGACCCGAGCCAGGAGCACGCCGATCCGGGGCTGGGGTTTGAGCAGAGACATGGTGGCGGTAGTTGGGGCAAGCGGAGTGTTTCTCCAGCTCACCCCCAGGAGTGACGAACAAACAGGTGTTTATAAAAGCGCAGGAGGGAGGTGTGGGGGGAGCTCCCTAGGGCATTGGGATGGATTCAAATCGCCCTGACGCCACCCTGGGAAGCACGGTGCCAAGACGCCATCCCGAGAGGGCGGAGTCAGGACCCTGCGCTCTCAGTTCAGGTCTCCGAGGGCATAACACAGGATCCCATTGACCACGTCCAGCGTCTCGTCCTTCTCCAGCACGATGTCGTAGGCGTCCAGGTACTTTCCTCGTCGCTCGTCCACCTGCAGAGCCGCCGTAGGCGAGGGGACAGGACAGGGTGGCAGCGGAGAATGAGTGGGGCCGGTGGCCAAGCTCAGAACTCCAGGAGCCCCATGAAAGCAGCGCTGGGGATTCAGGGCTGGTGACAGGTTCCCGATCAACAGCCCTAGAGACAGCATGTCCAGAGCACAGCCAGCTCTCCCCTCTACACCCGGGAACCAAGCCCGGCCCCCAAGGGACGACCCGTCCAGCTCAGCTGAGGGGCAAACCAGGGGGTCAGCTGGGGACACCTTTCCACTAGGACCTGGACTGAGACCCACCAAACTCATTCCATACAGCACGCCAGCTGGCGGACTTCTCTTGCAGCACATAGGCTCCTCCCACCCGCACCCCTGCGAACGCCCAGGAGGGCAGACAGCCTCCGCCCTCGTGCTCACCCTGTCGTTCAGGAATCCGATCGTCAGGACGTTCTCCACGTTGGTGACCCCGTCTGCCATGCTCAGGTCTCCCATGGAGTCCCCCAGCAGGATGACATTGGTCCTGCTACTCAGCTGCTGGAGGTGTTCCGTCTTCTCCAGGACCCGGTTGTTCTTGTTATAGGTGTGGATCAGTGGCTCTTTAAATTGTCTCAGGACGCCCTGGGCAGCAAAGGACGAGCGGACAGACAGGATGATTTCTCAGGTGTCTCAGGACTGAAGAACAACACTTCAGCTTGGTTTGCACCTTTCTTAGAGATGCTCTGAGCAGAGCCAGCTGGGAAACCTGCCCAAGGGCCCTGCTCCAGAGCAATCCACTCTTTCAGTGGAGGGCTGCTTCAGCACCACTCAAGAACCAGACAGAGGTGGCATCTCCCTCCCCTCCACAGGGCTCCCAGGCCACCACGGGAGCAAGGGACCAGGGCCTAACGCTCAGCCTCTCAGGCCCCAATCTGGCAGCATAAAAGGGCCTTTACCTGGGTGGAATCTGCCTTGTGCAGACAGGCGCTACAGAACTGATGCAAAAGCTCTGCAGTGGCCCTGGTATCAGGGGTGGATCAGGGATGTACCGGGGGGCCAGGCTGGGGAGCACCCCATTGTGGTTATTCTCTGCTTCCCTGGTTCCATAGGTTAGGGCACCCCATGGCCCCTGCATGGCCTCACAGTCCAGGGAGTGCGTAGGTGGCTAAAATCTCCTTAAACCCCCACGCTGCGCTCCCCATGTCCACCCCAAGGGAGCCACTGAGAAGCAGGCCCAACTTAGTGGGCTGTTTCCGGGGGTTTCATAGGTTTTAAGGATAATTATGGTAAATTAACGCCCATTCTCTCCCAGCACTTCTCCCCCGCCCCCGCAAAAAAACAAACCCAGAGTATCACAGGCCTAGCACCAAACCAGAGAGTGAAAGTGACTCAGAACAAAGCAAAGAGCAGCAGCCCGTGTTCTCCTGCCCAGTGCGACGTCTAAAGGAGAAGAGCCAAAGCAGATACCTGTCTAGTGCACAGCTTCCCCCCACCCTCGTGAATTTAGACCCTGAGTCTCGGCCGGCGGGGCTCTCTCTTACTGTCTTTTCAGAGCAGGCCCTAGTATGGCGTGCTACCGTAATACAGCTAATATAGGCTTCACTATCAAAGCAATTTCAGCACTAATATTTGGAAAGGTTGCTATGGCGACAAGGGATAACATTTCCAATGGACAGATGGGTTTTAACTAAATGGCACCCTCTCCAGATGGCCCCCGATCTGCCCTCGGGGCTAATGGGACCCAACCATGGGGCACGTCGCGCAGCGCACCTGGTCATCGAAGTCCATGTAGTTGGACACCACGGTGATGTTTGGGTGGAACACCTCGGCCTGCCAGAGGACCTCCTCCAGGACGTCGCCCACGCCGGCCGAGAAGATGAACAGGGGGATGTGATGTTGGTGGAGTTGGTCGAAGAAGGTGTTGGCTCCATCCCTGGGGGGGGAAGCAGGGAATGCATGTTAGAGTCACACTAACACCCTTCATCCCAAGGCACAAGCGCATCGCACTACCACGGTGCTGCAAGTGCCTTCATCCCCACTGGAGACTGGAAACTCGGGCAGGGACTGCTCCATGCCCCAAGGCACCCGACGTTCCTTAAATGATGGCTCTGGTGACAAGGTGCATAAACTACAAACTTTATTGATCATTGGTGGCAAAGTGCATAAACTACAAACGTTATTGATCATTGTGTTGCAGCCACCTGTGGGCTCTTTGGTTGTAGGTTCTTTGGCACAGAGAACATTTTATTGCTCTTTGAGCATGTGCAGCACCTAGCGCAACAGGGTCATGATCTCCCGTGGATCTCCAGGTGCTGCCACAATATGGTAATCACAACAGACTGGGCGCAGGATTAGACAAGCAATATGTTTTTCCCCGTGTTATGCAGTTCCCCACGGAGATCAGAGACAGAAGCTCTGGCTTTCTTTGCACCAGGATAAATATCACTCATCTAACACAAATGCCACCCTTCTGGGCAGACTCTCCTCTGCTTCTGTGGACGGAACACATGTGGTGTCTGTGCCACACAGAGAGCTGATGAGGTTTTGTAACTTTTGACTTTTCCAGAGAGAAAAATCTTATCTGTAACAGCTTGGCAGCGTTTGCCCACAAAACCCAGCCTCTTAGTCACGATGATCCTGCCCGGTTATGTTAAGTTGGCTCTGCCCACTCACTGATGCAAGTGGCTTGCTACCCACCTAGATTTACGGGAGGTGGGAATGGACCTCACAGGATGGGAGAGCAGTTCTTGGAGCAGCCAAGTATGCGGAAAAGGCTTAGGTTGGAGTCTGCATTGTTGCACTTTGAGAGTCGTTTGTGAAGGGGATACGTTCTGACCTGCTGCCCCTTACGTGCCATGTTTGGAAAGGGTGAGAAAGCAACGAGGAGTCAGTTCAGTGCCTCCCCTTCTCTCTCTGTGACAAACCTGGGGGTCTGAATGGAATGAGCAGGTGCCAGAAATTGAGAGAGGGAGAGCGACAGAGTCCTCACAGTGTGTGATCGCACAGGGAGGGGAGGAAGAGGACACAAGCTGCAGAGACCATCCTCAGACCCGTACCTGAGCATCACCTCGGACTCTCGGACGATCTTGGCTATGTCACTTTTCAAAATCTTCTGTTGCACCAGGAGGTTGTGGGCTCGGGTCCACCTGGAAACACATACCAGAGTGAGCTTCATTTCTGACTGACTGGGAGCTTCTAGGATCTGACCTAGAGGAAATTACCGGAGTAGAGACCAAGACGCCCCCCATCGGACTAACTGTTGCTCAAAGAGAGTTTCAACTTTCTCTCTGCTTCACATATAAGGCTCGTTATGAGTAAGAGGCTGCCCGAGGAAGGATGGTAGCACTTACTTAATCCATGCATTTTTATTGTGTCCACCACTAGAGTATCTGGGCACCCAACGCAAATGTCCGACTTGCCCTGTTTTTTCTCCAGCACTCCTCGATGCAGCCACTGTTCATCTATTACCGGGGACTGATTATCAGAGCTGGAAAGCACCCAGCCCAAATACCAGGCCCTTTGGGATCCCTTTAGTGGAGGGTGTGTGAGCAGGGCAGCGAAACTACAGCTGTGCTAGATGCACCATCACTCGGGTGGAGAATAATGAAACCCACAAGCAAGGAAGGAACTGGGGTTTCCTTCTCAGGCACAAAAGCCACGGGCTCACTTCTGACAGCTGCACTTTCAAAGAGCCATCTGTCACTTCCATATCCCGCTCTCAAACGGGACCTACTCTCCTTCTTTTCTAAATGACTTTGCATCCTTTTCTCATCAGGAAAGTTACTTCCAGAGCTGCACATCTGCACATAAGCCTTCTGGATCCAACAAATCCCCTGAGATCACAATGGATCACTAAGTCGGAACATGATGGCGCTGTGACTGCCACGTGCTACGGCCGTTTGCACCAGAGTTAACAATATAACAAAGACAAACCTGCTCCGCCCTCTCCATGTACTCACAGCACTGCCACTCTGTCAGTGGATCGACCAGGCTCGATCCTGGCCCTATTACAGAAAGGATGTTTCATGCACTTGGAGAAATGGGAAGATGGACTATCAAAAAACTACTTCCTCTGCACAGTGAGTTCTGCTATACAAGGGGATCAGGGGACTCAATTCCTCTCTCTCTTCTTGTTTACCCACTTATTTTCCGACTCACAAAATTAGCTCCTCATACACAGTCACTCACCAATCCACCATGAGGGGACATTTTTCTTCCATGGTCCGGTTGGGGTCAATTTCTATTGGATAGTAATAGTGCAGTAGATCTTTTAACTAGAAAGTTTGATGGGTTTAAACAGAAAATGCAATGAACAGTTAAGGGCATTGAAAAAGAGATTTTAACAACAAACAAGTAGAGTATTTGCAGAATTCACAAATACATCACAGCTTAAAAATAAAACCCTAAATTGTTCATGAAACAATTGATGATCATGGCAATTTCCTGGAGTCCCAAAGAAAAGATGTAATACTGTTTTAGAAATCAAGCTGTGTCAGTAGGTTAAATTGTTCTGGATGGAGATTAATGCCCTTGGCTCACTATTTATCACTGTTTTCTTTGAAACAAAATGCCCATGCTTGGGTGTGGTGACAGGTTAATAAAGATTCCCTTGAAATCGGACAAGTGCTCCCAAACCTGAACTGCTGTTTGGAAACTTGTTCTGTTCTCCTCGCTGGCACATCTGTCCCGGTGCTCTGTTCTAACCCCTCTCTACAGTACCCAGGGAGCCTACCCCTAGCTGGAGAAGCAGCGTGGGACTGTACATGGAGCCAAAAGAGATGGAGTCTGATAGCACTAAACGTACCTTTTTCCTGCCTTCTTCGCTAATGACTCGGCTGTTATCCAGGATATCTGGAAAGACATAAGCAGCCACTTACCCAACCCCAGGAAAACACGCAAGGGCTCTCTCCAAATCCCGCAGAAAGCTCAGAGCCAACACTTGCAAAAATAACAAGTGATTTTGGGTGCCACAATTTTTGGATGCCAACTTGAGAGGTTTGACAGGAGCCTCACTTTCCGGGAGCGGGTGCGCAGCGTTTCCTGACACTCAGGAGCCAGGACCTCCGAAGGAGGAATGGATCAAAGTGAAATTGGAAACTTTTTGTGCGTAGCAACAGGGTCAACATGGACACTTAGTGTGCAGCAGAGCAGCGCAGGGTAGATTTACACCCCAGGTTTAAGTGTGGTGTAGACCAGTCTTGAGAGAGGGAGCAGAGGGAAGAACGGGACATGGGAGGGGGCTCAGAGCACAGTGGGTGGCAGGAAGGGAAGTGTGGAAAGGATGAGAGGAGAGTAAAGGCTGCGGGAGGTGCAGGAGAGAGGAGAGCAGACGTGCAGGCTGGGGACAGTCACCCATAGCCCCAAAGGGGCGGAAAAGAACCGGCACTTAGGGGGGACGGGGAGGAGGAAGCAGAGAAGGCGTCTGTGGGGATAGGGTGGAGGGTTGGAGCAATGAGATTAGGCGGAGATCTGCACACGGCATTTCAGATGGGGGAGGAGAGGAGGAGCAATCAGTATGTACCACGGCCAACCGGAGCAGAGTTTCAGCAGCAGCAGAAGGGCCTGTATCCAGAGAGACGGCTGGGGAGGGAAATGCCCGTGGGTGCAGGTGAGAGAAGTTACGAGACTGGGCGGCAGACGGGAGCGAGGAGCACAAGCTACGAACTAACGGACACAGCATTCGTTCGACTCACTGTGCGAAGTGGGGCAGAGTCTCCCGTTAAATCCGAACCTGCTCAGAGTCCTGTCGAAGTCCGAAATAACCTGAAGGACACACGGAGGGGGAGAAAAGGACAAGGTCTGAAACCGACCCAGCGCGGGGAGGGGTGTGGGCAGCAAGGGCCTTTGTTTCTCCTGCAGCAGGAGAAGGTGTTCACCAGAGAAAAGCAGGAAGAGCCCTTCCCTGCCTGTTTCCCCATCTGCACAAACGGGCCCTGGTGAGTCACCTCCTGGCCAGGTGCGCTGTGCGGACTGGCTCATATAGAGAGAGCCCCTAGCAGCTGAACACAAAAGAAGGGGCAGCGGTCAGGGTGCCGGCCAGGACTCAGGAGAATCAGGTTCCTTTCCCTGCTCCTCCCCAGACAAGTCCCTCGGACTCCGTGTTCCACATACGTCCAGTGGAGGTAACAGCGTCTCCCGACCTTACATGGGCACTGTCAGGATAATGGTCGTATTGCGAGGCACTCACGTGCTACAGAAATGGTGCCTTAAACAGCCAGTGGGTTCCACACAAACATGGCCGTTATTATTCCCCCCACAGAAATGGGCTGGCGGCACAGATCAGAACACAAAGAAACCTGCAGTTTGTCTGTTCCCTCTTTCCTGAGCGCCGAGATTACGCGCGTCACGTGCTCGGGGTTCTTCATGCGGACCGTCGCCTTCTCCAGTTCAGGAACCTGCAGACACAGATTGATGCAGAGAGGGGTCAGCGCTAAGAGTCACGCCCCGGCTGTCAGTATTCACTGGCCTGGTTTCAACGCAGCTCCCCAAACACGCTCTCACCTCGCAGGGCCTTAAGGAACATTTCTCTCCTCCAGGGACTGACGCAGGAGGAAGAAAATCAACTCTATGAAGATGACGCTACAGGGTCCCGGTCAGTTATTCCACTTCAAACTGGCTCCACAGATAAGCCAAAAAGCAATTTCTCTACCTCTGGTTTTGGAAAACCCTGCTGGATTTACCAGCCACGAATGATTTAGGCTCTGATCCTGCAACTCCTTCGCTAGCTGTTCTGCTGCTGTACCTGGACAAACAGAGCCCCGGCTGACTGTCCCATAGCAAGGCAGGCTCTGTGGGGCTCAGGGAGGCTGCAAGTGGGGCTCAAAGACTCTGGGAAGCAGAGATGCTGGGGAACGTGGCATCTCTCTGCCTGCCACTTCTCTGACCATAACTGCCCTGATGTTCTTACTGGTTTGAGTGTTGGCCCCTAGCCCAGCAGTGGCCCTGGCAGCCCGACCGTCTGCTGGGAGTTAGCCCTGCAGCTGGAGAACCAAACTGGACTGTTCGCTGCTAGGGGCAAGCCTCGGCCCAGGGAGTGTCTGCCCCACAACCACCCCCACAGCGCTGCACCAAGGAGTCGGGAGCTAGGCAGGACACAGCTCCCGTCCTGCAGCATGAGGGTGCGTGGGGGGCACCCAGTGCCGGAGATGGGCCCCTTCTGTGCAGGGAAACCCTGAAATCAGTGACACAGGCAGCTTCATTCACTGTAACAACACTTCCCGCCCCCCTCTCTGCCTTC
>ML677404.1:1536973-1590872 GCA_007922305.1 Dermatemys mawii | reverse complement strand
AGCTCACCCAAGTGGAGGGATGCAGCAAGGGAATTCCCTCCGCCCCAAATCGAAACCCTCTGTGCCCTGGTGGGAAACATCCGGGCTCCATTTGAGACAGAAAATTGCAGCCCTGCACCGGGGGCTGTTCAGAACTGTGCTGTCCCACCGCGCTTCCAGGAGGGATTGGGGGCATAATTCAGATGAGGGGAGACCCAACCAGCCGGCACAAAGGTCAGATTGCCTGGGTCAGGGATGTAGCTAGTAAAGCTCCAGCCTCCCATCAGAGTTGGCTTTGATCACAGAAAGTCTAAGTGACCAGTCAAGGGTCACACAGGGAGTCTGTGTCAGAGCAGGAAATTGAACGTCGTCTTGGAGTCTGTGTCAGAACAGGGAATTGAACGTCGTCTTCCTAGTCCCAGGCTAACACCCTGGCCCCTGGACTAGATCGTCCTTCCAGATAACTCCCATCCTATCCTACCCTGCTCACTAACACTTGAAACCTCTCAATGTTTAAGAGGTTGAAACCTCTCAACGTTCAGCTGTAAAACTCCACTGAATTTTATTGGGAAACTTCTGAATTTGTGGGCCAGTGTTGCCAGGTGCCCAGCTTCTCCTCCAAGGTGGTGAATGCCCTCGAGGGCCATTGAATGTAATGAGATTGAGGGCACTCAGCACCTTCCTGATGAGAGCCTTGTGGCAGGGTCAAGACTACAGGATGAGCTGGCTGCCCAGATTAGGAAACATTCTGATTACCAAGCGGCTACGATGTGATCAAAATTTCTTGCCGGGGGGTGTGTGTTGGATGAGTTGGGAGTTCTGGGGTGGGGGCTATCCAGGGGTGGGGTGTGTGGAGAGGCATTGGGGCAGTCAGGGGCCAGGGAGCAGGGGGAGTTGGATGGGTCGAGGGTTCTGGGGTCGCCTGTCAGGGGTCGGAGAGTGGTTGGAAAGGTGTGGGAGGCCCAGGGGTCTGTCTAGGGGCAGGTGTGTGGATAAGGGTCGGGGCAGTCAGGGAGACAGGTAGGGGGTTGGTAGGAGCCTAGGGGAGCAGTTAGGGTGAGGGGGTCTCAGGAGGGGGCAGTCAGGGGACAAGGAGCAGGGGGCGATTGGTGGTTCTGAGGGGGGCAGTCAGGGGGTGGGAAGTGGGAGGGACTGGGTAGAGGCAGGGCGGGGCTAGGGTGGGGCTTCCCCGTCCTCTTTTTGATTGTTGAAATATGGTAACCTTAGAGTCAATTAGGTTAGTCTTGGGGGGCTGGGATTAGGGGCTGGGTGTGGGGCTAGGGGGTCTATTTGGTTAAATTGGGGAGATCTGGGGGGGTTTAGGTTAAATTGGGGGGCTGGGCTGGGATTAGGGGCTGGGCCTGGGGCTAGAGGCTGAGATTGGGGGCTGGGTCTCTGTTAGACTAGGGGCAGGACTGGGGGTCAGGATACAAGTGCTGCTGCCTTGAGGGCAGGAGGCTCGTGGGGGGCTCTGTCCCTGCAGGATGTCCCAGCTGTGGCTCTCAGTGTCCCTGTGACCCTGTCCCCCCGCTTTCAGGCTCCAACAGGGTGACCAGATGTCCCACTTTTATAGGGACAGTCCTATATAGGCACCTATTACCCCCACCCCTGGCCCCATTTTTCACACTTGTCTGATTACCCTAGGCCCTGAAGCGAGCTGGGCTGGCATCACCCCCTGTATCGTCCAGGGCAGGGCAGGCCGGGGCAGGGCCCAAGCCTCCCAGGAACTGCCCAGCACTCAGCACCATCACGGGAGTTAGAGGCGGCACATCTCAGGTGCTCACCTGTGACAAAGTTCACTGCTAGCAGGCTCTCCCTGTTCCCCATTGTCACCAACAGCACAGAGATTGTAAAACATTCCCAGAACAAACACAGGAGGTAACCACTGTACCTCAGGGCTTGTCACAGACCCAGCTTGGTTTGAGCTGGCAGGAGCCCAGCCTATTGCTCTAAGGTCACTCAGAAGAAGCCGGTGTAGTTAAGTTATTAAAAACAGTCAAAAGGCAGGAAACTGAACAGGAAGGCAACTAGCTCTTATCTCACAAGACCAAAAGTAAAACCGGGGCATGCTGAAAACTGACTCTGAGCTTCCTGCAACACGACCCTAAATAACAATTTCATGCCATTGGAAAAAAAGTCACCTGCATTTTTAGTTGCTTCCGTTCACAGATCTCAACACACTTTACAAACAATAATGAATCCTTATTAATCCTCAGTAACGTGCTTTTTTTCATTGCCCATGTTACTGATGGGTATGTTGAGGCTCAGAGAGGAGAAGTGACTTGCCCAAGGTCAGACAGTGAATCAGTGGCAAAATCACAAACTGACTCCTAATTCCTGTTCTGGCCTCCTGCAGGACTCTGCTCCTCCTCCAGATAGCAGGCAGCATACACAATCCAGCAGGTAAGGCACCAGGTTAAATCCAGCTTCACTCCTGGCCCTGCCACTGACTTGTGTAGCCTTGAGCAAGCCACTTAAGCTCTCTGTGCTGTAGCTTCCCCATCTGTAAAATGGATATAATAAAGGTTAAGAAGCTCCAGATAGACTAAAACTGTCTCCACAGACGTCAGTATGCCATTTCACATGGCTGAGAGCCATTGCTCGGTATCTGTAAAACAACAGGAGTATTTGGAATTCAAGCTCCAATGTAGCTGTGCTGCCAGGCAAGCAAAGGAGGCGGGAGGGGGCCCCTTTGCCGAGGCAGAGATGCAAATATAAGTCACCAAACAAGTTATCGTTCCAGCCAGCCCCATCGATCTAGGACAACTGTCCCAGCTGCTGCTAAATGCAGGAAAGGTTCTAGAACGCAGCTCTGTCAGTGAGCTCATTATCAGGCGCGTTCTGGAACTTCTGGGCTAAATACGCATTTCAAAGAAAATGTAGGAGGGGAAAGGAGAAAGCCCAGTAGCACCTCGGAGAGGAGCTTCTTCTGCTGTCTCCAGGCTTACAGACATGGATGACACCTCAGCTTCAGCGGGGTACTCCCACCCCCACATGGAGAGAAAGATGAGTGCTATGGCTTGCACAGTCTTCAACGAGCTTCGACTGGAAGGGAAACTCTGTGATGTGGTCATCAAAGTCAACGGTTTAGAGTTCAATGCCCACAAGAACATCTTATGTAGCTGCAGTTCCTACTTTAGGTTGGTACCTGAAACAAGCCAAGCGAAGGAACTGATTGCTGGTCTACCGTAATTGTTTTAAGATGGAGTTGGGAAGGACGGAAGCCTTGGAACTGGCATCCATTGTTTAGCCCGAGTCCTGATAGCAGCCTAGAAACCGGTACCAGGCTGCCATCTAATATTTAACTATAGCCCTGGAAAGTGGTGTCCAGGATTTATCCACAGAGCAGGAACAGCATGGGAAGGGACATTCTGGGATTCCCCACAGGGCCCAGCCAAGATGTCTGGCTTCCTCCTACGTTATCTATTTCAGTTGCCCTCCGTTGTCTCTGCTGCAAAAAGGCAGCCAGTCATTCTGTGGCTATCCCCAAGGCCTCGCATTTCACACAGGCCAACAAGCCGATCAGATTTTGGTCACTCTCCTGTAGTTTGGTTTAAAACCCAAGGTGAAAAGTCCAGCCTGCCATTGCTCATCCCCAGAGTCATCTATCCATCTGGATTGAGAGCAGGTGAAGAAGGGATATATATGTAAAACAGTAGATTTTATGCAGGCTGTTTGGTTAAAGTGTTGCTTCATTTTCCAGGGCTTTGTTTACCAGTGGTTGGAACAACACAGAGAAGAGAGTGTACAACATCCCTGGCATTTCCCCTGACATGATGAAGCTAATTATTGAGTATGCCTATACTAGGACAGTCCCAGTCACTGCTGACAACGTGGAGCGGCTCCTGGCTGCAGCAGACCAGTTCAACATAATGGGCATTGTCAGGGGGTGCTGCGAGTTCTTGAAGTCTCAGCTGTGCTTGGAAAACTGCATTGGCATCTGCAAGTTCACCGAGTACTACCACTGCCCGGACCTGCGGCAGACGGCCTACATGTTCATCCTGCACAACTTTGAGGAGATGGTAAAGGTGTCTACGGAGTTTCTAGAGCTCTCGGTCAATGAGTTTAAAGACATCATTGAAAAGGACGAACTCAACGTGAAACAAGAAGATGCAGTGTTCGAGGCCATTCTCAAATGGATTTCCCATGAGCCCCAAAACAGGAAACAGTACATTTCAGTCTTGCTGCCTAAGGTCGGTTTTCTGCTGGTTTTCTCTTTTGTTACTCATACCCGATGGGTGGCACTGAAAGGAGTAACGGCTCCTTAAATTGAAGTTAGTTCCTTTTAATTAACAAGAAATTTGTAACATTGTGGATGTGCAAAGATTTTCCCACACTCAAGTCAGCCTGTAGGCCCCGATCCTGTCATCAGATCCCTGTGAGGGAGACTGGGGAGTCCACAGAGCTTCATACAAGCATGGGGGCCTTATCAGAATAGCAGAAAATCACTGCCAAGGAGCCAGAGGCTGTGGAGGGGGACTGTGGTACCAAGAATTTTTCTTTAAACCTTTGCACTGCCATTGTGATCCATTCCAAGTAGCTATGAACCACTCTGGGAGGAGTGAGGGGGGCAGAGAGTTAAGGCTGCATTGTGGGGGTGGTGTCTGCCATAACTTATGCATGCATCCGACGAAGTGGGTATTAGCCCATGAAAGCTTACGCTCTAATACTTTCGTTAGTCTTTAAGGTGCCACAGGACACACTGTCACTTCTGTAATTCCAGACTAACACGGCTACCTCTCTGATTCTTGCCATAACTTGGTATTTTCTGGTTTTCAGACATTCCAATTAGCCGCTCTCCACATTCTGGAAGGGCACAAGGCGCCACTGGGTAAACTTGACTCTGCCTTAAGGAAGTTTGGAGGCATTTAATTACATATGCAATGCAATACAGTAGCAAGTGAAGCCAGTGCAGTTTTAGGTTTCCTATACAGAAACATCTTGTCAGAGATAAGTAGCAGCCCCCCATCTCCATGTGAATCTGATGTATCCATACCTGCAACAATACATTTCAGTTCTGCCTCTTTATAGAGGGGTATAGATGAGAAACTGAAAGAGTATCACATTATAAGAAGAACGATTAGGGACCCAGACTGACTGATGTCTGATGAGAAAAGATTAAAATAATTAAGTCTGTATAACTTGGCTGAGCAATGGCTGAGGGGAGGGGGTAGAGAAGGTATAAATACCTACAAACCTGATTTAGTGGGGTACCAGGGAGTATAAAGATGTATTTGGTTAGGAATAGTCTCCCAAAGGAAAGGAGGGAAAGCCCTATGGCCTGAGAGATTTCAAACTAGACTTGGACAAACCCATGGAAAATACAACCTAGGGAGGAGTCCTGCATGAGATGCCATGGAACGAACTGGATGTCCTGCTAAATTCTTTCGCTCTCTGATTCTATGAATAGCCAGCAGAGAGTAACAGCCTTCAGTCAGTGCCAAAACCAGGCCTGATTTGAAGCAGTGAACCGTGAGGACCTGGAAAGTACAGTATTCCCTTCAGTTTTCCTTTCAGAGTCCCTGCTCCAACATGGTTGAAATCGAAGTATTTCTAGCTGGCCAGTCCTGTAGTATGTAAAACCCATCCAGAGACAGCTCTTGTAAACCCCCACCCCCACTACATCTTGATTCCCACCTCCGCTTTACCTTTCTAGGTTCGACTAGCGTTGATGCATGCTGAGTATTTTATGAACAACGTTAAAATGCATGATTATGTAAAGGACAGTGAGGAATGCAAGCCGGTCATCATAAATGCACTGAAAGCCATGTATGATCTCAACATGAATGGCCCCTCAAGTTCCGATTTCACCAACCCACTCACGAGACCTCGCCTGCCCTATGCAATTTTGTTTGCTATTGGTGGATGGAGTGGGGGTAGCCCAACCAATGCCATTGAAACGTACGATGCCCGGGCAGACAGATGGGTGAATGTCACATGTCAGCAGGAAAGCCCCCGTGCTTACCATGGCGCTGCCTATTTAAAAGGTTATGTTTATATCATTGGAGGATTTGACAGCGTGGACTATTTTAATAGCGTCAAACGGTTTGACCCACTTAAGAAAACATGGCACCAGGTTGCCCCCATGCACTCGAGACGCTGCTATGTGAGCGTCACTGTTCTTAACAACTTCATCTACGCCATGGGAGGATTTGACGGCTACGTGCGTCTCAACACAGCAGAACGGTATGAGCCAGAGACAAACCAGTGGACGCTGATTGCACCCATGCACGAACAGAGAAGCGACGCAAGTGCCACCACGCTGTATGGAAAGGTAAAAAGGACTTGAGATTATGGAATGCAGCTGCTGCCCTAGTCCTCCCCTCTGGTGAGCAAGGGCTGGCACCAAACCAGAGTCTGTAGCATGGCAGCGTTAAATGGTGCATGTTGTAATAGTCGTCTAGAGAATCATAGGAATACATTGGAACACAAAGAACCAACTCCAGCACACACACAGCGCACACGTCCTGCTAAAACCCAGATCAAATACAACATCTTAACACTGAGGCCTGGTTGACCCAGAAACGTCCCTCCGGGGTGTGGAAAATGCACACTTCTGAGAGACGAGGTTAAGCCGATCCAAGCTGCGGCATAGAGGCCGCTGGATTCATGGAAGAATCTTTCCATCAATGTAGCTGCCACCTCTCAAGGGGGTGGATTGACTGCTGTGATGGAAAAAAACTTCTGTTGCTGTAGCACATTTATACTGCAAAGCTGCAACAGCACATCTGCAGTAGCATCTGCAGCATAGACGAGCCCTGTAAGATTCAGCACCATATATTGATGGAGTTGCGCTCTAGCCCGATAAGTACAATAGCCTTAAATAAGACGAGGAAGACTTGTGGCACCTTAGCAACTGGTTAGTCTCTAAGGTGCCACAAGTCTTCCTCGTCTTATTTACAGATACAGACTAACACTGATGCTAATCTTAAACCTGTTACAATAGCCTTGACATTCATTATTCTTTGCATTAGGGTAGGAGTCTCAGCTGAGGGCCCCATTGTGCTAAGCACCTACAGTGAAGCACTCAATGGATAAGGCAAAGGGAGAAAGGGGAAGCAAGTGGCATGTAGAGGGGAAGAAGTGGCTTGCCCAGTCACCCTGCAGGTCAGTGGCAGAGCTGGGACTAGAACCCAGGTCCCCTGACTCCTGGTCCAGAGCAAAATTCTGCTTTTGAGCTACAACTGTTGATTTCAGGAGTTATACAGACATGGGCCAGAGACAGAAGTTGGCCAGTGCTTGTTAATTTTGTTTTATAAGCTTCTCAAATTACAGACTTTGGAAAAATACAAAATGTAAGCATTAAAAGGAAACAGGAGCAAAAGTACCTTTTGTAGCCGCTCCTCTTCTCTGAATGTAGCTGATGAAATCAGTGACCCAGGATTGATGTGAGCACTCCCACGAACACTGAGGTGTGGTTAGGATGCCAAAGCTAGTAGATGGGAGAAAGACTTACTCCACAGCATGTGCTAATATTGATTTGATTCTTATTTTTTCTTGTTATAGAGCTATGCATGCAAAAATCTATCATTAGAGCAAGAACTCTCACACAATTGTAGTACAGTTTTAGATGCAGAAATATTTTGTACATTTTGGTATATTTGCTAGTGACATGCATGTGGCAAGATTGTTTTTTCAAAAACAATCTGTAGAAGTTAAATGTTTTCAGGGTTTAAAAAAAGTGGAAATAATGCATATCAGGATCCTAGAGGCCAGAATAGTACTGAGACAGCATGTAACAGAGCAGGGGATACTAGGAATCAGGAAGACTGGGTTGTAATTAATCTTTTCCATTGATTCAGTATCATGTCACCAGTCTGTTTTGCCCAGTTATGGCAGGCCCTTGGAGGGGGAGAGGCCTATGAAGTAGATTTGTGATGGTCTCTGAAAATCTTATTGAAAGGAGCTGTAGCAATGGAAAGTGTAACAGACACATCCACTGGACTGGTGCTCAATTTACCAGTCAATCTGTCATTTTCAACTTCCCAACTTACCCTTTAGACCCTGGTATGACAGACCACGGGCTGTCCAAGGACAGGCAGCCACGAGTACGGTGAAGGGCATGAACATAAGAATGTGGAGAAGATTAGAAGAGGGGACTGCAACCTCTTGTCCCTGCTGGTCAGCTAGCACAGTGGTTCTCAAATGTTTGTCCTGGTGACCCCTTTCACATAGCAAGCCTCTGAGTGCGACGCCCCTTCTACATTAAACACACTTTTAAAATATATTTAACACCATTACACATGCTGGAGGCAGAGTGGGGTTTAGGGTGGAGGCTGACAGCTCGTGATCCCCCCATGTAATAACCTCGCGACCCCCTGAGGGGTCCCAATCCCGTTTGAGAACCCCCGAGCTAGAGGATTCCTAGTGCTTCTATAGAACTCCCCTCTCAGGGCATAGAAGTCTAAACTCAGTTCCCCAGGTGGTCAATCCCTGGCCCAGGAAAAGAGGCTATTCCTAAACAGGATAGTATCACTGCTTTCCCCACATACAAATAGAAATACTGTAATATTTTTAAAACAGGTCTATATATGTGGTGGGTTCAATGGAAATGAATGCCTATTCACAGCTGAAGCATATGATGCTAAGACAAACCAGTGGACGCTAATTGCACCAATGAGAAGCAGAAGAAGTGGAATAGGAGTAATAGCTTATGGAGAACACGTCTATGCGGTAAGGTAACAGCTGTCATCTTACATTATGGCGGGTGTACATGTGGGACTGCATTCTAGTTAAAGTGATGGAACAGTGCTCATACATGTCTGTCTACAAGTCAGATTTAAAGAGGCAAGGTTGAGCAAAAAAGAATGAACTGCTTATTGAAAAGGGGCAGAATAAAATGCATTTTTCCTCTTTAAAACATTAAACATAAGAATGGCCAGACTGGGTCAGACCAAAGGCCATCTAGTCCAATATCCTGTCTTCTGACAATGGCCAATGAAGTGCTCCACAGGGAATGAACAGAACAGGTAATCATCAAGTGATCCATCCCCTGTTGCCCATTCCCAGGTTCTGGCAAACAGAGGCTAGGGACACCATCCCTTCTCAGCCATACCATGGTGCAGTTGTTAAGGTGGGAATTGAGTGAGGCAGGTGCAGTGAACAACATACAGTAGAACCTCAGAGTTACAAACACCAGAGTTACAAACTGACCAGTCAACCACACACCTCATTTGGAACTGGAAGTATGGAATCAGGCAGCAGCAGAGACAAAAAAGCAAATACTGTACAGGGCTGTGTTAAACAAACTATTAAAGGGAAAGCAGCATTTTCCTTCTATATGGTAAAGTTTCAAAGCTGTGTTAAGTCAATGTTCAGCTGTACATTTTTGAAAGAACCATGTTTTGTAAAGAGTTAAGAACAATCTCCATTCCCGAAGTGTCATAACTCTGAGGCTCCTCTTGCTTCAGTCAGTGAAGTGTGCACTCATCAACTATTCACATTTCCATGGAAGAGGGTCTTTTGATTCTCCTTAGGCATTTAGTTCCAGATTAGGACTTTTGTGCTAAGTTATACTCATCCCTTTGTGTACATGCAGTAAGATCAATCTCCTTAAATACAAAAGTTTTCCTATAACCTTAGATGCAGGTGTAAAATGTTAATACTCTTGACCAAGGAGGGTATGAAGATAATTTTGTATTAAATGAAGAAAACCTTTTTACAACATACCCCAGCTGAACAACCTAGAGGAAATGAAAGGTTAGAATATGAATGTCTCCTCAGTTCATAGCTACTATATTCAGCTGTCTCATTCCCCAAAATAGGCTGTGCATGTAAGTCATGTTTATAGCTCAACTATTTAACCTTCAGTAACATGGAAGGACTTAATACTAGCGCAGGAGAAAGGTTGGTACTGACAGTTTTTGAAAAAAATACCCAAGAGAACTTACATGAAGTCAGAAAGATAACAGAATATTTTAAACAGGTAGGCATGAATTGTGACAAGAGGCTCTACATATCAAAGGTTGTAGAAAACTGAGTTGTATTGTGTTTGAGAAATAGTATGATGCAATTTGGAATACTGTTATATGTAAAAGGGAGTTAAAGTTAAACTTGGAACCTTATTTGTTATTTCCCACTTTGAACGCTTAACCTCACAACCTTACAATTCTCTTTATGTAGTTTTTGTGAATTTTGGATTATTTGTACTTAACTCATATACATCCTGTGCCTTTGCCTCCTTTAGATGTAAGAATGTAAAATTTGACTATTCCAATAAAGACTGTTGGCGGTTAGATTTTACTACAACTAGAAAGAACAAAGTAATAGCGTGCAGTAAGTGAACATGCAGAATTAAGGGTCTGATTTTCAGAAGTGATGAATACTCATATGGCTAGTCAATGAAGCTGAATATGTGCAGAATTTGGCCTGACTATACATGAGTCCTAAACTCATGTAACAATTCAGTCACCTGATCTAGGCTCTTCCTCAGCTAGTAAACTCCATATTTTTTGATGTCTACAGGTAGGCGGCTTTGACGGCGCCAATCGTCTTCGGAGTGCAGAAGCCTACAATCCAGTTGCCAACACCTGGCGTACAATCCCCACCATGTTTAATCCCCGTAGTAATTTTGGCATTGAAGTGGTGGATGACCTTCTGTTTGTGGTGGGTGGCTTTAATGGTTTCACTACCACATTCAATGTTGAATGCTACGACGAAAAGACTGATGAGTGGTATGATGCCCATGATATGAGCATATACCGTAGTGCTTTGAGCTGCTGTGTGGTGCCAGGACTAGCCAATGTTGGGGAGTATGCTGCCAGACGAGACAACTTTATAGGATTATCACAGCGAGATGAAGTCAAATACTCCTCTTCGACAAGTACCCTACCTGTATGAATAGCTCCACTTAGCTAATAAAGTCTTCTAAGCAAGAACTGTATGTATTCACTTTTTAAAATAAAAGCAATTGGATACAAACTCAAAGGAACAGTCAGTCCTGGAAATTGTTTCATTCAATGGAACTAGACATATCATTTTACAAACGTGTTATAGTGCTAAATAGTACATATCTAGCAAAAAAAGCATATGGAAGACCACAGCAAGAGAAATAAAAAAATTTTATTACAACAAAACATTAGTACAATGTTTAGTTTCAAGAACTTAAATTACAATATTCTTCGTTTCAAACAGAAACTCTACTTTACCTTACAGGAAGCAATGTAATTCTTCCTGGTATGGAGGGTACTGCTTGTCCAAGCAATTGCAGAAGCCTGCATTAAAACTGACAGACAAGAACAGCTGCCGTATAGGTCATGGGATCCAGAATGATGTGGCTCCATGAAGAATATCTATGATTATTAATGTTCTTCAAACATCTAGTTATTTCTACATTTAACATTCATGTTATTTATAGGATTATATCCTCAAGAGTGCTTGTATTAGGAAGCTTCCACTTAAACTGGTTATATTAAAGATGATTATATTCTATTTGAGAAGTGGCTGAAAATAAAGCTAAGCCATACAAATACACTTATATTAACTGAGTCTTTTACGAACAATCTAACACTACAGTATACTATTGTAATTTCGGCTCAAAAAGCTCTTAAATTTTGTTAATCTGCACAGTGCAGTCTGCCTCTAGTAAACAAATATATATTGATGCAATAGTCCTGTTATTTTACTGTTTACTGCAATGGAAAATTAATTGGGGATAACATCAATAAGCAGTAGCAGAGAACACTTAGTGCATTTTAAAAGACAGCATATATTCTATATGTTTGGAGTAGTGTCTTTCTGACTTTGTGCAAGGGAAGTATTAAAAATACATATAAAACATTTACTTACTAATAGACCATTCAGGTTGTTATAAAATACTATGTACACATATGGCACCTAAAAATGATTACATTGACAGTTTAGCTGGTCAGAGGTTTATGCTACTTCACTAATATTTTGAACAGAAAGACAGGACACAGAACATGCATTTTATGGCACGTGTTTAGTACAGCAAAAAAAGGTACGATTGTCTTAGATAGTTTGAATATTCTACCTGATTTTTTTCTTAATGAAAGATAAAGATAGGAGTCAGTTTAGTTATGCTTATTGGATATAGGAGTAAGATTACTGCTAGATTAACTACCCTGCTGTAACTACAGATGAAGAATGCCCATACTTTTACCAAAGGAGTGTTTTACATGTACCACCATGCTACACTAATCAAGGGCCAAAAGGAACTTGTTAAATGGCTCATAGGTTAGTGGACTGAGCTTAATCCACAGTCAACAGGCATTTAAGTTTTCTACATCTTATAACAACTACTTTGTGTACAATGGGTAGTTAGATTTTTTGTTTAGAACAAGTGTACAGATGCCATTGAGCCACAAATTTGATGTAAAAAAGCCTCTTATAAATCAAGTGGTCCCTTAGAACTGGCATAAAAAAATTAGTAACTACAGTAAAGTTGACTATGCTCCATAGTGCCCATCACTCATCATGCAAACTGAACACACCAGAAGTGAGATAAAGTGCATCACACAGTAAACCATGGCTGGCATTCACATCTGGGCATGAAGTTATTTTTACATCTTCATTTAAGAATCTTAAGATCTCATAAGATGTACAAAAGCCAAAAGTTATTTCATGGTAAGGGCAGTTATTAATTTTTGTTATAACCAAACAAATCATAAGAGGTTTGCTTGTGCATCCCCTGGTCTAGGTTGATCTGTGGTGATATGCAACCCAAAGATTTTGCTTAGATTTCAATCAAAATATGATAATCAGGATATTTTACAACCAACTGCTCTATCAACGCTGTTGATAAACTACATTCAGCAGCACCTTGCCAAATGAGTTTTTGCAGGTCTTTCAGTGCCAACAACTTCTGGATATCAGCCTTGAAGTTGAATAAGCTAACTGATTTCCCCTCTTAAACAGGACAGACCTGCCTTGCAAATTTTGACCTGCCCACTTGCTCTTGCAGCGTAATTCAAAAGCCAAGTAAAATTTAACATGACGTGATTAGATTGTGTCTGAGCTGTTACATTTTCAGGGCAATTTTTACAAGACTGGATTAGTCTGAATATTACAGCAAGGCAAGTTAAGGATACAGAAAATATCAGGTGAATTTTAAGAGGAAATATTAAGGGTCATATGCAAGTCAGAAAAACCTGTACACATCATGCAGCTGAAAGACTTACCTAGTATTTCAGACATGATCTAGACTGCCTGCTGAATTGGAAAATGAGAAGTGTCAGTTCAGAAAGTTAAACTTTTAAAAAGAGTGAAATGTTCAGAAGAGCTTTTCAAAATTAGCTGACCCCATTTTAAGACACTATACTATAAAATGAACAAGAGAAAATAAGCAGCTTTTACAGCAATGTTTGACTGTGTAGATGCTTGGGATACACTTGTTATTACTCTTTTCCTTAAAATCCTGAGTTAGGCCTCCAGTGGAAATAATCCAAACAGTTAAATAAAGAGAAGGCTAGGGAAGAGGAAGAGGTAGAAAGGATAATGGAATTCACAAGAAATAATTGAGAAACTTTCACGACGAGAATGAGGTGAGAGGGCTTAGCTGGATGGTTATTTCTAAGCAATGATACTTCCATGGGACAATGTGTTGGATATTTCCCTTAGAGAATATTGTATTAAGTAATCTAGAACCAACATGGCCCTATTCATAAAACAATCTCAAATGTCAAAAATATTAAATGGCTTAATTTCACCCCAATCATCTATAAATGCTGAAAACAGAATAAATTGAGATTTCAAACATTTGAAGACTGTAAAGGCTTAAGATGACTAAAAGCTTTTCATTGGCAATTAGATTTCAAGAACTGATTGTGTTTCTGATGAAGTAGAACAAAGTGTTAATTTGGTAGGGAAGAGTGTGGCATTGCTACTCTAAGGTTACAGAGAAAATATACTGAAGGAAAAAAAAAGTATTGATTGTCAAAGAGACTGGATACAGGTGCACTTTTCAAACTCTTACTGGAATTAAATGTGTGCCAAGTCCAGAAAAATCTTTCAAATCTTTAATATCCCACTATGAAATAACTTTGCTTTTAGTAACCTCTAATGTCCATGATATTTTAGAAGTGGAGAGTTACTTTTTTACTGTTAACATTTTTACCATTTTTACTCATTTAATCAGGTTGATTGTTTGCCTAAATTTCTAATCCGGCTGATAAAGAAGACAACCCAGAAACATGAAGCATGTCCAGATAGTGAAATCATCTCAGGTGCTGTCTCAAATCCCATTTTAGTGAGTGTCTGATGTTTTACCAATTATTTGTTATAAGTAAACTCTGGCATTTCTACAATATACAGAAACAAAATATTTAACATCCTGAAGTAATTTTATGAAAAAAGATTGTGCTTTTATTTTTACATAACAGGTATTCCTAACTATTGCATGTGCCTTCAGTTTTGGACAACTAAGTGCATGGATGCCAATTGTGAATTTCAGCTACTCAGGAGAAGAGAAGCTAAAGGAATATCAATATGTAAGTGCAAATAAAATTGGTGCTTTAAGAATACATCTAAACTTAATGGTTAAAAAATGTGCTAAGCTGGAGTTTTGTTTTTTTTTAAACTGAAGGAACTGTTGACAGACTAAATCCATACAAATCCTTGAAAATGAGGGTTGGACAAGAGAATTAATAGATTCTGCGTTAAATTTTCTTAAAGTGTCAGGCATTTCATCACATTCCCTTAATAAGAATTTAGTTTTCCTGTGGCTACTGTATGATCTTCTCGACGACACATAGAAAGGGATTTTAGGTGTTTGTTAACTATTTTTCCATCCTCAGTATTTAAAGTGCAGATGTTACTTTTATGCATCAAACCAGCCACCAGTTCAGTTATCCAAATCCTAATATATGATGGTAATGTATTAAGCCTTACAAAATAGATAGCACTGTATTTCTTAAGCCAGGTTTGTTAGAGGAATGGTCTTCCATGAATTAGCACTCAATCTGTGAGCGGGGCATTCTTCGCAAGCTCAAAGAATGTCGATGTATTTCCTGCATCTGCCGTATTCTATCCTTTTGCCACATCAAATTTTGTGGCATAGGGTATCTTTGTGTACCATGCAAGCATCTGAATGGGATTCTCACATGGCAGGCTGTTGCTCTACAGCGAGGCTGTGGCATGGGAGGGAGAAGCATCCATCGCTTTCTCTCAGCACAGTAACGATAGGCCTCTTTTCTGTATTGCTTATCTATATCATCACTGTTCTTCCACCCACCAATGATGAAAACATCATCTTTATAATAGCAAATGGCCGCTCCTTCAATACTAAGAACTTCTGGAGGTAAGCTTTCAAGAATCTCCTCTGGTGTTCTGCCAGAGATCTTTCTCTTAGCCTCTTCATTATCTATGGGGTAACTTTTGGGGCAGCATGATGCTGTCTGGTAAAAGTTTGTGTTGGCAACAGACATCTGAAAAGAGCAGTAGTTATCAATGAGTGGCAGAGACTCGATGTCTTGCCAGTGCCTTGTCTCCGTGTCATATCTGGTAATGACTGCCTTTAAACCATCTTCACTATCGTCAACCGGGGTTCGAGCAGCAATGTAAATAAATCTATCTTCTACAGTGACTGCTTTGACATCACGAAGGATCTTTGGGGCTGACTCCAGGTTGTGCCATTTGTCTTGCTCAGGATTATAAACGGTTACATCTTTAAAGCCAGGACTGAAGTTACCATGTCCACCAATACTGTACAAGTTTCCCTTGACTTCAGTAAGGCCAAATGAATGCTTTCTGGTTATTAGATGAGACACTTGCTCCCAGACATTTCTGTTGGGGTTGTACTTTTCTACAGTTTTGGCAAAGCCAGGTTCCATGGAGCCAGCCACATAAACATATGATTCTGTAACAGCAACAGCATGTCCATCAAGGTGATTATGTATGTGTGGTAAGTTTACCCACCTATCTTCATCAATGAAATACCCCACACACTCACTCAAATAATCCCCTCCCTCTGACACACCACCGATCACCATGATGACATCCATGTTTTGCCCGTAGCGAGGCAGCAATGCTACAGGATAAGCAGAATGTTGTAAATTACCAGACTGCAAGTTCTCTGCCCTCAGGGCATGGCTTTCCACAGCTTCAGACACTAATTTAAGACAGGCTTCATTACTGGCTACTAACCTTTCAGATTTGACATGCCGGGTAAGATAAGTGGGTTTCATCTGAGACAGTCTCAGCAGTTTAAAGAGTTCTTCAAAGTACCTCTCTCTTTCATCAGCATTTCTCTGAACCCACTTTAAGACAGTCTCAAAAAGAACTTCTTCAGAGTCCACTGTGATTTCCAAGTCTGAAAGCCAGTCTCTGATGAGGTGAAAGGGTAATGTGTAGAACTCTTCATCTTGGATAACTTTGCAGAAGTTCCTTCTTATCATGTCTGCGGCTTTTAGGGCAAGCTGGTTTAAGGAATACATATGAGCTAAGCTATGAATAGCCACACAGTTGGAGAGATTCAGTTTTTTCTTCAGGAACTCTCCACAGAATTCCTTTAACCGCATTAATAAAAACCTGAAGAGCAAACAAAGGTGAGTTAACTCAGTCTTGTGAGTTAATGTCTTAAGTCCAGTCTTATTGCTTTAACAAAAAAGTATTTATGCTGCACAACAACTAAGTTCCTGATGTACTTTAGAAAGTCAAGATTACATAATTGTTCTTTTCACAGCTCCCTTTAGCCATCTTGAGGCCTACAGACACGTTCAAAGGCTGCAAGCCAAATTGGAATACTGGCTCTCTTCACTAGGTATATTAACTGCTGGTGGAATGGGGGCACCTACTAGATCAGTGCATTTCAGTTCAGAGGACTCCAATCAGTCCACTGTAGCCTTTAGCAAATGATCACTAAGGGAGATGAATATGGTCTGTCCAGTCTCCATGGTGCAGCTCAGGGAAGCTCTTTGGAGGTTAAGAATGCTGTGCACGATCTGTGCCCACTCCCAGAAGGGAAGCTTTGATCCCTTCACCTTCAGAGAATTTAGGGGCTTTAAAATGAACTAGAAGAGGTGGGGCTAGTTACGAGGATAGAGCGAGAAGATGGGATAACATAATGGTGCTCCTATAGGAAGGACCTAGGACTCAGGAGAGCATGTCACTGTTCCACCCTCACAACTGATCATCCATCCACATGTCCCCTGCCAGCCCCAGCATCCCCCCACCACCTCTGGATCCAACATAACCACTTTATGAGTAGCTGAGGTCCTCCAAGCTCCCTCTCTCTGGTCCACCACTTCCCATCATCTCTGCACTTCACTTATTAGGCACCTCCATCACCTTCTCTCCCGCTGCCCATCCCCCCCTCACCTGTCAGCCCCCCCGCCCCCGACTCCCACACCCCCTCTGCCCTGCCCCCCGCACTCCCCCCACCACGTCGGCCACCTCAGCCCCCAGCCCCCGCACTTCTCCCCCAGCCCCTGCCCTGGCCCCACCCCCTCACCTGTCGGCCCCTTCAGCCCCAGCCTCCCCCCAGAGCCCCACCCCTCTCACCTGTCCGCCATCTCCAGCACCTCGTGCACGTTGCCCGGGCTGACGCGGATGCTCCCCGTGTACATGAAGCCGATCACCGCCTCCACCGTGTCCGGCTCGGGCCCCCCCTCCGAGCTCCACTTCCGCAGCTCCACTCGGCCGGAGCGCGACTCGGCGAAGCCGCCCGACAGCAGCGGGGTGAAGTAGTCGGTGGCGGCGGCCAGCACGGAGCGGTGGGCGCGGACCTCGCGGAGCGGCCCGGCGCCGCCCCCGAAGGCCAGGGTGATGTCGCAGAAGAGGCCGAGGCGGCGCTGCTCGTTCTGCCGCCAGGCCAGCTCGCTGCAGTGCGCCGGGCACGCGAACTCCTCCACCTCCACCTCCCCGCCGCCGCCGCCGCCCGCCGGGCCCGCCTCTCCCGCGCTTTCCTCCGCAGGCCCGGGCTGCGGCTGAGGCGAGGCCGCGGCCGCCGCCATGTTGTCAACGGCCGCCAGCGAGCCCGACGGGCGCCGCCTGAAGGAAGCGGCCACCAGGCGGGAGGATCGCGTCACGCAACGTGCGCGCACCCCGACCAGCGGCGGTGGCGCGCGCGCCGCCTCACGCGGGCGGGAAGCGGCCCCCTGACGCGGGAGGAGCTCGAGGCGGGAAAGGGGCTGGCTCGGCTCCGCCCCCTCGCAGCTTTCTCCTCAGGGAGCGAGGCCGCGGGTTCGAATCCCCGTGGGGAGTGGAGTGCGCGCGCGCGCGCGCCTGTCGTCTTGCCTCAGTTTCCCTCCGTTAAAAGGGCGCTGACTAGGTTGGAGGGGGTGGCTTTGCCTCGCTGGCAAGAGGAAGGGGCAGGTTCAAGTAACGTGGCAGGGTGGGGAGGAGGCTAACAGAGCACCCCTCTCCTTGCAGGAAGAGTGCTAGGTCCTGTGCACCCTCAGGTTCCTGTCATGGCAGAGGCACCTCCTCCCATTTCTGAGCCAGCAGGTCCCACCCTCTGAGCATCCCACCTAACTCACATGCTCACCGCTAGGGGGTTGGGCTCCAGTCCCCCACTTTGGCAGCAGGGCCATGGGCCGGGCCTGGACCAGGCCCATAGTGCTGGGGGGCCTGAGGAAAAGTCACGCCCCGCCTCACCAGGATCATCCTTGCCGGAGCACCAGGGACAGGTAGGACTGCGCTTTCAGCGCACAGGGCTCTGGCTGCAGGTGGGCTGGGCTGGCAGGTTGGTGGGGGCAGAGGGCCAGGGTGAGCAGAGATCCTAGGGCTGGCTGGGATCACCTCCTCAGACATCACTTCTCTGGCACCTGCAATCTCTCCCAGCAGCACTACGCAGCCTGCAGTCAAGTGGCAGTTTATTAGCATCCTTTGTGTCAGCTCTGAAGTAATATTACAACAGGTACACCCAGCCCAAGTGTGATGGGATAGGTCTCCCTGTTTGAGAGCCTGTCTTGCCATGTGTATCCTAGTGCTGGGGAATCCAGTTGTGTGGACAGCACTTGCTGTAGCTGTGCTAAATGCTATCTACCTAAGGGACCCACCTGTCAAAGCTCAAGTATACATTTACTCAATCTCACACAGCCCATCAAGCTGGAGGGAAATTTTGAACCATATTCTCCTCCTTTCAATCTCGCTCTCTTCCTTAGGGAATTTGGCAGTATAGGGTCTTTACTAGGATGGCATGAAGTATTCACTAATTTTCCTGTCTTTGGGCTGTATTTTATAGTGCAGCTGAGTTGAGAGTTTACTTTTGTCACTATGATTCAATCAGTTACAGCTCATTTTATTCTAAATGACTTTGGACATTAGGATTACTTATGCACCCCAACTTTCATGCAGTGTTACTGGAGCATTAAATCCCTTAATTAAGCAAACTGCAGAAGGTATGTTGACCTTTTTCCCCCCTCACATCTTAACTCATGATGTAAGACCTTGCCCATTTCTACCAAGTTTATCTAGGTACTTATATTGCCCCCATCACCACAATAGCTTATCTCATACACATGACAAAAAACTGCTATGATTTTGGCCATCTGACAATAAGTGGCTAGTGATTTGGGGTGCCTAGCTGGAGATACTGAGGATGTGATCTTCAGACAGAAAACCCAAAGAAAGAGTAGAAATTATAGATCTGCAGAATACAGGTTACCCAGTGTATTCTATTTCCCTGTGTAAGGTAAGATTCAGTACAAACAAATCTCAAGGTGCCAGCACTAAGAAAATACGAAATCCAGCTAAAAATGATTAATGTACTGTTTATTTAAGTTAGGTTACAATAATACAGAGACAAGTAGGATGCTGAAGTTACTATAGTGACTATAATTAATGGCCCACTGAATATGCATCTTGCATATGTAGGTAATGTAGGGGACCAGTGCTTCCTGCAAGTAATGTGGTGGCTGTGTAAATACAGAAAATGCAATACAGGTAGTTTCACAGTTTTACCAAGAGTATATGTTACAACTTTACATTTTAAAATTACTACACCAGAGTTTGAATGGCATTGGCTATATCAGCAGTGGTCCCACTACGTAGGATATTATTGGACTGGAGGCAAACACAAAACAAAAAAATCTGAAAAACCACCTACAAGCGAACCCCAACTCAGATGATGGGGAACAATAGTCTTCAGATTTTGGTTCCTCCTTTCGTCAGGAAGGTTACAACTTATTTTCAAGCTAACACGTCTAGTTCTTCAAGTCAAAAGCAGCTGCGTCCATGAGCAAAAAACTCTCCCACCCCATCTTAAAATCTTGTCAGAAAACACACAAAATAAAATGGAGTAGAAAAATTAAAAGAGGCAGGGGAGAAGACACAAAGTTTAGCTGCTTCCAAACATGAAATACAGCAAGTAGCGTATGGAATATCACACTTTTGGTTTTATTTGCATCAGTTTCTATGCTTATAGAACAGCTGCTTTGCACAGTAGTTCTTGATTTCTATAAACCTATGGCCTTTACATTTAAGTCCCATGTGTAACTGTCTTCCATCCAGGCAATTTGCTTCTCTGTTTTGAAGCAATGCTACTGGTTATCACATAGTCATGTGCTCTGGTAGAACATAAGAGATGTCATCCCACGGGTGACGGTACAGACCTTGTTTCAGCCTCTTCTGATCCAGGTAGTGTCCTAAAATGAAAGTGATTTTTACATGTAGCAATCAAAGTTTCCCTTCCTCCCAGACTGAACTTACCTTGAAACTTGTTAGGTCCCTTCCGGGCCCCACAAGTGCTCATCTTATACCCTGAAGCATGAGCTCCAGTTATTCCTATTTTAGGGCATGACAACAAGCACCAGGTGGATGGGTGAGAATTCAAACTATTGTTCAAAAGTTACCCATTCAGGAGATTAAAAACAGCACTGAGAGGATCCCAGCAGATTCTCCTGGGCTGGGAGTGTGGCTGATGCACCACATGCAGTCAGGACTGGTGTGAAAAATGAAGGGGTTTGTATGAGCTGTCTTTTGGTGGGGATAATGGGGAACATCACAATATTAGGGCTTTTGGGAGCATGTGAAACTTACCAATGAACCCCATACTTCTGCCAAGCACAAAGATGCCATTGAGGGCTCCGATGTCAATATATTCATCTGCTTCTTCCCTGCAATAAAAACCAAGCAATTCTTGGGAACAGGATACTTGGTACAAAGGCTCCCAGAGCAGCTCTAAATCACCCACAATGCTAATTCAAGGGACAGTTCTTCTGGAAATCTTCCCCTCACAGAGAGAGCAGGCTGCCTTGCCTTGCAAATGTCAGATGAAATCCTGGCCCCATTGGATGGCAGTGAGAAAAATCACATCAATGGCATTAGGATTTTACCCTTTCTCCCCAACAGCAGCTAGAGAAGATACGTCAATGTTTACCGGGTGAAGGAGCCACAGTTCCTGAGCACATCAACAAAGGCAACTCCAATAAAGCCATCCACATTCAGGATAAGATTTGGTTTCTGAAGAAAGTGAAAAATATTAACTGTTAGTAATTTGCACTCATCCAGCAACTCTCATCACAAGGGGCCTTTGTATGCTTTAGAGAGGCTGAATGCAGTAAGGGACATCCAAACTTTAACTCAGAGGTCTAGTCTGGGAATCTGCCTGAAAGCCACAGTCAATTTGAAGTATGGGAACTCCCCACTCATCATCTGCATGCGGCTCTACCCAGTTCAAGGTGGACTTCTGCCAGGACCCAGCATCTCTGCAGACTATACCTCCTTATTAAATGAGGAGTGCAGTCACAGGCTACTTTGTAGAATTCTGCAGGCTATCATTGGCTGGCAATTTGGCCTCTCCTGGTGTATAAGCTCCCTTCATATCCTGTAGCTGTGCCTGGCTTCGAGTGGGGCTGTGCGTCTCTGGCTTTTATAAACACCAATGCATTAATCCCATAAATACAGTGGGGGTGTTTTACCTTGGAAGTTGTAATTTTTTCTACTTCAAGTGCATAGTCAAGCAGTGGGGTAGCAGGAAAATGCTGCTTCACGTAGTCCTTGAGAATTTGAACTCTCATGTCTGGGTTATTTATCTAAGTTTAAGAACACATATTATTTGCAATAATAGCCAAACACATGTAAGAGTGCACATCTTACTGTACCTATCAACTCAAAGGAGCCCTTTTTTGAAGCCAAGGTAATTACACTTTTAAAAAAAAAACAAAACAAAACAATTTAGAAATTAAATCTATTTGTAAGTTTCTAAGATCTGTGAATAGAGAAGACCAAATACTGAACTGTAAGAGATGAAAAATGTTAAGGTCTGTCAAAGTAACTGCTTAAGCAATGCTGAACTCTCCACTGCTGAGATACCGCCCAAGTATCCAAATACCACCTAATGTAAGTGTGTCAATGATTTATTTTAAGGATTAGTCCAGAAACCACTTCTAAAAATTGCTATCCTTCCTCCACTTGCTTTTTCTTCTATTCATTTTCCTCTCTGAGAGAAGAAAGCCCCACCCTACTAAAACAAGGTAAGTTACTTACTGATTTGACTCTGTGTCCAATGCCCATTATCAGTTTCCCTTCTTTCTTCATCTTGTTGACGAACTCCATAGGGATAATTCCACTGTCAAAGGCCTTACTGAACATCTTAGCTGCGGCATCCAATGCACCACCAAATCGGTCTCCCTGTGCCAAACACACACAAGTTGAACTCCAGCAAAGATTTCTACAGTTGCACATTACAATAGGTGCATGAACCAGATCCCTTTTCCCATAGCACCCCCCATACCTCCAACAGGGACATTGTGAAAGCAGGATTAGACTATGCAGGAGTCCAAGATAATGAATCCTAATTGGCTCTGACCAATTGTAAGCAACAACTAGAGATGAGACCTAACTCTATAGACAAAAAGGCAAATAAGATTAAAAGGCCCATTTAATTCTTGGTCACTTCTGAGGCTATGTCTACACTATCCTGGGATCGACATTCAGGCAATAGATGCACCCAGGGTCAATTCAGTGAGTTTAATGAAGACCTGCTAAATCGATGGCAGAGCACTCTCCGGTTGACCCCGGTACTCCGCCAGGAATGAGAGGAGAAAGGTAACTCGACAGAAGAGTGTCTATTGGTGACCCAGTGCTGTGTAGACACCGCAGTAAGTCGAACTAAGCTACGTTGACTCCAACTACATTATTCATGTAGCTGGAGTTGCCTAACTTGTGTTGACTTACCACAGTAGTCGAGATGTAGCCTGAGACTTCCACTAAAAGGGCCAGTTAGTGCTAATAGTGACGGTATTTTTTTGTGACTTACATAAAAAAAAATACAAAACAAACCTAGATCCAAAACACATTTCACATAAAGGAACATCAAATAGCGGTCACCTTTTGGTCACTACCATTCTGGGGTTAGATTTAAACCAGTGACAGGGATGAAGGGGTCCAGTTCACACAAATATTTTCCAGTGGCTCTTAACTTGAGCCAGTTTCATTAATGTATTTCCCCAGCTACTCCTCATTAGTATTGGATTTAACATAAAGCTAATGTTTTAATCAATGGCAGAGTAATTAGGGGAGGACAACTGATGAAAGAGAAATCAGGGATCAAGCTTGTCTGTGGTACAGGAGTCATGCCAAGTTCTGACTGCTGCCAGGTCACTATTGCTAGGGAGTATAAGTAAAAATTGGATTGTATAGTAAGGAGCAAAAATGTCTCAGATGTTAAATGCTTACAATAGTGAGAAGGCCGGAGGTGAGACTAGAGACCAGGTCTTTCCCAGCTCTTGCACAGACAATGGTGTTGTGGGCTCCCGATACAGCAGGTCCATGATCTGCTGTTACCATCAAACACATCTCAATGAAGTGACAGGCGTACTTTGGTAACCTGGAGGGTGGGGAAGAGAGATGGGTGACATTACTTAATAGGAAGAAATCAACATGAGCAGACCATAGATCTCTGTTTCATACTAGATAAAGCTTTCTCCCATTCACACACTGAAACAAGCGGAGAGCTAGAAAGGAGATGCAGGATCATGCCTAACATTGGGGCTCAGACCTCAGAAAGTCTCCCTGAATTATCCAAGACCACTAGAAAAAAAGCTGGTTTTATACCTCTGCTTAGTGCACTCAATGCTTTGTACAGTGGTATATTTCCCAGATAGTCTAATGGCTGCAGTGTTCTGGCCACTTAATCAGTGATTTAAACCGAAGGGTAGTGAATGAAACAGGGACTATGCAATTTCTTTGCCCCCTATGGAGAGCTGTTTCATTACAGAATTGATTGAGCCCAGCTCTCCACAACTGAAAGCCAAGTGCGTTTAACTTAACCAAGTGCATTTAACTTAACCAACTTAACTTAACTTGGTTAAGTTTAATTTAACCAAGTGCGTTTAACCTTACAGGCTGACGTATGATACCTTGGACATCCACTCATTCATTGTTAGCTGGGGTTGTCTTGGGTGTGTTGGAATGAAAGAGGAATTCTACGTAAGACTATTTTATCACAACTCTCTGTTAATGGATGGCGTTTGAGGGAATTACTGCATGGGACATCTCCTGCACTGCACAGCAAGGACATCATTTTCAGGAGGTTGCAGTAAATGTGCCCACAAAGATACACAAATGAATTCAGGTGTCTCTGGGCACTTGCCCATTTTTGTGGGCCCACTTGTTATCTCCACCTTTGAAAATCTGCCCTCAAACTTGCATTTTCTACATCTTAACTGCAATCATTTCCAGTTCGTATCCAGATTCCTGGCAACACCAGATCCCCTTAAATCTGGGATCATGCATGAGTTGGCTGACCTGGTGGCCTAGTGGTTTCACTGAACGTTGTTATGTGGGAAATTGAGTTATTGTCCCACTCTTAGCTCCTTGACTACCTGGACTGGCCATAGGTGAGTACTGTGCAGGAAGTGTGTTCCTCCGCAGCTGGGGGTCAAGCAAGTACAGGGAGCATCTTTGCCACTCAGATGGTTTCTTGCACGTTGGTAACAAATTTTATAGGCTCTGCAGACAGCCCTATCCAGTATCTTTGTGCTGAAAGAGGGTGGCTATAAAATAGGGCTGAGAGAGGGGTAACAGAACTAACCCAGAGGGATTTCCTCAGTGCTCCCATACTTGTGGGCTTCCCTGCCCTCAAAGTCAAAGTGTAGGTATTCTTCGAACTCTGATATATTCTCAGAGGGAGCAGATATTGGGATGGTATTTCTTGTACAATAGTCTCCCTGCGTTCATAAGGAAATACCGGAGTTACATCTGTGCCTAATGCCTATTAAACAAGCTAAGTCTGAAGCCAAAAGGAGTCAAGAGCATCCAAAAAGTAGCCTCACCGCCTCTGAAACCAGAGCAGACCCAGGACCCCGCCAATTCCCATCTCCTCTTTGAAGACCTCAGTGATAGGCATCCCAGCATAGATCAGCTCCTGGCCCCTTTCATCACAGATGCTGGTCATGAAAGAAGCTGGCTTCCGGATCAGACCCAGCTCCTGAAAGTGGAACAGAAAGATGAGACTGATCCAATCCAGCTTAGAAATAAGGAATACCTTTTACCCCTGGCTGTCTCTCCTCCAGAAACCAAGCTGTTCTGCAAATGACGACACGGATTGCTCTTTACCCTACCCCAGTACCTGAATTAAGCCAAGAGGAATCACTTTTCTTTAGTCCAATGCACGGTAGTCTAACAGTGACTTTCCTACATTTTTTGGTGTCATCTGCTACCTGGTTTAGAAGCTACAACCCCAATGCCAAGCTCAGCAGGTTATAATTATGGAGCTCATACTTTAAGATTTCTGCATTATCCCAGCATCAAGACACTACTCTATCACTCTGCATTTTGTTGGTATGATGATGCCCCCTAAAGTCATGAGAATTCTCCTCCCAGCATATATGCTGTTGGGTGTGAAACATCTGTAATGAGATTGTCGAGTGACAAAGCCATTGGTGGGAAAATGTAGAATGACTACCTTGGCACCATCCAGTACCTATAGAAGAAGAGTCTGTGAGCCCTAATGGATAATTCCAGCAATGTATGTCAGAGAATCTCTTGGTGCCTCTGCTTCACCTGAGAATCACTGAGTAAGTCCAGAGAGAGCATCAGATGGCATGAGAAACATACCTTCCACTGCCTTCCCTCTGATAACAGTTTTATAATCTAAAATCTCCCAAACAATTTGGAATCCCAGCAAACATCCCAGCTGGCTCTCAAGTAACTGGACAAGATACACAACCTACCCTCGCCCAAGAATAGTCCATTGGTACAGTGGGAGGAGGCACTTCCTGGGCTGGTTCGATCACTCCTTTGGAAACGAGATCTTCATACACAGACCTAGGCAGAAAGGGAAACAAGTGACAGACGTCAGCTCATTTTCAGTTCTCTAAGGGGACTCAAGTCAAGTAGTTCTGGTACTAAATTCAGATATATATTGAAAGACCTAGTATGAATAGAAGTATTTTCACAAAGCAAGGCTATCACATCTCCCCTGCCAGTTTAGAGGCTGTAACCCCGTTGTTTCCTATCCCCTGCAAACACCCTCTATGTTTAGGGTGCCCTGTTCATACCACTTACTGAATTACATCTCCGAGCTCATCAAAACTCTGTGGAACAAATACGCCAGCTTCTTTCAGGGCCTGATTTTTTGCAACGGCAGTTTCAGAAGCCTGGTTGGCACAAGCCCCTGCATGGCCGAACTGCACCTATTAATGATGAGAGAAAGCACCAAGAGATCCAGTCATCTAATTGCTGAGAGAGAGAGAGAAAATGGAGCCAGATATTGGATTAGAAAACAGAGGACTAAAGGAACTCCATAAGCTTTAGGAAGGAAACCAACTTGACTGGAGATGAAGAAGTGGTAATGCACATGGTCATATATCAACTTTCTATTCAGCTTCATTACTTTGAACACTGGCACAGAGATCCTGACCCTCCGCATTAGTGCTGCAGGGCACGAAGCATTATCTAATCCGGAAGCTATACGATTACAGTGTGGCTAATTACGTTATTTTCCTCTACCTAACCCCAGAATTTTTAGACAGAAGCTGTATTTTCCTCATTTCCCCTTCCTAAAAGGGATGATGTATAGCATTATGTGCCATTAAATAGCTGCCACATTGCAACTCAGGACATTGATGGTAACCCGTGTGTGTGAAGAATCCTTTGGGATCTTTCTGGATGAAATGTACTGCAGAAATATAGGACACTACTATTTAGGATTTGTTAACTTCCACATCCATGCATGCAGACTGCTAATAATGACAGATGTCTGGAAAGGTTTGGGTTCCCTGGGTGCAATGCAGGGAAGTGACTCTCCCTTCCCAAGTGTGCATGTTTTACACCTACCCAACTACCCATTGTGACAAGTAGAGGGAAGGGTGGACATGACTCCTGAGGCTAAACTACTCTGACCTGGAAACCTGGAGCTGTAACCTGAGATGGAGGGGGAGGGGAGTTGACACCTTGGGGCTGGCAAGGGAACAAAGGGCAGGCAGACTTTGGAGTTTTTTGAAAAGGGGTTAGACGCTGGCTGAGGAAGAAGAGGGAGCCCGGATTCGGGGACTCATCTCCCTGCCCCCCAGAAGGGCTGGGCCAAGGGGGCCTGTTTGTACTGACAGCTCTAAGTTCGATTGTGTGCCTGGCATCTCAAATAAACCTTCTGATCTACTAGCTGGCTAAGAATCACTGAATCCCAGGAAGTGGGGGGTGTGGGAACGGGACTCCCCCTGTCCCCCCCCCCCCCGTGACACCCATCCCCTATGCATATACCTCTGAAGAGAACATGGTGGCACAGGTACCAATGCACCAGCAGACAACAGGCTTTGTGATGCGGCCCTCTTTAATACCGCTACTGATCTTGTACTCTTCTGTGCCTCCAATCTGTGAAGAGAAACAAAGAGTAGCTTGACCAAGTTCAAGCTTATGTACTTCTGTAGAAGTCAGTTTTTAAAATCAAAGCAGTATTTCTAAATGAATCCCCTTTTTAGCCATATCTCATACACAGAGAGCCACATGCTTATTTAACAAAAACAAACAAAAAAACCCCACAACCAAGCCGCCCTTAATCTCCAGAAATAATAGTAGTTTTTTTAAAAAATGGAAAGGACTCTGTGGCACGATGCTGGGTTGGATGTTCCTACTTCTGTAAAGCAGTATTTAAAAATAAAATTAAAAAAAGAACACGGAAAGCTTCACTCTTTCAACAAGAAGAGAGAACTGTTACTAAGATGAACAGCCCATCTGCAGTCATTATTGGATGTTTCTATAGCTGATTCAACTGTTTCTCCACCAACACTGTAAGAAATTCTATTGCAAAGAAACAGTTTCCAGAGAACGTTTGGCCACAGGAGCAGATGGGTTCAACTCACCTCCCCCAGCACCACAATCATTTTCACTCCTGGTGTGTCCTGATAGCGTAATACATGGTCCATGAAAGTTGATCCAGGATATCTGGGTGGAGCAGAGGGGAAGTGAAAGAAGGTTGAGCTTTTAGTTATTTTAAAATTTCATACAGAATGTTTCTGAGAAGAGGAAGATTAATTTAACACATTTGGGGGAAACCCGCCTCCCCCCCCAACAACTTCTAAAAGACCCATGATGTTTTTGAGTCAGGCTTTGGAAGAAACAAAAAGACATCTTCCTCGAAGAAACAGTTTCCTACCTGTCCCCGCCAATAGCTACACCTTCATAGACCCCATCTGTGGTTCTGGAGATTATGTTGTTGAGCTCATTGGACATTCCTCCAGAGCGGGAAACATAGGCCACACTGCCAGGCCGGTAGAGTTTTGATGCCAGGATATTATCCAACATACCCCCCGTGTTGCCTATCTTAAAGCATCCAGGTTTTATTCCACCAACCTACAGGAAGAGGGAAGAAAGAGTCAGGCTCTTCACAAACACACATAGGATCTGAGCGGCATGGAGCCATGTCTGCAGAGCAAGCTGCTTCTGCTAGGATTTATACAAAACAGAAGGCAGCAATAGAATTGTTTGCTCCATAATGACCTTCAATTTGGGAATGACTGCGCTTTATAGTGTATTACAAACAAGAATTTGAAATAGATTCTAATGTATATTTTTCCCCTGTAAGGAAAACTGATCTGAAAACAAGTATGAAGAGGTGTGGGCAGGAAGCGCGATAGCGGATTTCTTACAGTCGCAGGCCCGATTATAGTAACCCCTTTCTTGTCAGCCATCTTGATCAGTTTGCGTGTCAGTGCCTCTGGAATGCCTTCGGCAATGATGGCAATGGTGCGGATCTGCAGCACAAGATAGAAAAAACACACTCACCTCAGTAACTTCCATCAGTCAACAGCTTGACAAATTCTAGGGAAGGCAGCAGGCAGCAGACAGAATTATTTAAGGTAAGAATGTTCTATAACACAACAATGGCCAGGGCAAGATCAAGTGTCTCAGAAGGCACAGCTTAACTGTCTCGTCGTTAGTGCTGGGTGCTATCTTGTGAAAGGGCCCAGTTTTGAGTCCCAGTCCCAGGAACAGCCTGGGATGATAAGTGAGGTGAAGATGACACCAGTATTTTTTTTATATTTTTTAAAAAAGTAGTGCTGTTATGTCCTGAAGGGAGAGTCCAGTCCAAGCTAGTCCTCCTCACCAGGCAGACGGGAGCTGACTCCCTATTCCACAAGCCTCAAAAATCCATTAGTACATAGCTTTATAATACAGCACTACTAGACAAGATGTTTTATACCTTTGGTACCTCTTCTGCTACTAACAGGCCACTTGTAGACTCAGCTGTGTTCTTTATGGACCCCAAAACACTCTGCTAACACTGGTTCTAAAATAGTGTCTCCTTGGTATTATTAGCCTGAGCATCCTCTATTGCTTGGACCTCTGATTCCCCACTCACCTGTGGAAAGCTCATGGTCTCGATAGTACTGTCATAAGCAGACCGTAGAGATGCAAAGTTGATCAGCACATCTACCTCTGGGTGCTTCCTCATGGCATCAGACATGTTCTTGAAGACGGGGATCAGGATTTCCTTGTGGCCCCAATAGAATTTCTGCTTGTGATCACCACTATGAACACCAAGATGAGACAGACCGGATCATTCACGCTGCTGCAAAGACACATGGCTACACAGTGCTGCAGGCGTGGGGAATGTGTCCGCAAAAAACACAGTTCCCAGACACTGCCAGGTTGGCTTTTTTCTCAGGAGAGAGGTAAAGATAGTAAGAGTCAACAGCAGGCAGGTGTTCAGAGAAGCATATGGAGGAAGCTGAATTGATGGGACAGAGGGGGTAAAGGAAAGCTGGATCACCTAGCAAGGATGATAAGCGCCACAGTGAAGTTAGCAAATAGGATCTCAGTTTTGCCAGAAGCTGGATAGCAAGGTAAAGAAACAGTAAAATAAGACATTCAGAAATCCTGTGTTAATGGCTATTTAAAAAATACAAGTCAGAAGGAATGGGGAACTGGAAGAAAGCTCACGTCACTGGCATCCTCATGCCTGACAAACACAGTGGCAGAGCGAGGGTCAGCTGAATTTCCATTCCATGAAAGGAGGATTTTACAACCCAGACACATCAAGGAGATGCATCCCAGTAAAAGCTTCATTCATAGATGTCATTCTCTGCAGTCAAGAGAGATTGTCCCAATGAGGATTGGGACCCCATTGTGCTAGGTAGTGTACAAATATAGCTGGGAGAGTGTCTGGTCCAGAGAGTTGAAGCTATACAAGATGCAAAATGAACAAGGCAACGTCTGGCACTTTCGATTTGACTGGTGAAGCAGGCTGAAGGATCCCAGGAAATTTTAAATAAATCCTGGATGCGGATTCCACTAAGGTCAAGGAATTAAAAAAGAAAAATTCTAAATAAGGCACTAAGTGTTCATCGTGTCAGGCTAAGGGAACTGCATGCTCCCTGCCCCAAAGAAAGCTTAAAGAAGAGAAAGGGCCACACTCAAAGACAGGCTAGATGGACCAGTAGTCTTATATAGTGTGGTACCTCCCACATTCCAGTGTAGTGTGGCCAAACTTTTGGAAATTCTTCGAAAGAGTGAGATGGGACCCAGCAAACCAACTGTGGGGTTGTTCCAAGCCATTTCACAGAGATGACATATTGTCAGGAGTGGCAAGGGACACAAAGGGAGCAATTGGGAGAACCGCTCAGGTCGGAGTGTAGGAGAATGTATTATCATAGATATAGAGTGGGATGGAGGTGTGAAGAGACTTAAGGGGAGAAAGCCAGTGGACAGATCTGATAAGGGAAGTCAAGAAAATGACATGGTGGCTACAGGACACTTACGTAAATGGATAAACCATGGCAGTGACCGAAGGCTCATCCCTGGAGCAGATATAATCGAAGTCCAGCATGCCTTGCACAGCTCGTGTCTGCATCCCCCAAACGATAGCTTTGGTGTGACGGCTGAACAGGGTCGTGGCTTTACCTGTCCAAAGAAAAAACACCACCCCCCACATATAAATCTATGACAAAAAGCTGTAAGGCAGCACTTTATACATACAGCTGCTGAAAAGTTTCCACATTCAGTGACTTCCCCTACTCCACACCCACTGGCTGCACTGCACGAAGTAAAAGACATACAAGAGAAAGATGAAATTGCAGCCGAAGCAGCCTTTCCAAGAGTTTTCAATACAATAGCCACACTTCAGTTTCACAATCAGGGGAGGAGGAGGGAAGACTGCTTCCTTTTCCCATCCCCCCCAAATATACCAACCACTCCCCACAAACTGGATTGATAGATTTATTCTATGGAGCTGAGGAGAGCTCCAATGCATCATTCTGAAGCCCACATTTTGCATGTGGCCTGTGACCTAGCAGGACCACAGGGGTTTAAGTTCCCATCAATCGAGTTTTTAAAGTGGGAGAGCAGGAAATGGGGAGAAAAAGCAGGAAACAAAGAAAGCAAAGGAGCTTCACAAAACTCAGCCTAGGTTTTCAGTTCTGTTTGGAGATCAGAATCCAACAGGTGACTGACTTCCCCAGGAACGTAAAGGTGACACACAACCCTGGCTTCTGGAACCGAACTCATTGAAAAGGCAACTCTGTAGCCAGTGAGGATGGACTTTTGCTTAAAGTGCATTTACACAGATTGCTAAAACTGACATTTTGGGTTCCTCACTTAACTCCAAACTAAAAGTCTAAAGATTCTTCCTCAGCTATAGCATCTGACAGCCTGGAGCGGAAAACCCAGCTAGGTTCATTCTGGCGTTGTAGAATCCTTAATGCTATTTACCTGCATTATAAGATACCACCCTGCTTCTTTTGTTAGATTCACAATTTTCCCATCCCTGTGAGTGTATAGACTGCTAATTCAGACTGGTTATTCTTAGCTCACATCTTGAAACAATTCTAGTCCGAAAACATCAAATAAAAAGACCCTTATCATTTTTGTCTTTAAACTTCTCCAGGATACTCCAGGAGGTGTCATTACCATCATTTATAAAACAGAGACAGAGGCCCAGAGAGCTAATGTGATTTAGTCGAGGCCACACAGTGAGTCTGCAGCAGAGCCAGAATTAGAACTCGAGTTTTTGCTCTCACTGCCATGAGACAGTGGAGCTAGGCCTCCGTGCCTTGCTTCTATGCATATTAAGGCAATCATATCAAACTTCAGTTAGGCCCTGACCCGGCAGTCCATCTTCATTCAGCAAAGGGCTTAGGAACACACTTAAGTCCCAGGACTTCAGTAGGAACTAAGCCCATGCTTAAATGTGAAGCTGCCACCACAACTTGGGGTTGATTCAAAGACTTTCCTCTGTGCTTTGCATGAATCGCAAACACAGATGGTATTTGCATTACTATGCACCCATTTAAGCATACAAATAAAACATGTTTTTTAAAAAACACACTTGTACCTGATTCTCAGTAAAAGAAACATCAAACTCGTCCTAATATCTGGGTTTTTAAGAGAACCAAACCTTTTGCAGTGTGCTTGAGTTAAGCCAGGCAACTGATCATTCAAATCTCTTCTTTTGGTCTGAAATTTTTTCCCTCCCAGCTCCCCTAAGACAACCACCCCTGGAACAAATCAGTGTCAGATCTGCATTTCAAAAACAGCTGAAAAGTTAGAATGGTGCTGTGCTACATATGCTTCATGAGGGGGAGCAGGGTAAGAGGTGCAGGACCAGACAATGCAAACTTTTGGAGAGAGAAAATGGGAGCGTGGGGCAAGGGAGGGGAAGAAAGAAAGAAAGAAAAAAAAATTAGCTGTCAGCAACGCAAGACACATTCAGCTAGTCACACGTGTCCTACCTTGCACGGGTCTTGAAGCGGGAGCTGAATCTGTTAAAGAGAGAATCACCAATGCAACAATATGACACAACTGATGGAACAAAGAACTCTGGTGGTCATCAGCCCTGACAGCCCATCAGGGTGCCTAGTGAATTGGTTAGATTGTGCACTCCCTGCCCCACACAGAGCTTTTTCATTAACAGCAAACTCTGAAAAGCAAGAGGACATGCTTGATGGAGTGTTATAATATGCTTATTTTCCTCGGTATTTTTAACAAAAAATTGCCCCAATGCAACAAGACATTATACCAATGCAACCGAACAGCTCCAAAGAACCGAAGTCAAAACATCTTCCTTCCAGATAATTGGACATCAAACTTGTAATTTCATCAACCAAGAATCTTTGCTCAGCCCAGAGTGGATATATTCCAGACTCAAGCAGCGCAGCCCTCGGCATTATAAGACAAGCTACAGTCTCCACAATCCATTTAATTTTCAACCTCTTTGCTAAGATTGCCCACAGAATTTCCAGGTAGTACTATGATAGCAATCCTGGTTCTTGTGATCACGCCTACTAGGAACAGGACTTAGTCTCACCAAAATTGTTCACTTTTCTGCACATACATAAACAAGATCAGCATCTCTTTCAAATTTGAGGAAGAAAACCAAGAATCTGGCTGGTTTTCCAGAAACCATCTCCCTATCCCCAACTCTGCCATCAGCTTCTGGCCATAAGCCAAGCCCTTCTCTGCAGAAGTTTTTAACAAGTATGTCCAAAACTATAGTGTCAAGCCAGGGAGAGTTCCCAGCAGTCAGAGTTAAGAAACCATGAATCTGATCTCATAGGTTTTCGTTATGTTTTTCAAGAAGTAGGTCATGACCTCTAGTGCCCTAGCAAAGTTTTCAAACACACCCCCAAATGACATTAGTCCAGGAAGATCCATATGCAGGGAATATCTTTTTAGATATTTATGTGGCCTCCAACAGCCTATCATCTGAGCATATCCAAAAACCGAAAAAACAACAAAAAACCCTCCAACTCTTACCAACCTGGAGAATGTTCTACCTCTTGACTACACTTAAGTAACATGACCTGAGAAAGCTAAACTTGAGAATTCCAGCTACTTCCCCTGGAGGACACATCCTGAGTCAAAGACAACTCTGACTCATCTTTTATAATCTAGGGGGACTCCAAATGACAACTATTATAAAACAGCCATGTCCAAGTTACAGCAAGATTCTTGCGCATTATCCACTACTATGGGAAGTGAAGACTGCCCCCTATGCCTGGCTGGAAAGTGGTGGAGGGGTAGGGTAGGCACTGGGACTCACTCCTGCAACAACTGGCAGCCAGAGAAGGAGGGGTGAGAAAGCAGTGCTGTTCACGATCCATCAGAATCCCGGGCTTACCAGGAGGTGTCATGGGCTTTGCTTTCTTGGCTGGAGCAATCCCATCGGGTTTGCACTCAGAAAAAGAGGCAGTTCTGCTTGGTGCTGGTGTCTGAAAGAGAACCCAGGAACAGGGTCAGCAAAAGATGGACACAGCAGAATGGGGCTTCCTGATGCACTTCTTCTTAAGGGCTAGCAACTGATGTTAGCAGTTGTATCTTCCAAAGAAAATGGAAGAAAGTTACTTTTGGAGACATGTTTCAGATGCCACCCCACCATCCAGAGGGTAGTAAGGGGCTGTGTTTCTAAGTGATGCATTCACCCCAGCTGAAAGACCACCCACTGGAGATTGTATTTGGTGCTGGAAAAAAATCGCATTCCTGTGTTTGAGACATTGCCAATTTGCTCCACAAGTGAGTGTTTTATTAGGAGGATTCAGTGCAAGACTGGCCAGATGGGTAGAAACAGGCACAACCCTTATTTAAATTGTGCCTTTTCTTACACCTAATGCAGTGTAATGCCAGGACTCCAAGGGCTGTAAAACCCCGACACATCTAGGAGTCTGGGTTAAACTAGAATCAGAGGGGTAGCCGTGTTAGTCTGGAATTGCAGAAGTGACAAAGAGTCCTGTGGCACCTTAAAGATTAACTAAAATTTTAGAGCATAAGCTTTCGTGGATTAATACCCACTTCGTCGGATGCATGCAGTGGAAGTATCCAGGGGCAGGTATAAATAGGTAAGCAAGAACCAGGAGGGAGATAACAAGGTTAGTCCAATCAGGCTGAACCAGCTTGTTATCTCTAATCAGGGAGGGTGAGGTGTTCCTCTAGCAGCTGAACTGGAGGTGTGAATAGCGAGAGAAGAGAAGCTGCTTTTGTAGTTAGCCAGCCATTCAAAATCTCTATTCAGTCCCAAATTGATTGTGTCAAATTTGCAAATAAATTGCAGCTCTGCAGTCTCTCTTTGCAGTCTGGACTTGAAGTTTTTTTGCTGCAAAATGCTGACCTTTAAATCTTCTATGGTGTGTCCGGTGAGGTTGAAGTGCTCTCCTACAGGTTTTTAAATATTGCCATTCCTGATATCTGATTTGTGTCCATTTATCCTTTTTCGTAGGGACTGTCCAGTCTGGCCGATGTACATAGCAGAGGGACATTGCCGGCACATAATGGCGTATATTACATTGGTAGATGTGCAGGTGAATGAACCAGTGATGGTGTGGCTGATCTGGTTTGGTCCTGTGATGGTGTTGCTGGTGTAGATGTGTGGGCAGAGCTGGCATCGAGGTTTGTTGCATGGATTGGTTCCTGAGTTAGAGTTATTATGGCGCGGTGTGCTGTTGCTGGTGAGAATATGCTTGAGGTTGGCAGGTTGTCTGTAGGCCAGGACTGGCCTGCCTTCCAAGGCCTGTGAAAGTGAGGGATTGTTGTCCAGGATGGGTTGTAGATCACTGATGATGCGTTGGAGAGGCTTTAACTGAGGACTGTAGGTGATGGCCAGTGGTGGTCTGTTGTTTTCTTTCTTGGGCTTGTCTTGCAGCAGCAGGCTTCTGGCTCTGTTGATCTGTGTCCTTATTTCCTTGTGCGGGTATTGTAGTTTTGAGAAAGCTTGGTGGAGATCTTGTAGGTGTTGGTCTCTGTCTGAGGGGTTGGAGCAAATACGATTGTACCTCAGTGCTTGGCTGTAGACAATGGATCGTGTGGTGTGCCCGGGGTGGAAGCTGGTGGCATGAAGGTAGGCATAGCTGTCGGTAGGTTTTCGGTATAGGGTGGTGTTGATGCGGCCGTCATTAATTTGCACCGTGGTGTCCAGGAAGTGGACCTCCTGTGTAGACTGGTCCAGGCTGAGGTGGATGGTGGGGTGGAAGCTGTTGAAATCATGGTGGAATTCTTCCAGAGTTTCCTGGTTCTTGCTTACCTATTTATACCTGCCCCTGGATACTTCCACTGCATGCATCCGACGAAGTGGGTATTAACCCACGAAAGCTTATGCTCTAAAATTTTAGTTAGTCTTTAAGGTGCCACAGGACACTCTGTCACTTCTGGGTTAAACCATTTCCCAAGAGGTAATATACTTTTAAGTAGTTGGTTTTTTGGATTGTATTAGAGGCTTGCGGAAAAAAAAAAAAAATAGGTCAAGGAAGTCACACCAAATGTGAAATGGGACCAGTTTGTATTTGGTAGGATCCCCATCTAAAGTCCAGTGAAGTCACTGGGAGTCTTTCCATGGACTTCAAGTGGGCTTCAGATCATACCATATTTTACAGGGGGCAAAAAGGTTTATATTGCACATGTCACTTTTCACTTAGATAACTGTAATTCTTTTAATATTGGGTTTAAACCATAATATAAAATAAAGTCAGAGCATGGATCTACAGCAAGACAGCCTACTCTAGTTTACTGAGCATTGCAGAGCATTTTTACTACGTATTAAGCTTCTCTGCAGCGTGCTCAGGGCTGAAAGACAAAAAAGCATCTCAATCCGAGAGAAGAAATTGTAACCAACACATTTCCTCTATTAAGAGAGAACCAACCCCCTGTGCTGAAAGGAATGAGATATGGGTTAGCTGAACATTCATTTAATGATGATTGCTGCTGCCAGGATTTCCCTGGGAAGATGATATTTACTTTTGGTGTTGGCCAGACCATGCTGTTCGGATTACAACAAGCTGTAGCCAAAAGTGTTTCGAGCACAGCATGTATACGTCCTAGGAGAGCAACAGCAAGGGAACAGCCAGCCCTGAAAGTCTTATTGCATTAAACCTGGACCAGTCCACAGAGGAAAGTCCCCTGCAAGAAGCTTCCATTGGACTCTGGGGGATAAGAATCCTGCTATCATTCTCTTCTCTAAAAAAAGTTTACAGTGATTCCTTCAAACAGAGCAGAACAAAGATCATCCCCGTGGCTGGAAAACTCACAGAAGAGCTACCGCTGGCATTGAGGAGGAAGTTGGCAGTGTGGGCTGCTGCAGGAGGCTGATTAGGTATAGGTCGCTGGCCAAGTGCCATGCCTACAATGGCGGTCATATGGGTCTCTGTCCCAAAGACATGGATCGGGATCCCAGTGGTTTTTCCTGCACACAAGCACACACAAAACCCAATCAGGCTTGGGGAAAAGACCCAACTGATCTTCCAGTGAGGCCAAGAGTCAAGGTTTAAAGAAAGAGCAACAGAAATAAGAAAACAACAAAGTAAATGAAGCTTAAGTGGTTGGTTGAGTTTCCTTACCCACTTCACCCATGACGCGCAACCCTTCCTGGTAGTTAGGGCCTCCTCTCCGCACAAAGATCCTCACCCCATGCTCTTTCAAAGGGCCTTGGTAATCCTTAATCGCTCTCACGATACCCTAAACAGAACATATGGGCGTCTGTTAGTGGAGAGAGGTTCTCTCTCTCCTGTCTTCCACATCCCTCTTGGAATTCAGAACTCCTTCTCCTGCTTTATACTCCAACTTTTTGAAAATCACAGTCACAGTTGTATTGGATCAGAGTCCATGAGACACTCTCCATAACTGGCCAGAAGGGAGCACTCTTGAACACCTTCCCAAGTGGCTTGTTTCTGCAGTGCCCTGTTAATCCCCTCTACGCTGGGGCATGAGAGACTGGGGTTTGAAGAAGAGTCTAATGTGCTATGGTGCAAAGCATTAATCCTGAACTCCTGCCGGCCCAGGGAGCGAGAGACTAGGCATCACACCTGGGCCCTCTGTGCAGCCATTGCTTCACTCTACCAAGTGACTTAAGTACTCTTGGAAATTGTACTGCATAAGAATCACATCATGCAGCCTCCCTCCCAACACATATTCCAACCCCGGACCAGACAGACAGTGTCTGTGGAGCAGAGGGAAATTCACTCAGTCCTTAGTCTCTCTGCTGAGACTGCCAAAAAGGAGACCAGCTGGGAGTATGGATGTGTATTGATGATAATCAACAGGATACATTTCCTCATGTTTCAGAATCATATGCTACCTTAAAGGTGGCTGCCACATTGGTGAAGTTAGCAATGCTGCCTCCAATTATTAGGATTTTGCCTTACGGGAAAAAAAAAAGAAAGCACAGCTGTTAGAATACTGATATGACACACTCGGGTATTAAGCTGCTTAGGAGATGGCAGAGACAGTCAAAGGGTCTCTCAGTTCTGGCTGCTAGCCACAGCTCTGTACAGAATGGTTAGCCAGAGTATGGGAGATATTGGATAAGAAGTGGGATTTGTGCCTGCAATAGCAAAGCAAAAAGTTTTCTGATAAGAGCCACACTTGTGTCATTTACCATTCCAAAGATACTGGTTTTTGTCATCTCTAACTTTAATGGGAGGAGACCCATTAGGTGCCAATCATCCAGCCTAACAGGCCACAATAAGACATTGTCTAATGTTTTGAACATCCCATGTGATGGAGCTTCTACTATTCGCTTTGGGACGCTATACCACAGCTCAGTAAGCTGTTCATATATCCAAAAAATGATAGCAGCTCAAATCTGTACAGTGTTTTTGCTGCTATAACTGGATAGCTGAGCTCCTTAGACTGCTCTGGAAAAGTTCCTGTAACAGATCTGATTGCAATCTCTAGAGTCCAAATCCCAGATGCCCTCTCTTACCCTCTGGGTGCTTCTCCTGAGTCATGAGGGAGAGAATGGTCTTGGCATAGTCGTAGGTCTGCTGCTCACTAGGGGCTCCAGAGTATTCCCCATAGTTTGCCAGTTCATTTACACCCCCCAGGTCACATATGGTGTCACTATAAGGAATACACAAAAGATCACTTGGAAATGCTAAATATTATTCAACGGCACTTCATAAGCCCTAATGAAACTTCACAAACATTCAAGAAGAGGATGTAGGGGTAGAAATGATGGTCAGAAGGAGTTATAGTGGCCAGACTATTTCCTGAAAACAAAGATGCTTTCCACATGAAGCTTACTATGATTAATCCCAAATACATTTCCCAGAGGTGAGGGGAAGCCCTTCGAGATGTGAGGCTGGGGGACAGAAGACAAAATAAAAAACAATCACCACCACGAGGGAGTCACTGCTTTAAACATAACATTCAACTAGCTTCTTCCCTTCCAAAACACAGAGAAAATGTACTTCTCAACCAGGCAGAGTCTGGGAGGTGCTGGAGGCTCCTCACCAATGTCTGGGAGCATGCTAGAGATTGCCTAAGCCTCAGGCTGGACATGGGAAAAGAGGTTTTGAAGAAGGCCACAGGGAGGTGCCAGGGGGAGTCCTTTAAGTTGGGTTTGGATTCCTCTCCTGAGCACACTGCTTAAAGCACACTTCATACGTTTACTCACCTCCCAGAATTAAATTGTAACAAGGACACAAACATATTGCACCCTGAAAGGGGATGCCTCATGGCAGCTGGTCCTGGTTCTAAACAGGAGTTTTTCAACAAAACTTTTTTCACTGGAAAATGTTAATTCCACAAAAAGTTTGTTTCAATGAAATGCATCAGTTTCAACTAAGTTTTTGTCAGGAAGGTTTCTCAGATCCAGGATGAATTTCTGATCAAAATCAGAAAGAAAGAGACCTGCTTCTGAATAGCAAATAGCACAGGGCTAGGCACTCATTTCTGATTTGGGGGACCCAACTTTAATGCCCTCATCTCACTCAGGCAGACTGGGGCATGGGTCTCCCACATCCCAGATGAGTGCCCTAATTACAGGGCTATTAGCTACTCTGTAGTTGATCTCAAACATTTTTATGGAAAAAGTGAGAAAGGCCTTGATTGTAAAAAAACAAACCAATTCTTGTTTTTTAGCCCAACGCCCAAGCACACAAGGCTTGGAAGCTGCTGCATGAGGAAAACTCCCTTTTCCAAAAGCTGCATCAATTATTTTCCACTAGCAGCTCTCTGGGGTTAGAGTCCTCTGTCCCCTATAGAAACGTGTGCTTGATACCTATAGACCACAGATGCCCCTCCTCCAGCCACCATGGTCCAGATCCTCCCCTTGGGGTTGAGAAGAGTCAGTTTCAAGCTGGCTCCGCTCTTAGCATCCAGATCAGCAATATAGGCTTCCTGCAGACAGACAGAAACACAGAACGTTGTGGAAGTCCCCCTCTTTTTTGGTAGATGACTGCACTCTCCTTGTGGAGCAGGCCAGATTAGGGAGACTGGGCCTGATTTCCAGAGGTGCTGAGCCCATGAAGCTCACCTTTATTGAAACTGAAATTATGGGTGCTCAGAACTTCAGAAAGTCAGGCCCACCACATATGTTCTAGTACCTTTTAATTCTTGTTATGGACACCCGGCTACAGTTAGTCACCTACTTTGGCAACATACATCTATATGTATTTCTATCCAGAAACCTAGAAATCAGAACTGGAAGAGAGCTACTCAGTCTCATCTAACTCTGTCCCTTCAGAGGCAGCGCAGGGCTGTCCTCTGCCATATGATCTCCTGGGCTTTGTCCAGTCCAGTTTTAAAATGTCTTGTTACTGGACAGCATGTTCCTCCTGACCAAGCAAGAGTAAAGGCCACCCTTCTGTAGGTGAAGAACCTTTGGGAGTGTACTGCAGAGCTAGTTATAACGTGACTGGGCTGCACCACAATTTAAATTTCTGTCTGTATTTGTTCTGTCACTTCAAGATGGGAATTTTACTTTGCTGCCCATGCTCCATTTTGAAAGCTCCCAGGTTCCATGTGCCCACATGCCTCAATTGCAAAAAAGTTTCCCCAAAACAGTCCTTTACTCCGAACACCACTGTATTCAACATCTCTCTGTTGACCGTCAGTGATGTAAAGTAGGGGAAGGGTGGTACCAAAACACCCTTGGTTATAAACTTTCTAACTAAGCTGCAGCCAAAGATCTAACCCCAGAGAAGAGCCATCATTTGGCTCGCCATTGTGTTCTTTTACCATCACAACAGGCAGGCATGCTAAGCACTATAATGGGAGTTCATTAACATTCTCAATGAGCATAGAGACGTAATAACCTTCAGAGTGACTTACAGAGGAATGATTCAAACAGGCTGAAATTAAATGAATCCATTAAAGAACAAATTGAGTTAAGTGTTGGTACCCAGCAAGCTACATGGCAGAGGAAATATCTAAATGGATTTCTTGGCCATATTACAAAAAAACCTTTCCCCAATTTAAGCATCATGAGGATTATTAAAACGAATGGTCTGCACGATAGACAAGTCTTCCAGAAGTGCCAAGCATCTAAAAGAAGTTTTTGCATAGTGAGCGTGCACTGTACCCAGTGACCTCGGATGCTGCTGGAGGCCCCTATGTGTGGGGTAGGATTTTTAGAAGTGCCTAAGTAACTTCGGAGCACAAGTTCTGTTGACTTCCAATTAAATTTATATTTCTAAGGTACCTTAAAAATCCTACCCAATTATTTTTCCATTCTTGACTTTGCAGGCCAGCAACTGGTTTCAGATGCAATATTTTTATTTCAAAGTCTGATAAAGGAAAATTCTCTTCTTGGATCAACACATCAGACTTCAGCTCAGACAGAGATTTGAGAGTGTGCATGTGGGAGGATTATAACAGAAATACTGAGTGACCATTGACTCTAGAAGCACCATCAGCATGATATGGCACAGCAAACAGCTATGGTTAGCCAACATGGCAGGGGCTACCCTTCCACCACATATCACTTGCACAGTATTAACACACACAAAAACCCCACCACACACAGTAGCATACCTGCCATTTAATTCAATGCAGTTAAATTTGATCGTCCAGTTAATAAGGAAGGTAAAAAATTCTAAATGAGAGAGAAGAGAAGAGCCCAAGGAAGATCCATGTAATGATGAAAAATGGCGACAGCGAAGAGTACTGTTACTAGCATGATGTGATTAACCATATAAGCACTACCATGAGCTAGGGTCCACATCTAGTACTTACCAGGTCACCTTTGTCAGCAACATGAGTTATGGTGACAGGGCTGTATAAAGCCTCATCTGTGTCATGCACACTGACCTATGTATATGGAGAATGGTTTCTCATTAACTGCAACTGTGGATTCTTTACTTGCCTCTGGATAAGCCTCTCTGCCAAAGGGCGGGGGGAACTCCACATCCCCCCATTTCACTTTGCAGATGTAGTCAGCAGTAGCATCAATCTTTGCAGCCAAATCCAGAACATAGACACCATCTTTAGTCACGACTGCATTAAGAGATGCACCAGAGTTAGTCTTATTTGGCTTGTTTGGTTTTTTCTTTATATTATTGTCTTTTGGTGAAGATCACATGTATAGAGAGAGCCATACCAGGGTCTATACCCACTAAGTCCCCCAGCCCACACACTTATTTTTTGGGGGGAAGGGGCGGGGGAGTGTCTAGTTCCACTATCCATGGTAAACGGACACCACAAAATTCTGAGTGTCTGATACACACATATCACTTTGTCCCCTGATGGGTGCAAGTTACCCATCAGGAACACAAATTACTACACCAAAATCTACAATAGAGAATTTTAAAAACCTGTATGAAAACTGCAGTCTGCTTGCACTGAATTTACCATGCAGGGCTCCTTCTATTGCCTTCTTTAAGTCATTCAGAGTATTCTATAGCCAAACCAGGCCAATCATATCACTAGAGACATCTTCTGAAAATGATCGGATTCCCTCCTGTGTAGGGCCCCGACTTTACCTAAGATTCATCCAATAAAACTTCCTATTTACCTCAGCCAATTATACTGCTAAAAACTAACACATGCAGTATACAATTTGTATTTCAGAGGTATATAATTAACTACTCATAGAAAGCCTATGAAATTTTTTGTATCACTTTTGTTTAGGTATTACTTTGACCTGTATATAATGTGGAAGGATGAACAAAATATCACTGTTAACAAACAAAGCAACCCTGCAGTGATTCTTCTACCCTCTCCCCAAAATAGAGTTAGTTACCTAGTGGATTTATCTCCAGGTATGTGAAATACAAGTCTTCGTAAAGGTTGAAAAGGCCAGATATGAAGCTAGCCAGGACACTGCACAAAAATTAAAATACATAAATTCATTAGAGCAGGTAGACACAATGGATATAGAAAAAATCTGTCTCAGTTCCTTTATCATCTTTGTCTGTGGAGAAGCTACCCTCTATCAATTTCTTTCATTTTCAAGGGAAGGTGTCTGGGTGATGACTCAGAGGTCAGGACCTGGATGACTCAACTTAAACCCCCACTAAAAAAACACTGCAGAGAAAATGTTATCGTCTCAAGACTGTCGTCTGACGTTTTCATCTGGTTTAATCTCATTAGGAGGCAGAACGCTCTGTCAGATGTGCATCTTTTGGTAGAACTCAACTTCAAGGCCCATTAGCCAGAGAAAGGAAAGATGGGAGTGAACAAGAGTGGATGTATCTCAAAAGAAAGCCTTCAGCAATTATTGTGTTTCCAAATAATGAGATTAGTTACCTGCATCATCTTTAACTAGAGGCTCAATAGTTAGCTTTGAAATCTGCAGATCAATCTGTAATAAGCTTTTGAATATTGAGAGAGGGTATAAAATCTCAAGTAGCTCAACCAGGACAAGGAATCATACCTTTCCATAATCAGCCACCAACTACTGGATTCAAGTAGTTTTACAAGCCCTGCAAGACACAGCAATCAGACTCCAGGAACTGTTCTGCCCTTACATAAGGAATGATGGAGCCGGGGAAGGCTGTACTTGGACTAAAGGTAAAATATGCTCAAGAGGAAACACAGACAACCCCACGGAATTTAGATAGTTTGGGATGTGGTGCACGTTCCTCCCCGTACTCATAAGCTATAAAGAGAAGGACATTCAGGGAGCAAGACAAGGATCAACTCCACTGAAATGTGAGAGCTTTTGGGAAGGAGAGTTGCCATATAGAACACTGGGACTGGGGGGCATATAGGATATAGAATTATATCCCTGCTTACTCTTTCTTCTCTTCCTGTGCATGCACCAAGAGATGTTTTTTCACATCGGATACACTGAGCTTTTCGTCCACTCTCACCAAGAGCTTCTGAGCTTTGGCATCAACATCTCCCACATTCACACCCCCTTGATGGTGGAAGAGCACATAGTCCCCCTCGCGGGCAGCATAGATGCACACGTAGAACTCTTCTTCCTGTGGAACAGGTCAGGGGGATGAACATTAGCCAGTAAGTCAGTCACACCCAGCAATGCTACTGCTTAGCTAAATTTCCAGGGGTGCCCAAGTTAACTCATTGAAAAACCCAACCCAAGAGTAGCGGGTGTCCATCAGAGATGTCCTTAATATTCAATTCAATAGACTATTAATTACATGGCTGCGCTTGGAGGCAGCCTGGGGAGACTTCAGGTCCCAGCATATCCAACAGCTTCCACTGGGCACATCATATCCCAGCACATGTGGTCTCCCTAGTCAGATGCAATGCAAACATTTTAAACAGCTGAAGTACAGATTTCAGATGCCTGTTAAGGTGCCAGCACAATCCTCAGTTGGACAAAACGAGGAACCTGATTTTTAGATGCTGAAAGTAGCATACAACCAACACCACAGACTAAGGCAGGGGAAGATTATGTGGTAGCTACGTCTACCTCAGTATCACGTAAATGGTTTTATTTCAGCACTCTCTCTTCTTCCTGCTTGACAGCTACCAGACTGGAGGAATAATTGATTGCCTGTTCCCACGTGATCTTTACTGCAGCAGGATTTCCTCCTTGTGGGGAGGAAAAGCAACCAACCAGCGCAGCTGTAAATTGCTGTCTCCGTGCAAAAATTCTAAAGCTCTCTATTTCTCAGTCACAATGTGCCCCAGCCTCACCACCTTTATGACATCTACCCAAGTGCCCGCTTTCTCCACACCTAACAGCAGTCAGTCTGGGCCAGAGAAGATTATTTTGGGGCACCTCTTTGGGTTTTAATTGGAATACCAAACCTGTTTGTGAGGGACGAAGGGCTCGATCAGGAAGTTCTTCAGGATGCCTGTAGCTTTAGCGAGCTGTTGATAGGAGAGACACACACACCATTAAAGCTTCACGCAATAGCCACAGCTAACACATGGCAGAAACACACTAATGCTGTTCTGACTCAAATCGATTCCCAACAACCTCTATTGGTTCGAATGCGTATCCCTGAAACCAAGATCTCCACTCTCCAGCATGGCAGTGCGTACTATTGCTGCTATGAACGCCACTGAGCTAGTCTGTGGTATTTCAACACTCACACGAAGCTTCAGGGAGCCTTCTCAGAGCTCAGTGGCTCCCACATCTCCATGGTCTGTGTTCTCCAGAAAGCTGGCAATCTAGGACATTGTACTGACATCACCTAGGAAGTCTGCCTTCCCCTTTTTCAATGGTGGCTGCTCGTCTCACTCCATCTGCAATGTAATAGTACTTTGCCACTTCACATCCCAGAAGCCCAATATTTCCAAAGGGCACCACTCAGTGCTACACGAGATGCATGTTAACCCTTCAGTAACTAAAACACAGGAGGACCCAAATTTTCCTCATTGGACATTGTTAATGGCTGATTTTCTGAAGGGTTATCAGATGAATAGCCAGTTTTTGTCCTCTTTGCCTTGAGCTGACAGCTTACATCAGCTAGGGCACATGAAGGCACCAGAATAGCTTTATCCTCAGATGAACGGCAAAAACGACAGGACATCAACATAGGCCACAATCCATTTGCCCAGCCACAGTCAGCAGCTCACAGGCTGGGTTCAGATAAGGCAGGATGCAGTGAACACCCAGGAGATCAACATTCACATCAGCCCAGAAAAGCAGGCTTGGGAGGAACCATTCCCCAAACAGAGGCTGTGGAGAGAGAGAGAGAGAGACCTGTCCCCTAGGCTCACACTGTGGGTTATAGATATTAGTCATCATGGAAGAGGGTGGGAGATAAAATAGGAACCAGATGTCCCCTGCTATAAGTTCACACACATGGAAACCTGATTTCAAATGCCATCTTAAGTCATCATGTAAAATGAGTTTGGTGGTTCTTTAATAGTAGACAGTTGTCCAGATACCCAAACCAGTGTGCAATTTGAAGTGATCCACGCCTGCTTACAAGACCCCCAAGACTGGGATGTCACTGGGCTGCAGGACAGGAGTAAGTGTTATTAGCAGAGCTACATAAGGCATCTTGCAAAACCTATTAAAACTAGTCTAATCTGCCTCAGTCTAACTAGTGCCATCATCCCCCACTTTCACAAGCCCTGAACATTAATTTGGAGGGCATGGGGGGAGAAATGTATATGAAGATAGAATGATCAGATCTCCAAAAGATGTTTTATGGATAACAAAATACTTTGTCCGATTTAATCCTTTTTTAAATGGGTTTTTACCCTGAATGATTTATTATGCCTTTAATGGCTCACCACATTTAGGCAAATGGGGGAGAGAGAGAGAGAGAAATACTGGATCATGGGTCCACGCCTCTATAGTGAGCCCACTCATTCAGACATGGCCATTGCATTATCCTCAGCTGTTATGTCAACACTCCTTGTTTCTCAAGGGGCAGCCCCACCCGGATGCAGCTGCCTGCGCCATTTTACAACTGTCCTTCAGAAGTGGCTTTGCAGTCCCTGCTGTGCATCTCAGTCACAGTAACGACAAGGCCTTGGTTACTTCCAGGCAGCACGACTCCATCAAATCCCAAGATGCAGAGGCTGAGATAACATGCATCTTATCATTGTCAGAATGTTCCCAGGGGAATAAAAGTTACAAGACCGCATCCAGTTAAAATGAGGACAGACATAAAACTCCACTGTCAGCCAACACACAGTGACTAATACACTGGCTGGCAACAACAAAGAGGTGATGTGAGGATTTTGCTTTTAGTCCAGTCTTGCTACAGCTACTTTGGGCAACAGTAAAATGAAACAGCTGCCCCAACTAGCGGCAGTGCTGGTGTCTTAAGATACTGTTTGCTGGCTCCTAAGTGGGGACAGATATTTAGAATTACATGAGAATTCAGTAGGAATTCACCACATTTTTCAACTGACAGTGCTTCACAACAGACTTAGTCTTTTGTAAGTCGACTGAACTATGCCAGCAATGGGCTACCAAAATGGTGCTTAATTCCCAACAGCAGATACACACAGGGTCAGATTCTCCTCTCACTTGGTTTTACATCAGCATCACTCCAATGGCGACAAACAGTCCTGTGGCACCTTAAAGATGAACAAACATATTGGAGTACATAAAATTTCGTGGGCTAATACCCACTTCATCGGATGCTTATGCTCCAATGTGTTTGTTAGTCTTTAAGGTGCACAGGACTCTGTCGCTTTTGCGGATCCAGACTAAAACGGCTACCCCTCTGATTCTCATCACTCCAATGATTATTTCTGCCTTACACTGGTATATGTAAGAGGGAGAACCTGCCACACAGATGAACATACAAAGCCCACTAAGGAACAGGTTTATAGCACAAAAGGGACAAAGCAATACAAGTGACTTCATCTCTTCACTGCTACATCTGCCATTAGAACCTTGGCCAATATGCTCCCAGCCTACCGTAGTTTCTTGTCCCAGACGGAGTTTAAGCCAAGCCTTCACCTGACTCAGGTCAAGATTAACTCCGACTAATCCGAGCTTCCCACGCCGTTTTATTAGCTGATCCGGCTTCACCACCAAACGCTAGAATATCAGACGTGAGGGATTAAAGGAGAGAGAAAAAAAAAATCAAGAGCTTTGAGTTAAACAGACTCTGCAGATAATGAAACTGAATTTTAAATTAAATACATTCTCTGCAGCAAATGTCCTGTGGGGGAGTTTGTTTAACCTATTGGCTGGCACCCAATGCACTATGGTTGTTAGACAAAATGCACCTCTAGTGCTACCCTGGGTACTAGGTGGGAGATTCCACCAAATTCACAAAGGGAAAAAAAAATAATTAAGATATCATAGCCACAGAACAAACACTGGGGCAGAAATCCAGCTGCAATACAGGTAAGTGTGGGTTTTGACGGAGTAGGGCATTACCAGAAAGACAGTCAGATGAAGCCTTCCTGGAAGCATCATGGTTGCAGTGAAAACTCACTTGGATTTTTGCTCATATTTGCAGAGCTGGGTTATGAGCCAACTGAACATAATCCCAAGAATTCTCCAAAAACTTTGCAGTCAGCTTTCCTTTTGTATGACACTTCACCTGACTAAATTCCAACTGGGCAGCAACATTCTAAATCAGATTTCCCCTGTCATTTCATTTGGATACAGGACTCATCCTAATTTCTGGTCCTGAACTGATAGAGTTTGTTGCTTTGTGCTGTTAAAAAGCTGTCTTTTATTCACTTCAGCGGTTGATATATGTCAGCAGTGGGGGTAGGAATATAATTTGTTGAGTGCTTTTGGGTCTTTGAGTGAAAGTTGAGAGAGCAGCTGTGATTATAATGAGATTTTCAAATGGTGATTTGTTTAGCTGTTCTTCTCTGAGAATCCACACTTAACAGTGCTCACTATTCCTTTGGTTTTGCAAATTGCTTCAGCAAAATGCATCATTAAATAAAGCTTCCCTAGTGAGCAGAAGCTTATAAAGGCAAAATTACTACTGAAGTAGAGACATGGAAGGCCAGAGAAGCAAGCAAATGCAATCTGACTTCTCACAAACATGACTCTTCTTTGTCCCCACAAGCTCTGCACATGGAGATTTGCTAATGCCAGGGATAAGGCTGGAATTAGGAAGGTATCACATTTCGGTTGACCCACAGTAGCTCTCTCTCTCTCACTGCTCCAGAAAGCTCCGCCTAAGGGAAGTACACATTTCAAGCTTACATAGGTCACTTCTTGCTGAGCAGAGATTTTTCTGCAGTGCTCTTCCTGTACTGCCCATTTCCATCGACCAAGTATAGACCATAGCTTTAGTGATCTATGCTATAGAGCAGTGTTTTTTAAACCAGGGGTACGTGCAGAGATTTTCAAGGGGCGGGGGTACATCAACTCATCTAGATATCTGCCTACTTTTTCAACAGGTTCCAGAAAAAGCACTAGCAAAAAGTGAGTACAAGCTAAAATTTCATACGACTTATTTATACTGCTCTATATACACTGAAATGTAAATCCAATATGATTCCAATATTCCAATTGATTTATTTTATAATTATATGGTAAAAATGAGAGAGTGGACAATTTTTCAGTAATAGTGTGCTGTGACATTTTTGTATTTTAGGTATGATTTGTAAGAAAGTAGTTTTTAAATGAGGTGTACCTTGGGGATACGCAAGACAAATCAGACTCTTGAAAGGGGTACAGTAGCCTGGAAAGACTGAGAGCCACTGATATACAACAACGACAAAGCACTCCAGTATATAACATGGTGATAGCAGTGTCCCTTTGCTGGATGGACACTGTAAGCCCACAGATACTTCAAAAGTTCAGTAAACAGCCCCAGTAAAAGGATGTGTGCCATGCACAGTTCCTTTAGGATGCCTGAAAATCTCTGAGATACTGTTGATATTTCCCAGAAGCTGACTCAGAGTTAAGTGGTGAGCATTTAATTAGTTACTGTGCAGGTGCTATCAATCAGCAAGAAAATGGACAGTGTGGAACATCTATGTTCTGCTAACCAGTGGCTTAAAGTAATTAATAGCTGGAAAGGAGCCAGATTAGCCAAACAGAGAAAGAACCTCTAAAGAGATGCTCACTGCTCTATGCAGAAGATGCATGGCTAGGAAGCAGGGCAAAAAGACTTCACAAAGAAAAGAAACACAACAAACTTACCTTACATTTTTGCTCAGGTACAAGAAATCTAACACACCTCCTTACCGAAACACAAAGCTAGTCGGAGTGAAGGCCAGTCACTAATGCAACGATCATCCTCAACACACTCAAGTAAGGAAAGGGTGTCGGAAGAGTACACGTTATTGGAAATGACGACTGAACTATCTAGAGCATAGTAGCTACATGACTACCTCACACTCAAGTTTTTTGCTAGTGTGGGCCAATCTCTTGACTATTTGTCTTCTTTGTTTAACTGCAGTCATTCAAACCTTCAAGTCAGCAACACAGTCAGGTTCCTTTGACCCCAACACAGCATTACAGAAACCACATTTATCAATTCTCAGTGCTCCACTGTCAGGTTGGAAGACTTTCCTCAACATTTCCTGGCATGGACCCTAACAACTACCGACACTTCACGACAGCGCAGCCAAAGTGCAGAGTTCTACAATACAGGCTGCCACTGCCATCAACTTTAGAGAACCTGCATGCAATGCTCCAACTTACAGCCATCTTGGCAGTAGCCACACTAGAGCACAATTTAGATGTGACAGCTGGGAACCAAAAACCAAATGACCAGTTGCAGGGGTTCTAGTCCCAGCTATCAGACTTAGTGTGACTGAAGGCAGGTTATCTAACCTCCCACTCTGTAATTACCCACCTCACAGGAAGTACATTGTATAGCCTAGTGATTGAAAAATGCTCTGAAATCCTCCAATGAATGGCACTGCACAAGGCAAGTCATTGTACTTACCTCGGTCAGGAGCCAGGGATGATCCTGGATCAGCCGATCCCAGTCGGTGTCTGATGTCACTCTGGCATACTTGAAGCGGTTCTGAATGGCTGAGGATGTGCAGATGTATTTGTACAGGAACTCTTTCCCCGTCTGCTCAGATATGGCTTTGGCCGACATGGCTCTCTCGTAACTGAATTTAAAAAAAAAAAAAGAGAGAGAGAGAGACAGACAGAAAAGATGAGTAATGTAATATCTTTTACTTCCTCTAGACCTGAGGAAGAGCTCTGTGAAACACAGAAGCTTGTCCCTTCCCCCAACAGCAGTGAGTCCAATAAAAGACGATATACCTCACCTACCTGGTCTCTCATATCCTATGACCCAATGTACCCACCAAAAATATATATATATATATTCTTTTTTTACATAGACAGAGACACCGACTCAGATTTGCACAGACATTTCATCCTTCAGGTTCGATGAGAGCACAAGGCTAGGTTAATCTGAGTGCCCATCCAGAGCTTCAGACTCCATCCTGTCATGAAAAACCTACAAAATTCCATTGATCACGTAGTCTCCATTGTTTAAAAACCTCACCCCATCCAACGACTCCTAACACCCTATCCATTTTCCACACCTGGGGGGAGGGCTGGGGTGGGAGGAGGAAGGAGGGGCCTTGCAGCAAGACTGGAGAGCTACCCAACTCTGCACTGGAAGAACCTTCATAGCAGATGACTTGCCAGGTCCATGCCTTCCCACCCTCCCCACCCCTACAGGCAGCAACCTGCCCTGAACTACACACACCAGCTCTCTCTCATCACAGGATCTCCCTGTAACATAGTTGCCATTTTTTTTCTAGGTTGTTTCCAAGTGGCAGTAGGGCAGTATGACAGAAACCCCTCCTCCACCCCACTACTTTCTTCCCAAAGTATGTTATGTTTCCAGCATTTCCTCCTGACAGGACCCCTCTTAAAGTTATGATTCTTAACGTTTTCGGAATCACTAATCAAAATGCTTATATCTGAACAGGAAAAAAACCCTCCTTTTTGGATTTTTTTCCCTGATCACCCTTATTTACAATACCACCTCACTTTATTTTTCTAGAACAAGTAGCGTGAGAGCAGTCTCACAGCATGTAGACCAAGTACTTAAGAGCATCTAGTTTCCTATGGGGAAGGAAATTCTATGTGCAGAATTCTGGAAGAGGATTAAGTGAGGTGCTGGAAGTTCTTAAATTCCTTTCCCTTTCCAAAGGATGGGCTCTATGACCAGCTGGGAATTTGCTCCTTTAAAGACACCAGCACACAGGGCTCTATATTCTTAGAGTTGCAACTTTGTTTTGGATGTAACATCAAACTACCAAGAAGTGGTAGTTATAAATAACACAGAAATGTTTACTGCTGCTACAAATAAACACTTATAATAAAAATTCTCATCCTCCTGAACCCATTTCCACATGACAGGCACCAGATCAAAAGCTTGTGACCTGCAGAGGTTAACAAATGGCTCCATTTTTTCTGAGTGGTTAAAGATCACTGATGAACTGGCATAACTAATGATTCATGCATTTCTGGGCATGACAACAGTATTCTTCAGGCTACTTGCCTTAGCAAGACTTCCCTTTGTGAAGTTAGGAATGGCAATAAGTGGAGGAGTTCACACAAGCAGAGCTCTTCATTCCAATTTCTTTTCTGGGAAGAAAGAATCACTTGCATCTCCTCTACCAGTTACCGTGAACCAAGAACTACTCTGGAAAAAATCAGCAACGAGGAGTGGAAGAGCACAAGAGAAACAAAACCCCCCAAACAAACCTTGTAACCGTTTGGCCATGGAAGTGTACAAATATGACTTGTCAAAGACACAACTGGCAATCCCATCACAGGACAGGGGCCAGATCGCACATACAAATCCATGACAGGAAGCAGTTACAATAGATTCTGTTGTATCTGTTTAATGCTGCTATTTTTTGTAATATCTTGTAGTTAACAAGAACCTGTGCTAAGGTGGGCAGTTTCTCATCTTTGACTTAGGTAGTCCCGTTCTAGGCCCATGATTGGGAACAATTATGGATTATAAACAATGGCCTCCCCCACTTGCGGGCAGAGTTTTAATTTAAAGGAAGGAATATTGTCTATGGAGAAAAGGATGGGAGTCATGCAGCATTATCCAGACAAATCTGGGCTATAACATGCTAATCCAGGAGACCCAGGTAGGCATTCAAAGTGCTCATGGAGGTGGATAGCTGTACTGCTGCATTGACTGAATACAAGAGTGCAGTCCAAAGCTCAAGACCAGACTGCTTTCTGACTAGGCTATAGCACAATGCAAAATGAGTTTGCAGACTAACTGATCAGATAGATTAAAGTTAGCTCTATTTGCTTATTCTGAGACATTCCTAAACAATGTTATTTCTCAGGGTGGAATTATGGCAGTCTCTCAGGAATGCGTACATCTGTCAGGTACTAGATTGCACATTCAGCCTTGGCGTCCACATGCAGTCATCCTGCAATAGCTGTAGCAGTAAACTACAGTTTCAATCAGATGTCCGTCATTATGACTAAAGGCAGGTCTACATTACAGCAGGGATCGACACTGAGATCGAGCTGTTGGGGGTGGGGGGGTTGGATTTATCATATCTAGTCTAGACACAATAAATCAATCCCAGAGTGCTCTCCTGTCGACTTCTGTATTCCACCGCTGCAAGAGGCACAAGTAGAGTCGACGAGGGAGCGGTAGCAATCGACTCACTGCCATTAAAACATTGCATCTCATAGCTGAAGCTGCATATCTTAAATCGATCCCCCCCAAAGCGTAGACCAGGGCTGACTTAGCAACAGCCTGTAGAGGGAGAGGAAGTGCAGCTGCAATCAGGTGACAGCAGGATACCACGGAGGTTGGTTTGTAACATTCTCTCAGTGCTACTAAGAGCAGGTGGGGCAGGTAACAGATAAGTGGATATGCTGCATGCCAATGGATTAGCTTCAAACTAACATTTTATAACCTGGAAGGCCTGTTTCATAGCTCCAGCGTGTTGTCTCCAGATCTGGCTACAGAGTTGCGCAGATACCCACGTGGTGTTGCTGGAGCTACTCAGCCATGCTGCTGTGAGGGCAGCACGAGGCTCCTTTAGTGCAGTGGTTTTCAAC
>ML677404.1:1522820-1536573 GCA_007922305.1 Dermatemys mawii | reverse complement strand
TTTGATTGCTGAATCTTGATTAGCAGGGAAGCTGAAAGAGGCAGAAAGAACAGTTGCACCACTGGGAATCAGCTGGAGTTTGCAGCACCAACAGTTAGTAGGATTGTCTGATGATTTGCAAACTGAGCTAATTTGATCTGCAGTTAACAAAAAGGGAGATGGAACATCATCCTTACACAGCCACTTTCCTGATTATAAAGTCACTGTGACAGATTGTTTTGGACAAGTATATCCAGAAAAGCAAGTGAATTCCTGCTCAGAAAGATTTACTGCCTAGTCAATCCACTCTCAACCTTTCATTTTAGATAGTGAAGATAGGCGTGATTGTGTGTTGGGTTAGTAGCTGGCCCAGGCAAGTGCAAGCCTTCCCTGCCCACCCAGACACAGCTCTGCCAATCACCTTCACAGCAGCCAGCATGCTATTCTTGGCAATCTGTACATCATCCCTCACAAAGCTTTCCATTATCTTTTTGCTTTTAAGTAATGCTCTTTCCGGGAGCTTGGAGAGCTCCTGAGCCATGTGCGATCTTTTAATTTGTCTGATAGAAAGCTACAATATACTTGGCTCCCACACCCCATGGAAATCCATCAGTTGCCTTTTTAAAGGACTCCAAAGGGCAGCCTCAGAGAAAATCACTGTCGCATTTCACTGCATGAAGATATTAAGTATGGCAAATCCATTTTGTACATATTTTAAAGAGCGGGTTCTTTCAGGATGAAATACTAAAGCACTACAGTACACAAAAATTAAATAATGGAAGGCCCTATACACACACACGTAAAATATCAGACAAGTGACTAAGAGTCAGTACTCCAAGGTTCCATTCCTACCTCTGGGAGGGCAGTAGTATCTAGTGATTAGAACAGAAGACTAGGAATCAGGATTCCCAGCTCCCATTCTGGCATTAATTTTCTGTGACCTTGGGACTCTTCATGACTAGAGGTTTCCTATGTCTGTTCTTGTCCTTGTCCCCGCCACCCCCCCAAAAAGCCATAAAATGGGGGAATACTAACCTAATCCACTGGCCACTTAAACCTGGGGTATGCAAAATGCTTTGAGATCCTCTGATAGAAGAGTGCTGTTATTGTGGGTTATGACACTGAAAGCCCATTAAGAGCTCACTAAAGGCTTTACAAAATTTGTATTCCTTATTAGTTCAGCTCTTACTGCTGCTTGTTCCTCACCTGACCTCATCATCCTGAGTCTGTGACATCACAGCTGCTGTAGCAAGTGTGGTGATGCCAAAAGACGACGACACTGGAAGCAGTTAAAATGTTAAAAGCAACAAAGATCCTGCTTTCATTCAAGTGTCACATAGTAATAAAGTTGGTGGAGGGAGAAGTGGTGGGACTCTATCATAGTTAAGCTCTTCAGCAGCACTGACCCTGCTATCCCCATGACCACGGGGAGACACAGAAAACTGAAAACATGCTACTATCTGCAGAACTGTTCTGAACAACAGTCAGCAGAAAAATTTCCACAAGGCATCAGCAGATACCTGCTCTATGCACTCAGTGCATGTCTACCATCTGTCACTAAGACAATCAGAGCAGGCCCGGTTAATTGTTTGTACTTGTTCTTTAGCAAACATCAGAGCAGTAGTACAAACTAAGTGAAGTGCATGAAACATTCACTACAAAAAGACCTTCTTGTTTTCCAATAATTAAGTAGGTCAGGTCCCAAACCTCATAGGCTCGTTTTATGCACTTAGGGCCTCACAACTATACCTACTGCCAGTGGAAGCAGTGGGCGCTCAGCTCCTCTGGAAAATTTATATATATAAAAAAAATCTCCTGTAAACACATGCACCCCAGGTTCACCCCCACCTCCTGTCCATTTGCTTGTTGACACCCTGTTTTTGCTTTCCTGGTCAAATCAGATTACAGTCTTTTTACAGCATTAGGCTGCAATCCTGCAAGCTACATACACATAGGCAGACCCCTACACCTGCAGCTATCGGGTCTTGATCTTAGCAACATTCCTCAACTCAAGAGAAGCGTGGGATAAAGCTTGTGAACCTGTTAGATTGCTAATCCACAACGGTTTTTGGCTGGCTAAGGAGCCATTCTAGGGATCCTGTGCAGGAATGGCACACAGGCTTACTGCTAGGATCCAGTTATTTCATTATTAGAAATCATCCCATCCTCACTGAAAGGAGAATGGTGAAAGTACAGTTGAATGGGAGACAAGACAACAGGGCAAAGGACAATTAGTTGGCATTTCAAAGTGTTTGGTCCAGGCTTAACTTCAGAATGCATCACAAACATTTATTTGAAACAGCTGCATGATACTTAGCTCCTTTGTATGCGCTCTGCTGAATGAAAGCCATGTACCCTGCCTCTTTTGATGGGTGAATCACTGTAGTAAGAATTACATTTAACATCATTTACTTTTTATGAGACATTGATTTCTCATGGAACCAGCCTTCACACGTGCCTTGAATAAATCTTGCTGTGTTTACAGAGGCTTTGCAAAAGAACAGTCTCTGCAACAAAAATTATTTTGAGGGTGTGCTTTGAAAGCAGTAGCATGATCTACAAGGGTGTAAAAGCCAAAAGCTTTTCAAGGAGCACCACTGAAGTTATATACCAACATCAGAAGGGCAAAGAGAGATTAAATGACTATTTTGTGGGGAAAGGAGGAATGCAAAAGGCCCCTGGTATGTTTTTGTCTGAGAAGAGGTCTGAGGAGTTTTCATGCTTTCTGAAGGGCTCATTCTTAACGAACTCTGGTGACTTGATGCTCTGTTCCTCTATATATACTGGTCACAAGTTGTGCTGAAGAAAGTGACAGGAAGGGCCAGAGCGCATCTCAGGGGAGATTCAAGTTACTCCCTGATGGATGCAGAGGTCAGAAGTAACATCACAAATCAGCCAAAGAAAAATAAAAACAGCCCCTACTCCCAACCGCCACACTGTGCCTCAGAATAGCCTCAATATTCCAGAACACATCTTCATTCCCCAACCCACTGAGGGAGGAAAAAGGGGTTTTGTAGACTGTTTGGATCTGATTCTGACCCAAAATTCTAGCTCTGTTTTTTCACACCCTGCAGTAGATGCATTTTTGAGAGGGAGACCATCTGAATCATTCAACACCAGGTGTTGAACAATCTTTTAGTAAGGAATGTTCTACCACAAAACAGAAGATTTTTAATTCACTGTATTTTAGGTCATAAGGGCACAATACTATGGTTAAAATTGAAACCACAGAACTGGACTAAGTGGTCCAGAAAGCACCAACTTCCTGCCAAGAAAAGGACAAAAATTATAAGAAATCAGCGGACCCAAACAAAGTCCTTAAGCCCAACCCTGGATGCAGCTACAAAGGTATTTGGATAGAGAGTCTTCTCCTTAGACAGAGGGTCCTGAACGAAGAGGACTCTGCCCAGCCCACTCAAGCTAGAAACCACTAGACAGAGAACAAGGAAAATTCAGTTGACTATGCAAGCACACATTTTTAGGAGGGGGAGAGTCAAGAAGATGACTAACTAGAGGGTTGCACACTTTGCAGTGAGCTTGGCCTGCAGAACAAAAACACCAGGGGTCTCTTGCATTCCTCCATTCCCCACAAAGTTCCCTGTGAGCGATCTTGACATCCCCCTCTATGTTAGGGATTCGCTCTAATCCCCCATGCCGGAGGGCTCAAAGTGTCTCCTCTCCCTATCAGGGCAATATCTCTGTGCTCTCCATTCTCCTCTCTGACATAAGCTGGAGCTCTATGAGTTTCCCTCCCCTTATACAACATTTCCCACATCCTCCTCCAATGCCAGAGACACTGTGTGCCCCACCATCCCTCCCCACATGGCGGACTCTTTGTGCATGCCTGTTCTTCCTCCTTCAATTAGAGAGGAGGTTCAAGCTGCTGGCTCCACTGATCAGATGCCAGGGACTCCATGTGTCCCCCTTTTCTGTCTTCTGATCTTCACCAAAATTAACAGGCTTCTTCTGCCCATTGGTGCCTAGAACATTCCCTGAAATGGTGGAACTGATCAGATGCCATGTTCAAAAGTCGCTGTGTTACATCCAGCCAAACAGAGAAATGCCACTGAGCTGAGTGTAAGGCCCCATGATCTCAGCCCATAAATAAGAGAACATTTACTTTCTACTAAAGAGCTTAGTAGCTTTAAAAGAGGACTGGATATTTAAATGGAAAATGAGATCCTACGGTTATGTTTGGAAGGCCATATACTTCCAATCCATCTGCAAGAGGATATCAACCCTCCTACTTCATGGTTTGAGCCAACCATTAGCTAACAGATTTAGGAAGAAACTTCCCTTCTGGAAGGTTATTCCATAATTGTCTATTACAGGGTTTTGCACCTGCCTCTGAAACTGCTTGTACTTGCTACTTCCACAGAGTGGTGCTGGGCTAGACAGATCCCTGGCCATCCCTAATTCCTATCCCTTCTCCCCAAAGGAGAAATTATACATATGGGAGCAGACCCACATTACTTGGCAAGAGCGCAAGCTACCCCCACTACTTTGCTGGGCCAGTAGCTAAACACAATTCAACATGATTCTTCCAAAAGGCTTTCAATTAAATTGTAAGGGTCTATCCACTCTTGGGTTGGTTCCCTGCACAAAGATACCAGTTACTGTGTTAAGTAAACCAGGAGTTTTCAAAACATATTACCAGTTTATAAACAGGTACCATCTTTACAGACATCTCAATGCTCATTAGGAACTCCAGAGAGGGTAAAGGAAACTGACAGACTAAGTCACGTTCTCTCGGGCTCAGAAATATTTACCTCCCTCTGCCAAAAAAGATGTCACCTGTCAAAGCTGCTGGAAGATTTGTTCTCAGAAAAGTCACTCAAGCACATTAACAAGGGAGAAGAAAAAAAATATTCATACTGACGATGACAAGCTTGATAGGTCTGAGTGGCTGAATGCTGACTCTGCTGTAGCTTGACAGATGCATAACACCTGATCTGGTGAGGACTAGCTGAAGGCAAAATATCACCTAGTGTTAAGGCACAGGATAGGGAAAGTCAGAAGGGGCATTTTAGGCAAAGGAACCAGGGCAAACCCCCCTCAACTTCTGAAAAAAGTTCCCTGGGATCTGCAGTGTCCACTAAAAGCAACTGAGACACTGGATTTTAAGGAGTGCTCCAAAAGAAACCACACTCCTTAAACAGCATGGAATTCAGGTTTGTCTAACTGGGAAAGAAAAGAGGACCAAGTAGTTTCAGATTTCAGAACAGGGCCACTAAGCCAGGCCCTCTAGTAAAAATTGTCAAATTTGTTTAGGAAGGAGACTTCAGTTGGGAATATTTAAACTAAACTTTGCCACAACGTGACATCAGTCGCCATTTCTGGGAAAATTGTGAAACTGGTGTTGGTAACAAGAGGAGCTTATGACAACTGGTTAGTACAGAGCTACAAAATCTTAATGTACCCTCAGGAGCAGTTACCAAGATGACATTTGAGTTAAGTGCCCCATCTAACGCTCAGTTCAGATCTATGGAGGAACAATTTTTGAAGCTTCGGGCAAGGAGGGAAAAAAATCAAGTGTTCTTAGGAGAACAATTTCCCTGCTCACTTCCAGAGCAAAGCCTTTCCTAGGAGCAAGGGCACCCAAGCACGGTATCTGTTGGATCCTGGACAGCGTTCCTGCTGTTTCTGTTTACCTAGCGCTACCAGCAGATAGGAACTTTTAAACTCCCCCTCTAATGCAACAGATGGCAGATTCAATTATAAAACAATCAGCAGAAAACAAACAATGATCTTTCCCTTCCAAGATGAGCTCATGTCCGCAGTGCCGGGCCTTCCTTGTAATTCATTAAGCTGGCCCCTTGCTTTTCAGAAGTGAGAAGTCAAACCTCTGACTGCCAGAGAGTTGCTTTGCCAGATCTGCTGGGGACTATGTTTATGAATTTTGTTTGTAAAACCAGTAATTGATACTTAGCATCTACTAACAAAGTCTGACTTCTGGATAGGTGCAGCAAAAAATCTTAACTATTGTGGCCAAATCTGCTCCTCTTTTTCATGACAGAAAATGTCTGAACTGCTAGCCTACTTTCCCAAGACAACATGGAGCTCACTGCTTGGGTATCAAACATCCAGTCACACTTGACAGAGCAAAGTGTTTATTCATCTTAGTAACTCAACGGAGCTTCCTTCAAGGTGACATGCCAGTGCTGCTTCAAAACACTAGAAATACAAGACACTGAGGTCAAAGCTTTCCCTGGGAGCTATCAGCACACAATAGGTGTGGATATGGATTTAGGCATATGATAATTTCAGGTATAATCTCAGTTGCTTCAGTCTTTACAGGCTTTTTTGAAAGTTGGTAAGAGTGGCTGCTATTTATCTTCCTTCCTCAATTCTGAGTGTCTGGTCGTAGTAACATGAACATCGGTGTTCTCACTAGGGAATGAGAGGGTATTGGAACCTGTTCCAATCACAGGTCCAGTTTCCACTCGAGTTCATGGTAGACAAGTCCTGAGAGCAGAATACATCACCCGCTGGATTGAGGGGCAGTGATTGATCCAATGGGGGTGGGGTGTCAATTTATTGCATCTAGCCTAGACGTAATAAAGATGCGGTAATTTGATCACTGAGCGTTGACTCCGGTACTGCACTGGAGTGAGAAGCGGAAGCAGAGTCGATGAGGGAGTGTCAGCCGTTGACTTACCACAGCGGAGACACCGCGGTGAGTAGATCTAAGTATGTTGAATTCAGCTACGTTATTCACATAGCTGAAGTTGCTTAACTTAGATCGATCCCTCCCTCCTAGTAGGCCAGCCCTCAGTTACATGGAAGCAAACCACGGACTTACTTATGTCTCGTCCACACTTCGTTCAGAACCATGCAGCTAACTGCAGTCACACTTGAACGCTGCTGATGCTAGTAGACGAGAGTTTTTTTTGAGAATTACACCACCATACTATAACCAGCTCCCTTTCCAGGTCATTCATTAACACCAAGACCAACAAATAATAATCCCGGCCCACAGTGGCAAGGCAAGCCATATCAGCTCCCTCCTGGTAGCAACATACCTAGTTCTGCTCAGAGCCTAGCCAGGGTCTTATCAAAGGGAGCGGAAGAAGGAACGTTCAAGAAAGTGAAGATGGAGAGTTTACACTCCTGGTGTTCGTTTTTCCCTCTCCAATTCTAGAGATATCACTGGGGTCTCTGGAAAGAAAATCAAGGAAGACAACACATAGTAAACACAAGCATCCATTTAATCCTTGGATTTCAGATTATTTCTCTATGAAATCCTAAATCGCAGCACCATTCAGCTACAACAGGATCAAAACCCAAGAGGTCCTTATTGCCTAGGCAGTGGGCATGCTCTGCTCAGCCCTGCAAGAGACTAGACTTTGAATCCCAGCTCTTGAGGCACAAGGCTCCCAAGTACAGTTTGTTTCCCACAGGGACACACCATCAATATGGAGAACTGAACGTTGACCAAAAGGGAGAGACAGGAGTGATCCAATGAGCTGAGCAGAAGACAGGAAGTTCTAAACCAGCTTAACATCTTTTCCCTCTTTACCTTTGGGCAAATCCCTTAACACCTTCCTAAAATGGGCAGTGATAGTACAACCCTGCCTCCTGGGACGGGTGTAAGAGAACTGCTTGGGCAGCACTCTGAACTGTTAGTATCCAAATTCTATCCTCGCTGTTTGCATAGAACTCCCCCTGACCCTGTAGTGTCACTGGGAGTCCCCTGCTTGAAAAGAGGCTGAAACATGTCTCTGAATCAAGGGTTTATTTTGAGTTAGAAGAAAGAAATACTAAGGCCACAAGGAACCAGGGACACCATCAGGTTTTTTTTTTTTGTTTTGGTTTTCTTTTTGGAGGGTTGGGGGAAGGGAGAGCTTGGTACAGCGCTTTGCACATTGTGGGCACTACTGGGATATACATAATACCTGTAAAGGATGTGGCTGATAGGATATCAGGAAGTGAAGCATAAGAGGTAGGCATAATAGATTCAGCATGCAGGTAGGATTTCAGCCTTTAAATGCTTGGATGCAGCTGAAGTGCAGTTCTGGGCAGAGAAATGTGAAATTTAAAGCAAAAGAATTTTAAAGAGCAGCAGAAGAGGAAGAGGTGTCTGAAACAAGCACGCAAAAGAGAGCTTGGGAAGCAATTGTTTAGTAAACCTCTGAAGACTTTGGTTCTATTCTCAGCAGGGATGAGAGGTCGGATGGGCTTCTCAGTCATTTCACCAGAGAATGCAGCAGCTGCTAACAGGGGATAAAACCCCAAAAGGGTCTCCGGATCCAGACTTGAGGAACTAACTCAGCACAGGCACTAGAACAGACCAAGTCTAGACAGACTATTTGAACAGATAAAGAAATGAAACCTTTGTGATCCAACAAAGAAAACAAGAGCCCTTTATCCGGGCTTCTTAGTGTTTGTGCTAAAAACATCTGAAATAAGGTGGTATGTTTATTATGTCTTTTTAACCAAGATCTCAGAACCTTCCAGAGAGGTGAAGTGTCCTGTCCAAAGTTACAGAGCTGAAAATAGAACTCAGGAGTTCCTGATTCCCAACCCCGTGTTCAGACCACACTATTCCCCATCTTCAACTGTTCTCATCAGTGTTATAGAAACCTTGGGTAGACTATCAACACATAGAAATCTTCCTTCCAGGCCTTTTATAGTTCATCTATAATTTGTAGCAGACCAGAAGAGCTATTAGGACTAGTGTAAAGAGTAAATGCCTCCAGTGTAACATCACTACCTCCTGCTTCCTCCCTCTCAAAAACGAGAGATCACAGGAGAGGAGAATGAGACCTGCAACTTGTTGGGCTCAAATCTCACATAGCAATGACTACAGTGCCTAGAGGTCAATAAATGTGACACCAAGATATTTAAACCCCTTTTACAAGTTTGTTAATTCATTCTTAGAGACTCCACAAATAAAATGATTTAAAAATTAGTGCTGCTATTTTACCCAAACTGCACATGACCCAGGAGTTTGATTGTTATCTAGCAACTGTCAATCTACAAGACTGAACATGAAAGAAGGAGCACTAAGAAGCAACTGACAGATAAGACAGAAAACCAGAGGATGTGAACACTTAAGTTCCATAGCATCTCAAAGCCTGGATAATCAGAAAAGAACTAAACTCTCTTTAATTATTCTGCATTTCAAGGAGGAGGAGGTGGATCTAAGCTCAAAGAAAAGTCAGATTAGAGGAGAATGATTTGCTTAGTTCATTCCTCATTTTGCCTCTATAAGGAAGTCCAGCTTCTTCCAGGCACACTGCAGTGTCTATGAAGCCAAAAACTTACAGTGGCAAGGTTTTGAAATTGTGTCGGCCCTAGCAAGGGAGCCGTTCGTGCCCAGTTCTCACCTATCCTGCACCTTGTGCTGCGTGAGGGTGAACGGCTCTACCAGACCAGACGGCTGGCGTTTCCCACGGACTTTGCACTGGTGTAAATAACCGCACAAGGCCCAGGGCAGCGGAGAATCGGCTCCCAGGCTGGTGTGTATCAAGCCGGGTCAGCAGCCCTGAGCCGGAACAGAGCCGGGCACGCAGCAGCGGCAGGGTGTGTACCATGAAGTGCGTGTCACAGCCACAGGCACGCCGCCCTGCACAGTCACCTCCGGAGCACGGCCCGTCGTCGGCCCGCCCGCCCTCCCTCGCCTCCTACCACCTACGGCTCGCACGCTGCCCATCCCGGCTCCCGCAGCCAACCGGCCTCTTGCAGGCACCAGCCCCCTCCCGACCTGCTGCGGCCCTGCAAGTCGCCCCGGCCCGACCAGAAGCAGAGCCAGGACGCGCCCGCTCCTCTCCGAGAAGAGGGGCGACCGGCCGGGCGCAGTGCCCGCCCCCCGGTTCTCCCTCTCTCCCCCCACATTCCTCCCCGGTTCTCCCTCCTGCCCCCCATTGCTCTTCCCCCCCATTGCACCCCGTTTGCAAAGGGTCCTGGCAGGGAGGGGCGCCGCTGTCCCTGGGCGCGCTGCGAGCCGCGGACTCACCCCGTCTGGAGCGCAGCGCGGCTCTGCTACCGGCCTGGGCCCGCCGGCCGCTCGCAGGCTCCTTTTGTTCGGCGCCCGCCCCGCGGCTCATGTAGCTCGATGCGCTCCCCGCGCGGGGATTGGCCCGTGCGCGCCCCACGTGCTCCTGGCTCGAGCCGCGGCCCCGCCCCCGGGGCGGGTCGCAGGGGCTGGTGGGAGTTGTAGTTCTTCCCCCGGCCCGGGGCTGGGGAGCGCGTGGCGTGCCAAGGGCTTACTCTGCAGCCCTCCATTGGGCGGCTGGCCGTGGGTTGACGGGACACTCCCTCGGCTGGGGCTGGGGCTGGGGCTGGGGCGTTGCTGCACTGGCCCGGCCTGGCCAAATGCCAGTGCGCCTTGCGGTGCCCAGACTGGGAAAGGCGGCTGAGGTGCAGCCAGGGACTGCGCTGTGCCCGCACCGGATCCGTTCGCAAACAGCCGGGCAAAGGGGGGTCAGTTCTCCCGGCATCTGACCGGGCAGAGACGGGCAGGCTAGGAAGTTCTCCGCAGCATTGGCAAGGCCGCCGGCTGCGTGTTGCAATCGGCTGCATCCACCTGTTGCTCCCTAGGCAGCTGCGTGCCTGTCTGCAGCGATCACGCCCTGAAATAAATCACAGCCCGTGCATCCTTTCGATTATGTCGAAACTGTCTACTGATAACAGATGACATGTCCTGTCCTTGGGGGCTGCCAAGGACCCTTGGCTCTTCTTCCTGCCTTTCATCTGAGGCTCTTGGAGTGCTTTAAAGACATGGATTAACCCTCTTACCCTGCCCTGGGGTCTAGGGGTGGTCACACTGGGGAGAGGGGTGCCTTAGGTTTGTAATAATAAATTGGATCACTTCCTGTACCCCTCACCTCAGCCTGCCACACCTCCCCACCATGCCACTGCCTTCAGATGCATCCCTCACACCTCCTTCTACTCTCTGGCTGAGGTCCTCCTCCCCATCATGGCATGACAATAGGACAATTTCTTCTTGGCCAATCAGCTCCCACCCCACATGCTTCTGTCATGCAGCCTATCCGTGCTAACCTGCCACCAAGTAAAGCGTAATTATTTGTAGAAGTGGAAGGACTAATTGCAGCAACACTTTGGAATTAAACCATGAGGCTCGGGTGATGGAGTTCACTCCCAGTCAGCTGCCTTTTCATAATAATAAAATGATGATTGCTAATATTTTGTACTTGCAGGTGCTTTTATTACAATGTGGGTCAATGTATCATTTACACGTGGAAAACCTACCTGAGGAGCAGAGAGGCTCAGAAGCCAGCCCCATGATGCATCAGGGTCAGGAACAGTATCCAGCAGTCCTGACTCCCCATCCTCTGCTCAGTTAACAGATGTCTCATTTTTAGATCACAAGCTCCCAATATCAGCCACCAGACCTTCTCTGCTTGCCAGAAATAATCACTGTCCATTAGTTTTTACTTATATTTCCAATCTGTGATCAAAGCAAATATTTATGTCTTTATGTTATTTCCAACTCTCTGGTACTTTGCTCTTCTATAGCACCCCTTATCAGAAGCTACCTATGGCCCTGATCCTGCACTGAGATTGGCACAAACACAGGACTCTGTCTTCATGATCTTGCAGGATTGGGATGTCAGTGTTACAAACATCATCTTAACTCTCTTGAGGTCAAAGAGACTTAAATCCTCACTTATAGATGGAGGAACTGATGCTCAGAGGGGTGAGGTGACTTGCCCAAGTTCTCACAGTGAGTCAGTGCTAAAGCCATGAACGTGCCATAAGAGGATGTTCCCTCCTTGAGATTACTACTATACCCACAGTCCACATGCTGCCAACAGAAATTAGTTACCACTAACTGGCCCAAGTTCTCTCTCTTTCCTCTCAAGAGTCCAGGATTTGCAACCCTGAATCCAAACCTTGGTCTATCTAGTCTGGTATTCACACCCCACTGTTCCTCCACCAATGGACAAGGGGGTTTCTCAGGCCACAAAGCTTGTGAAACACTGAACATGAGCTCAGTCACTCACTGGAGCATGAGATGGGATTAGCACATGCAACTGCAAATATTGACCAGGAAATTCTCCAGCCCTTTTCAAAACCCAGCCCCAGGTTATGACTTTTTCCAAGTGTAGAGGTTAAATGTTACAGACTCTTGGTTCATTTACTGGGATCAGAACCCCACCCAAGCTGGGTTCACTGGTTCCAAGTACTGTATCATTTTCTGGATATGCCAGACATCTACCACACCTACTGTGAATCAGCTGGCTGGGAGAAATGTGCTAGATATTAAATTTAGCAGGGCTTTATCCAGGGCCCAAATAAAGTCAAAACGAACATGCTCTGATAGTACAAGGGAGACGCAGATTTCCCTTTGGCTGGAGGTATGAGAGAGAGTCAAGATGCCAGAAGAGTGTCAGTCCAGATTGACTAACCCCACCTAAACATCAGATTCAGGGCCTGCCTCCTCAGTGCCTTTGCCTTATTCAGAACCTCATGGGACAACCAGGCAGCAGAATCAGTTCTGTGTCAGCAGCGACTGTGAAGTACTTACATAATCCCTTCCTGTGATCTTCCTGCAAGAGGAGCCTGCTCCAGGCTTCCCTGCTGTTCTTCCAGGGCTATGCTTCCAGCAAGGAGTTTGGAAACATCCAGCCATGTGAACAAAGTCATACAGAAGACGGCTGATTCAACAGGTCAGACCCGCTGAGGCAGGATAAACTGGTGAAAGTGACCAAAGGTAAACCACACACTGTACCAAATGGCTACAGCGGTTCCCAAGGGATTTACTGCCACAACAGGAGTACGTCCTGCCTGATTTCCTAGAACTTTCTGAACTCCATATTCATGTGGCCTGTGTTTTTCCTCTCCTCCCCTTCAAAGCAGTGAGCAGAGCAGCTTCACCCCTGCCAAAATCTCTGCTCTCATCATTGCCTACTCATGCTCCTCTTAAGCTTCTTTCCTGCCCACTCCCCTTGCTTCCTTCACCCACTGCTGACTTTGCACCACTTTTCACATGGCCCTTGTGCCTGAAACAGCCTCCCAAGAGAAGTGCAACGAGCACCTCCTTTCTGCAGCTCACATTGGAAAATCCAGCTGATCTGCAAGGCCTCCAGGTGCTAAAATAACCCAGGTGCTGCACCTTGTCCACTCTCTGTGCTGGGATGGATTGTGATTTTAGTCACAATTGCATTGGGCAGGGGTTCTGCTGCTCTGCTGTTTTAGCCACCTTTGGTCCCTGTGAGCTTTCTGGGGCCGGGCGTGATGCTCACAATGCATTTGGACAGTGTCTAGCACAGTGGGGCCCTGACCCCTACTTGTGGCCCATACACACTACTGCAGAACAAACAATAACTAATAACCAGGGCTGTGCTCAGCCATGAGGCAATAGTCAGACTCTTACCTGGACTGTAAAACCAGGCAGGCACTTCCAAGGCAAGACAGGGCTCCTTCCACAACCTGTTCCTAACTCCTCCACAGCCTTCCTCTGGGATCTGTTTGCACATGGCATCACTAAGGGCCAACCCTTCTCCAGCTTGTATATCCCATACCACTGACAGTTACAGGGTCTGGCTGGGAGAATCATGCTACACAGCCCTCTACAGCACCGGCGTTCAGAGAGGGAAGTGTGTGTGTGTGTGGGGGGGGATGCATGAGGGCAGACTGAGGGATGGGTGGAGAGCTGGGGGGTTGGCCATGAACAGGTACAGGGGGAATGGTGAGGGGCAGGGAAGCGGGGGAACCTGGGAGTCTGGCAGGGACAAGGCACCAGGGAAGGAGGAGCTGGGGGGGTGGGTCAGGGACTAGGCAACAGGGAAGGGGGAGCTGGGGGGGG
>ML677404.1:1436163-1508565 GCA_007922305.1 Dermatemys mawii | reverse complement strand
GGGGGCTATAGGGGAAGTTGCATACAGGGGGGCAGGGTGTGTGTGTGTGGGGAGCAGGGGGGTTTGACCAGGTAGAAAGTGTGAAAAATTAGGACAGAGCAGGGGGGTGACAGGCACCTGTATGGGACAAAGGCCCGAACTCGGAATTGTTCCTATAAAAACCAGGACATCTGGTCACCTCGCTTTGCTGACCCCAGGCAGGGCCTGCAGGCAGTGGAGATTCAGGGGGAGCCAGGGACAGTCCAGGCTGAGGGCTTGCCATGTCCACTCCCCCACCCCACGAGAGTCTGTAAAACCCCAGAGTTAGAGCCAGCCCCCGCAGTGAGGGCAGCACCTCCTCCTAGATCTGTAAATACAGGAAGAAAATTAAACCCACCCCGGCCTCTGAATTTCTCATGCAACGCCTGTGTGAGAGATACAGAGTCCAAGGTCGGTTTCGTTTCCTTTTGTCTTTGTCAGCAGCAGCTACAAATTGAGAGCTCGTAGAACTATTTAGTGACTGTCTAAACCCAGTTAATGCAGCCCCTGCTCCAAGCAGCTCGCTGTCTTTGTAAAGTGCCAAAGTGCACGCTAAAGCGTCACAGTAGGATCGACACAGCCCTCAACTTGGAGGCAGAGAGAGCCTGCGGGCGCTCCCCTGAGAACGTAAGATCGTCTTTTTTTATTTGGGGCCCCATAATCCTTTTGTGTGTTGAGTGAGTGGGGGGTTAAGTGTTGCTGAAATGCATTGCACAGTGGCTGGGAGTGATGCAGGGAGGAAAAAGCTTTAAAGAGCCTGTGGAGGAGAATCTACTCCAGAATTTGCAATCAATACTGTGCTGTAGCTGTGTGTAACTGGTGGCAGAATTTCCTAACTCTCATGTCGCTCTTCAGATGCTTGGGGAGACTGGGAAGTGGTGTTCGAGGGATGGAGCGGCTAGGGGAGAGAGGACGGACAATCTGCAACAAATTCTGGCCCGATCCTGCAGTTGAACTCCCTCACAGCGCGGCTGGCACGTAACAATCTGCTCAGACAGAGCCACTTGTAGGATGTGACAGTACCAGTCGAGCTTAGAACCTTCTCCCCCTAACATAGTTCCTGCTGTTGGTTTTCAAGATGCTTTCTGTACTAAAGGTGCCTGTTCCCATCAGTAAGAATACAAGTCCTGTCATCCTCACTTAAATACAGGCTGTGGGTGCAGGCAAGGAAAGAGGCGGGAGCCTGTCACACACTAAATGAACTTCCTGGATGGAAACGTTCAGATTTCCTCTTCAAGAAACAAGCAGGGTATAGCTAGTACTCTATAGTGTCAGAATGATGTAATTTTGAAAGGGGCACGAGGAACTTTTAGAGGGTGCTGACTGGCATTTTAAATAGCTGATACTTGTTATAGCATACTAGAGTGGAAAGGGAAGAATATGGTTCTTCAGAAGTATTTGAATGAGATGGGGGCACTGTGGCAGGACAGGTTCAATAGACGACCAAGAGAGGAGATGTCACCCTAGGAGCCAGTAAACCACAACAATCCCCCTTGCAGCTGAGGGCAGGAATTAAACAAACGCATCCTAGGAACTCCCTCAAGCACGGTGCTGGTCTGTGCTAATCTGAATTGTTGTGTCTCTCTGTGCTATAGACAATATCTGTCTGTTGCAGTATGGAGTGTTTGAAACATATGTTAGGGTTAGGGTGCTAGGGAAAATAAACCTGAGCATGTGTCCTGCAGAGGACGCCTGTCCAATGAGATTATAAACACGTTCAAATCTCATTTCCTGGAACCTTCCCTCTTTGAACCAAGTGACAGGCACTTTCTGCCACCTTCAGAAATGGGTACTGGGATTAAGAATGAGAACAGAGACTAGATTCTCTAACAGTCACAGATCACACTGGAATTTAGTCTGTATAGTTCCCAAGATTAATGTATGCATTACAGAAAGTGTCTATGGTGAACTTCTTAAAAAAAACCCAGAGGATGGAATGCCAAGTGAGGTGATGTGAGTGGCAAGGTTTAACAGACATCTTAATGGCACCCATTGTTCTAAATCCTTTGTTGGCCCACCAGCGTTTAGAGGTTCTCCTCATAACCTCAGTGCTGGTACACTCTAGAAAAAACCCTCTCTAGTCAAGTCTAATAGCAAACTGTTTTCTAACTGCTTTATCTCTCTGTCTCCCCAACTCCCTTCTTAGCAGGGAGTAAAACACTGTTGCAAATCTTACCCCTGCCACTTAAAATTCATCCTCTTTCCTGGAAGGGGAGACCAAATACTTGTTCCAATACAAATAGGAGCTTTGTAGGGACAGTTGTGGAGAAGGGGAAAAATGACATAGCTTGTGTTGAATTGAATAGATTGTTTAATCAGAAACTGGCCAACTGCTCCTTTAAGACGTATTTGTGTAGTACCATTGTCCATCCATTTTGTATGTGGCCTGGTTTCATTAAAGAGCTTATTATTTAAAGCTGGCTGATAAACAATGGGTGCTGAGGGTGTTTTCTATTATTGTTCTTTTGTTTGCATCTTAAAAAAAATGCCTCAGTTACTGCTGTTCACCAACAGCTGTTTTCATCAAAAGAGTTTGAACTGCAAACCAGTCACAATCCAAATACTATATGCAGGCCCTGCTCAAATGCTTTCTTTTGGTTGTAGTTCTTAGTCAGTCTGACTGTCTCACTTATTACTTGCATACTTGTTGAGGTTAAATGGACCCTGTCAGGTCAAATCTACATCTAAAATGTAGAGTCAGAAACAAGATTTACAGCTCTCATTCAGACCACTTTGATGTGGACAAAGAGCCAGGCAGATGAAATGACAGAGTACCTCTGTAAGAAGTAAAAAGTAGCATGTGCTTACCAAGAGGGAATATTGGCGCTGACAAGCTCCCAAAAGAATTCCAGGTGGGTCGTACCATTCTTCCAAACAAGGCCCAAGGCCACTTTTTAATATAAGTGAGCTACTTTTACCGGTAAGCACAATGCATAAAATCTGCCAATAGTACACAATGGTCAGTTACAGGGCTACATTTTGAGTTCATCATCCTACTTTTTATAGCTTCGATTCAGTTTTAAAGGGATTAATATTTGTAGCACCCACAAATGTGCTTGGCACAGCTCCGACATACAGGAAGAGACAGCCCCAATTTCCTTAAAAGTGAAGAAAATCACATCAGAAGGGTGGAGAGAATGATACAAGCAAAACGTTAGTTTTCCTAGACATGCCTAGACTGTCTTTACCCCATGAGTACTGGTGAGCAGAATCAAGGACTTCCCCTCTGCCACAGACCAAATAAATACTTGAATTGTACAAGATGATCCAAGTTTTGAGTCAGTAAAAGTGCTCACATCTCTAGCACTGTCTCTCCATCCTTGCTTCTATTAATTAGCTGTAGTGACACCACCACTGGTAAACCAAGCTGCTGTTCCATTGCAGGTTAACCAATCTCTGTGGCCAGAATATGCCCATGAAGGAAATTAACAGGCTATTTAATGTTTACAAAAATCTTTGTCCCCGCTGGTACTCTTGAAAATATTTGTGCCTTTAAAATACCTTTTCCCTTCAAATTCCAGTTTCTACTTGGTTCTATAGGGATTCCACAGTATATTGTCAAAGAAACTTGTGTGATGCCATAACACTGAGTTTGATAATACATCACTGCAGGACCAAGCCCTACCCCAAAATGTCTGACAATTTCACCAAGGCCAATTTTTAATTCTGATGTATTTTGAATTACTCCTGTGTGGAAAGATCCTAATCTAATTTCTTTCCAAAGGAACCATATCCCATTATGAATCCTACTTGCAAGATGCTGACAGGAAGAATCATGCAAACATCTGCCTCTTGGGCTTTTCCAGAAACACCTGTTTCTGTAGAATCCAACGATTTCACTAGTTGTGGTTTCCCTTCAGTCGCACAAAATGCCAGTTGCGGGGCTTTAAATGTCTTTGCCACAAGTACAACACCACAAAAAATTATTCTACCCTGCAGCAGTTAGGTGCCAATAAAGATCCTACCTCATTTCCAAGGGGGGCCCTTCAGCACAGCGTCCAAGAGGAAAGGATCTTTTTGGCATGATGGTGCAGCAGTAAGTACACACTCCTACAGGCAGACTTCTCTCTAAGCGGTCTCTTACACACAACTGGAAAAATACCTGTAAAACAGGGGTTCTCAAACTGGGGGTCGGGAGGTTATTACATGGGAGGGTGGTGCGTGAGCTGTCAGCCTCCACCCCAAACACTCTCACCTCCAGAATTTATAATGGTGTTAAATTAAAAACACTTTTCTCTATTTATATGGGTGGGAGTGTCGCACTCAAGAGCCTTGCTCTCTGGAAGGGGTCACCAGTATAAAAGTTTGAGAACACTGTGTAAAAGATCAGACTTAAAAGCAAATCAAACTTTTTGTAGTCTCTGCATTTTAGTTTTTGTTCTTTAACTGAATCTTCCCATCCTCAACAGGTGTCCCAGTATCACGAGCTTTCACTTCTCCTCTTCAGGCGATATTTAAGTTTCTGCGGGCAGTGTCTTTGAATAAAAGTTTTAAATATGGTAACCTTACAGCTTTTTTTATTTTCAGAAGGACTGAATTGAGTTTGACCCATAAACTGGGGTCTGGTATGTTAGAATATAAGGAGGGTAAACAGTCTGTTGAAGCATGGAGCTTGCAATGGTATCACCCCACACAAGCCAGTTTGGAAACAGATGTGAGCATCTAGCTAGTAAAAGGCATAATCCACAGATAAGGGAGCAGGCAGGGCTGGCCTACACTTTTACATTTATATTTTCTTTTCAATACAGATTCAAAAGGTCACTTTGACCCATTAGGAGGGGAGCCAGCAGAAACATTGAAGGGCACATTTGTGGTGTTCAGAGCACTGTAAGCTGAGTAAAGCAGCTGAGGTTTAATACTGATAATGGTGGCACAAACTTATGACACACTAGTGTCATTTAAAACCATCAATGGACTCTTTAATGCACATGTGAATAGCAAAAAACCCGCTTCGGTCCAGTAAGAACTCACAGTGCTATATTGTGTAGTGTCAGAACAATGGTATTTGTTTCGATTATATAGCAAAAAAAAAAAAAAAAAAAAATCATACAAATTAACTTTTCTAAACTTTCAGAACAGAGGCTTTAGCCGGAAGAGCCACACATTCCTGCCTAAAATATTTAGAAAAATGTCTACTCAGTCATCAAAAGAGAGGCCTGAAAATCTGCAGTTTCCATTCCTTGATGATGATCCCACCATTTCTACAGTCAAAGAATCTAAGACCCTGTTCATCATAAGAGGCCTGCCTGGGAGTGGGAAATCCACTCTTGCCCAGGCTATTCAAGACCAGTATAAGGATGCCTGCAAGATCATTTCTGCAGATACCTATAAAATTACACCTGCAATAAGAAGCGCCATTCCTGAAGATTATTCAAAGTTTGATGAGGATTTAGTTGACTATTGCAAGCGTGACATCAGTGTTGTAGTTGTGGATGATACTCACCATGAACGGGAACGACTAGACCAACTCTTTGATATTGCTGACAAATACCAGTATAAAGTCCACTTTGTTGAGCCCAAAACACCTTGGAAGATGGATTGCTTGCAGCTTAAGGATAAGAATCAGTGGAAACTGTCTGTGGAAGATTTGAAGAAGATGAAACCAAGCTTGGAGAAAGATTTCCTACCTTTGTATTATGGATGGTTTTTGAGCAAAAAGAGTTCTGAGAACTTGAGGAAGACTGGGCAAGCCTTTTTAGATGAGCTTGGAAGTCTTAAAGTATTCAAAAAGGAGTCTAAGTACTGTACGTATATAAATATTTACCAAACTTTTTACTCTAACCAACCAGAGGGAAGGTTACCACTTAGTAGACAACACAGGGAGCAAACTTGTCCACTCAGCTTCCAAAAGTAACACTTCCAGTTCAGTCTAAATTCTCCACAAGTTATATTTTTTAAAAAAAAGACACTGATTAGAACAACAAGGCATGTGGTCAAAAAAGCAGAAACAGCTTTAAATCATTTTTATGGAGGGAAGCTCAAACCACCCCGCTTTTAAATTTAAAAAGTTTTTGAAACTTGATGTTTAGGGGATTTGCAGTGGGATCTAGAACCTTGAGCCTACAGCCCACAGGTTTGAATCCAGCCTAGACTGGAAATAACCAAACCATTCCCACTTGCTTTCGGTAATGGTCTGTGTGAAGTAAGGTGGAGGAGAGAGTCCAAGGACCGAATAAAAAAAAAAAAAAAAAGGACTGAAACATCATGTTGCCCCTAAAGTAATCTCTGCAATATCAAGGCCTAGGCAAACTAGCTAGCTGTGCAAGGAAGCTTGCATTGCTGGACTACAATAGTTGTGTGGATAAAGAACATTTCATTTTCTACAGCTGTCTAGCACACTCAGCTCTAAATAAAATTCAAACTTTAAGTATGCCTCTTAAATGAGTATTTGCAGGAGAAGATGAACATTAACGTGTCAGTAGTAATTTTGCTTGTCTACATTTGCAGTTCTTCCTGCCGAAGATCCCAAAGTAAAATTGGACCTGACCAGCTACTTTGCAAAAAGGCCACCTGGCGTATTGCACTGCACTACAAAATTTACTGACTTTGGAAAGGCAATGGGAGCTGATGAATATGCACAACAAGAAGTTAGTGTCTTGTTTTGTTTTTCTTTTCTTCCAAAATCATGTTCAAGTTGTACGTTACACCAGCCTTTTAGCTTGGTAGATTTGATGTGGCTGTGCAGCGCTCTAAAACCTCAGGGCAGCTGCATGTGTCCCCCCTCACAACAGCCCTTGTGAAGTTGGCTCACTCGACAGCCTGTTTAGTAGAGAAATCATAAGGCTGTTACTCCTCAAGACGGAGAAATAACATTGACAGGGAGGTGTGTTGAGGAAGTTTTCATCTTGCCTCCAGACTAACTGCAGGTTCTTGTGGGTTTTTTTCCTGTAAGTACTAGAATTCTTCTCGAATGGCTTGGTTTTGAGTGATTGTGAGTTAAGGTATGGTTACCTCCATCTTTTGTACCATATCTGATCAGCCTGAGGGTCCAATTAAAATACATAAATTAAGATGACCAAAAGGGGGAGTGACCCTGTCACCATGATGATATCTTCATACCATACTGAGTGCTGGAGAAGGCCAGTGAAAGACCTTTAGGTTGTTGAGGAGAGAGGTTACTCATGGTACACTTTGTAGCATATACATGGAATGTGAGAGAATTCCTCAAAGGCGATCAGTGAGGAATCTAACTGAAAAGGCAAAGTAGTCGATCTGGATGTGTAACCCTTTGAAGCAGCTTGGCGGGGCAAGGTTAATGTCTCATTTAAAGTCAGTCAAAGTCTTATTCTGGATTCAAACCGTTTGGTCCTCTCTCCCTTTAGGTTGTGAAAGCTTCCTACGGAAAAGCCTTCACCTTGACGATCTCCGCACTGTTCCTCACAACCAAAACCACTGGGGCTCGCGTGGAACTGAGTGAGCAACAACTGCTGCTGTGGCCGGGAGATGTCGACAAGATACTGCCCACAGACAACCTGCCCAAAGGCAGCCGGGCTCACGTTACCCTGGGATGTGCCAGTGGCATAGAACCGGTCCAGACGGGACTCGACTTGCTGGAGTTTGTCAAGCTGGAAAAGGCAGGGAACAAAGGTGATGAAATTGAGGAAGTTGGTGGAGGGAAGCTGCAGTACTTTGGCAATGGCATGTGGATACTGCTCCTTTCTAAAAAGATTGAAGTGAAGGCTATTTTCTCAGGTTACTATGGGAAGGGAAAGCTGGTGCCTACTCAGGGCAGTAACAAGCGAGGCTCTGCCTTTAACCCCTGCACCATCATCTAAGTGCTCCAGCCGTGCAGGGTTGTTTTGGGGTTTTGTTTTTTTTAAGACAATAACTTGGGTAACCTTTATAAAGTTTGTAAAAAGAAAGTCCTGTGTGTACTAAAGTAGCCCTTCTGCAAACTCTAGTATGAAGTGTCTCTCCTGGGACAATGTATTGGCCCTCAGGAAGAAAATTGGTGACCTGACTGTAAAGGAAAACTAAGTGGCTAAACAACCATGTGATATTTAAATATCCTGTTTGGTCTACGTAACTAACTGAAGTGCTGAATGACTTTTTAAAATGAGAGAGTTTTGTAGAGAGGTCTCATGCCTCGTTTTGTTCCTCAGAGGATCATTCCTGATAGTTCATGTTTTGTAATTTCCCTATGAACCACAATCGTTAGAAGATGTGACTGCAATAACGGACTTAGACAGTGGTGGACCAAAGTTTTTAGCTACTTTTCATTCTATGAAGCCAAGTGAGTTGAAGCTGAAAGTTCAACCCCACTTTAAGTTGGTACAGTCCCCCACAGGCTAATGGAACATGCTGCTCTTGGTAGTGGATGATTAAAACCACTAAGCCTCAGTGGGTGGGGGAACAAGTACTCCAAGTGGCTTTGGTCTACAAGCGCAAGGATTAGGTATGTACTTAGGGGAGTCCAGGAATCTTCATTAGGAAGGGTCACACTACTGCATCCCTATGGCTAGCAGTGTGGGTTCTACCCTAACTTCATGTGCTACTAGAATGGTTTGAAGACTTCCTTGGGGGTGAGAGAAAGGAGAGGTGCATTGGTGGGTGGGGGAAGGATCTACTTCCAGTTTAAAATTGAAGCTCTGTTGAATAGATCTGCTCTGGGTAAGATCATGAAAAGGAGAATTTAAATATCAGGAAAAACTTCCTAGCAGTGACATCTGGTCAGTCTTCTAGTGAAAATGGCAGGAGCCACCATCACAAGAGACATCTAAATGTAGACTGGACAAAGCACTATTGTATGTATATTGTAGGGAACAATCCTGCCCTGGCAGGGGGATGGAATAGATTAACTAATAGGTCTTTTCCATCTCTAATTCCTGATCCTATATAAACTAAAATCATGTCTGAAGTACTAAATGTACTTCATGCAAAATAGGTTTTCCTACTTTGGATTCAAAGTCTAATTCTTTTGAATGTTAAGATTAGCATGGAAGTACATGAAGCTAACATGTTACTTAGGAAGTGAATAATGGTGGCAATGTAATTTATACATAACTTAACCAGCTGGAGAAATTTAGATTTGAGTAGGTTGTCTAATGTTCAAACATTTTAGTTATTACACCTTTTATAATTACAGTTGAAACTTATTTCTGCTCATGTGAACATAGCCACAAGTTGCTTGCCTATTGATCAGATATTTGCTGTCATTATGCCCCTGTAACAGAACAAGCAGTTTAAATTCATGCTATGGCTTAATATCCCACAAACTGTCAAGTATATTGAAATAAATCCAGTATTAATATGCAAGTGTTTCCTGTGTCTGACATACACATACAAGGATCACAGCAGTAAAGGATGTCACCATGATATCACAATCTTAACTGTGCTCAACTGCTGTGTGGGCAAGGAGGACTCTTACCAAGTAAGTTTGCAAAACCCAAATCGATGTTGAGGGAGTTTCATTTGATTCCCCTCTCTGAACATCTCAGACAAAACGGAGGGAAGCTTTGGGGCTCACCTGATGGAAGATCAGATCTGCAGTTGGGTGAGTTGTTTGGTGAAAGCAGTAAACACCTGCCCTGCTGCTCTCAAAGTGAGAACACCGACAACCCGTTCACTATATTCCGCTTCTCAGCGAGGCACGCTCCATTTCCCTTCACTTCAGCAAAGAAACTGTTAGGTGTCTGCCTCTGCCAAAGCTCAACCATAGCCTGACGAGAGCTCCAGTGGGCTCCACCAGGGAAGCCCAGAATAAAAGGAGACCACTCAGTGTTCAGCCAAATCCCTACCAGAGCAGGCGCAACTAATGTACATCTTTATAGTCATTTGGGGGAACATGCCTTTTCCTTAATGGATCTACCCCACAAGTCTTCCTCCCACCTCGGACAGGAAGTTCTCAAAACAGGGTGCTCAACTTTAAAACGTGGGGTGGCTGGAGAGCCTGGGCAAGAATAGTCACACTCATCATTTAAGTGTTTATTAGTTTGTACATCATATACAGCTTATAATAAACCAATTGCATATGGTTTTGCTTCAGTCTGGCTGAGATTCTGCATATAAACACATTATATGAATTATGCCCAATGAAGTAAACAACAAATATTCACATTTTTTACCCTTCACATCCTAGAAAGGCAAAGGGGCCAAAGAGGAGCAGTGTTTATACCGACATGAAGCCTGCCTCGAAGAGGGTTGGGCATTTAGGAAAGCATTGAGAATACAGATTGCTTCATGCAATAACCTTTCCTCTCAATGGAAAGGTTAAATCTTTATACTGAGGTAAACATACAGAATTGATTCCTTAAATTCAGTTAAATACTACAGCTTGGAGACTAATGTCCTCTCTGAGTGGCTTCACATCAGTGTATCCGCTACTGTCTCTAGTACTCCTTAAAATCTCTTTACAGTAAAGTAGATATTCTACATGCAACAAAAGGTGTTCAGGTTGCCATTTTGCACTGCAAAAACATTGCTTCACACTCTTACCGTTTTCACTTTTCTTGTGTAGCACGAGCCGTTAAGTGAAAGCGGGGAGTAAGATGGGTTGTCAACATAAGAGTGGCTGTCGCGGTGCTGCCCAGCCACAGAAGGTGAAAGATGGAACGTAGACAAGCTCCTGACAAACTGGTTGAATCAGAGGTGGCATAAAAACACTAAAGCTCCAGTCCAACAACATTCTACCAACTGTGAAATAGACAACAAGCCAGTTTAGCACTCCACCGAATAGTCTGCATTCAGACAGGTCAGTTCTGTGTGCCAGCGCGCAGCTTACCGGGAAGATAGTCAAAGGAGAAGGGACGATCGTATCCCACTGTGTGCACTGGTGGGGAAAAGTAGGTGAAGCTAGAGCCAAAGTATTCCCTACTTACTATCTCAACCCATGTGTATGTTCCTCTGGAATGGGGAACAGGTAGTAATGTGAAAATCTGCTCCCACCAGAGCAGCTGTTGCATGTAAATGACATGAGATTTAGAACAGGGTCACAATTCTTACTATCCTTGGATTTGTTGCTTTTCAGAACTAGTTTTAGTACTGAGGGAGCTGCACCTTAGCACTACGCCAGGGAAATCTAGAATGGGTGAGACACAGGATGTTGTTTGTTTTTCCAAGCAGGGGCTTGGGCACAAGGCACAAACTCAAGACAGAAGAACACAAGTCTACTCAAAGCAGATCGATTGCCTACTTGTTAGTGTTAAAGAAGTGAGGAGACAAGAAAGCAAGCCACTGTGTGGTCTGAATATTTCATTCATTTGTCTGCAGACCGGTTTGGTTAAACACTGACCAGTGGAAAGAAACTACAGCAAAGTGGCTCTCAATCCTCTCGCTAGCTGGATGCCAAAGTGGTCTTGGGACTTACTCTGGTTCATGAAGAACTTAATCATGTTGCCCCCAAAATCTTTGCAAATTCACTATATTTACAACACAAAGCCTGTAGCACCAATAAAAATCCATCCTGTAAGCAAAACTCCCAGTGTACTGAAAGAGCGCACTACCCCTTCCATAGCCCAGTCAGCCAAAACAGCCAGGACAGGGGGCTCGAAGCAGCTTAATGTTCTTTAAAACTCCGTTTTTTGGAGTTCAGGTTGTGTCTATGCCTGAACTGGATTTGAACCCAACACTAATATCAGCTCTTGCAGCAGTTCCTATCATGTCTTGAAAGTAAACCCAGTGCTGGGAGGGCAAAAGGAGGAATATACCTGGGTTTGCCAGTCTAAATGTAACCTGCCTCTAGACCTCAGACAGTCCACACACAAGCATCTCCAAACATACAGCGTCTCCTGCTTTCATTTTGAATGGACTTGGGCTTGGTTACCTGAGACTAACTCAACTGCAGCTCAGACCCTTGGTATTTTGGTCACGAGGAGGGACATCACAAGAGCGCTACAGGGGAAAGCAAAACGCTGAACAGTTTTTGTATTTCAAGAACTGTTTTTTAGATTAACAGAGGTTAGTCTGACTTGATAGAGGTAGGTATATTTGTAGTTGGGCTTTTATAAAGCAGATACATCTCTGTAGTTTGTCTCTTAAGGTCCTTGATCTCAGGTGTTCTCACAAGTGGCCATGCCACCCACCTAACTCAGTTCTCGATTGATTTTGTCATATCTGCTGAATTTAGAGGAATAACTGTTTATTCCTTTTCCCACCAGAGTTACTGCCTGCAGCTGTGGGAAGGAAAGATTCTGTTTTGGCTCATGCTCACTCCAGAGGACTCTTAATTAGGTTCCAATTACAGAATGTGGAGTGATGATTTAAAAGCCACTCAACTTCCAGACTCCAGGCTAAAGAGAAAGCCGTTGTTTACTTGTAAAACTAAACCAGGCTGCTCCAGAAGTAACAGGTTCCCTATGCAGGAAACTGCATGGAGGCATTTTAAGTCACTTTTCAGAATGAAAACAGATTAAGGCTCTTCCTATTGTTAGTAATTTACCATTGTAAAGACTGACTTCAAAACACGCATGTTTCATTAAGAGTAGGACCTTTGTGTTAGTCTCCTCACATGGAAAATAAAGCCTATATTCCACAGGGGAGGCAGACAAGGAAGAGTACAGCTCTAAATAAGGTCTAATTCATCTATTTTCCCACTCTGCATGTTATGGGAATTACCACCTACATCAACTTTGTCTTCTGTCACAAACAGAAAGCTTGAACACACAGTCAGGTTAAGAGACCTGCTACTTACAGTGGCAAATTCCTACATTCTGTAGCTCCTAACAAGCCAGAGGGAAATACAGGAGAATAGATGGAGCAGTCAGACAAAGGGCACCAGGGCTCCCTATGAAATACAATCTAGATAATCAATATTGCTCAGTAACTGTAAAGTGTGAATGCAATGTTTTAAACCACACACACATGATCTGAAAGAAACAGTTCCACCTGTCCAAGCTACTGTGCTAACACAAAGGGAGGCTGCAATTTTAACATACATATGCCACAATACTCATTTGTCACTGTCCTGAGATAACAGTATAATTAGTGACTTTCCATTAGTTATAATGCACTCTGCAAAGCGAATGTATGTTTGCATTCACTTTTAGTCACACAATAGTGCTTTTTGAAAAAGGCTTGGCACTCACCATATTCATATTTAACTACAATAAATCATGCAATCATGTACAGTTTATATAAATATCTGCTGTGTATATGTCCCCTCTTTACCCGCCAAAGAATGGTCTTTTTTAAAAGAGTGGAGCAGGGAAGTCGGCCAACACCAACTAAAAAAGAATGTCGACAAAAGGGAAGAAACGTCTCTGTACACTGCTAATAGAATCTGAGACGATTCCAAACCGTGCAGCTGGGAATAAAATGCAAGATAATACAATTGTGAATCCAGAATGTCCCAAGTTTACATGACATCACTTTGGTGGATTTGCAAAAGGACCATAAGAACCAAAGAATGTTTCAAAACACAGACCAGTTTGTACGCCCCAAAACATTTAACCTACAGGAGTGGATAAGATTCTAGCACCTTATTCTGCTCTCACTTATGCCAGAGTCACTAGGTTAAGTGCATCAAGTTACACCGGTGTAAGGGAGAAGAATAAAGACGGGGTGTGTGTCTCATTCTTCTAACACATTTCTCAATGCTGGCTCAGTTTAAATGCTGTTTTTTGAACTTCCTTTGCTGATACTGGGCTGGAATTAAGCCCTTAAATCTTCCCTCCATGAAAGCAGATTGTTGTATTTCTGATAGAAGTAGCAGCATGACTGACTTTTTCGGTGGCAGTGCCCTGCCTTTCTATGCCATCTGTGAGAGACACACACAAGACTGGCATTGCAATCTGGCAATCGCGTAGCCAACTGAATTGAAGGAGAGCTCTAGCCCTTGACTGGAGGGAAGATATTAAGGAAATGTGAATTGAAAGTCTATTATTTTATACTACAATTTCATTGTAAACCTTGTTTCTGTAATACCGCACCCAAATTCTGTCAGCCAGTCAGATCTGCTAAACGGACAGTTGTGTCAGATGTCTCGGAGTACATACATCCTTATGTTTACTTTTATACACAACCCATCTGTTCTCTTAGCCAACCAGAATGCAGCTTTTCAACAACGGTCTTTACACTACAGCAATTGCAGTTTAACACAATCACAAGAGAATCTTCCTCAAAAACGGTTCTGCCCCTTTGGGCCAGTGCTGATCAGCATTTATCTAGCAATTATCCAGTGACTTTCTACAAACAAATTCCACATCTATAGTAAAGGCCATGGACAATCTCATCCGATATAAGGCTACTGTGAAAAACTCCAAAACTACTTCACAGATGGTACTTGACTTGGACGGAGCATCCAATCAGTGGAGATGATTCTATTTCCATGAGCTTGTTACTCTCTGGAAAAGGAATTGTTCTGCAAAGACGTACTCCCCTCATGGCCAATATCAGGTTATGACCCCAAATCCACCGTAAACGACAAAGGGCGGCATTAGTGAGAGAAGCCAGGCAAGGCTCTGAGTTCGGGGTAGCGAGACAGCATGCAACTCGGGCCTTAGTTCCTCAAGAGATCACATGTGCTGTCACAAAGAGGCAGTGAGGCAAGTTATGCACAATCCGTCCAGAGTTTCTGCCATCACTTGGAATTTCTTTGTTCCTGTAAAACACTTGGAATGCCACTTAAAACTCGCACAGTTGTGTTACATGAAACACAGACATCGATTCTGTAAACGTCACCAGCAGTTCACTGTGCACACAGTAACCATTCTTCTAGCATGCCACGCATGTTTTTACAAGTTGGAAACAGGCAGCCCTTATGGGTTTGCAATATGAAAAAACATCATGAACATAAAGAGTTTTTAGACCGTAGAAACAAACCAATCCAAACCTAGTAAAACCATGTTTTAATCACATATGCTGCAATTAAATGATCAAGTGAATTAATTATAAAAAAGAACTGAAAAGAAATTCATCCCAGACTAAATTAAACATCCCCTTAAACAAAGACGTGGCGTCTTAGAGTGGAAGCATTTAGAGCTGCCCCATAGGGAGTTCTCTCATAAATCTGAAGGATTTCTCTCCAGCACGGAAACATTAAGATCACTATTTGTCATTTACATTAATGCCCGGGTGTACCTGCTCATATAGCCATGGCAAACAAAACTGCAGTTGGCAAATAGGATGGAGCTGCTTGGATGTTATAAAATCCCTGTTACGATTCAATTACTTACAAGTAAAAACCCTGATGTGGTGCCATCCTGCACTCTGGACCCAACCCAAAGGAGCCTGACTGCTTCACCCCACTGACAAGCTGGGGTCCCAGCAACAGGTCCCTGGAGCAAGTCCGAGCAGTCTGAAAACATGGGCCAGCATGGAGGGACCAAAGGATTCAAAACATTTTATTTTTTTTTTTAATAAAGTTAACAGTAAAACAAAATTCACAAGCCTTCCCCGCCCCCTCTCTTCAGCGCCGGTTTCCTCTTCTCACACAAAGCACACAACAGAGGTCTCCAACTGAGAAAATGAAACTGCTCTAAGTACAATGAGACATGATGAAGGCAGGAGTCTAATTATGTCCGTATTCAAGGTTAAAACAAGCATGTCAGGTGGATGTATGTATGTGGTTTGTATGTTTTTATTTTAGCCAAACTGGAAAAAGAAATTTCCTGGCCCAGAAGCTGAAAGAGAAAGTGAGAAATATTAGAGCTCATGAGTCTCTGTCCAGGACAAAGCTCTTGAACATCGGTGGAGCACGGACACGTATGCAGCCCTGGGACAGAAACACAGGGATGGGCTCCAGGCAGTCTAACTCCGCCACACAAAGGTGGAGAACGGAGGAACACTGGCGCAGAGTCAGTGCTGGTAAGCTAAAGGGGTCTGGAGAAAGGATTGCAAGGGCGAGAGCAATTTGTAAACAAGACTCTTCCCAGGTCAGGGGTCCATGAGTTTCTCCCCGGGGTTGTATTAATGCTGGTTAAGGTGCCGACCAGATGCTCAGTGCTGTACAAGCCATCCCTGTGCCAAGAGCTTGACCATGTGCCAGGAGAAGGATGGTCAGTGTGGAGCATAACAGCATTTACAACATCCCCTGGCCAACTCAAAACGCAGCGACAATAGACCTCCAGAAGGTCCCTGGGAGTTGTGTGTTTCTAACAGGAGACAGCACAGGCTAGTATGCAACGTGTCTGATCAGACACCCTCGTTCCCAGATTCAGTGACTGAGCAGTTGCATGTCTGAGTGACAACCAAGCCTGTTTCTCAGCAGCAGAAGAGGGGGAAGCTTTTCTCTACAGAGACCCCAGAAGCAGCCATCTGCTGGTGCACTGCACAGATCACGCCTCCTGTGCTAGCACACAGGCACGGAAGCAGTGAAATCAAACAGGAACCCTTCGACCACTGACCCATGGCTGGGATGTTACCATGACTGTCACGTATCGAACAGCACACACATTTCCCATGCTGATGGAAAGACATGTCACCTACCTTCAAAACTGAAGCCACCGGGCCCACCAAAGAAAGCCTTGAAGATATTGTTAGCATCAAAATCTATGGAGGGAGAAGAGAACTGGAAGTTAGAGACACTGCTTATGTTCTTTCACACCTTTGTATAGTCGTTAAACAAAGGATCCTAAAGTCCTTTACAAATGGACACACAAGCTGTGTCTCCACAGCTCACTTTATCCACCCCAGAAACGCAGCAGCAGGGAGCAGCGCCGCAGGTGTTTAGGGCTGAGAGTGCAGACGACTGTGGGTCTGTGCTCACCTGTGCCAATGGTGAGGATGTTCTTCTCAAGCCTTCCCAGGAAAGGGGGTGTGGGGCTGGGGGAATAGGAACTGAGTGGTCCTTTCCCTGATTCTTTGTCTAAATCACGTGGTGGTGGGCAGCGATACCAAGGGCAAGGCAGGATTTGTGCCTTGGGGAAGTTTTTACCCTAAGCTGGTAGAAATAAGCTTAGGGAGCTTTCATGCGGGTCCCCACATCTGTACCCCAGAGTTCAGAGTGAGCAGGGAAATCTGACAGCAGCCCTCAAGCGTTCCATGGCCATCTCTCACCTAAGTATCAACACAGCGTGACCACGATCAGTTCACGGTGCCATCAGACATAGCAGGCTGCCCACATGAGCAGGCGTTTAACACAAGCAAGGTACGGAATAGCCCCTCCGAAAGCGAAGGCACACCTGGCATCCTTTTACCTTGACAAGCTCACCCTGGCTCGCATGCTTCGGGAAGACTTACCTGCCATGTTCATGCCATCCTCCTCCAGGTCCTGCCCACTGTCGTAGCGAGCCTTCTTCTTGGGATCCGACAGGATGGTGAAGGCTTCTCCGACTTCTTTAAACTTCTTCTCCTCTTCTTTCTGTATGTCTGCACTCGCTCCACTGTGCCGGTCTAAGGGGCGAAGAGAGGCAGGAAAGAGGCTTTCAACTGCTGCCAAGCATAGCTGGAAAACACTACATGTTCCAGCCACCCATCGGCTTTTATGTACCCCCATGGTCATCCTGCTGAACTCAAACCATACAGCCAGTGGGGGGTTCTGAAGGCTGGGAAAGCATTTCCTCTGAACATCTCTGTTCCATTTACTCCTGCTCTCTGAGAAACCAAAAGCAGTGAGCTGCATGCTAACAGCAGAAAACAGTTCTCTACCTGGGTGATGCATGAGTGCCCGTTTCCTATAGGCCTTCTTGATCTCGTCTTCAGAGGCGTTTTTGTCCACTCCAAGGATTTTATAGTAGTCTTTCCTTTTGCTTTTTTTCAGTTCCACCTGTGCATTCTTTAGGAATTGTTTGTGTTCTAGAAGGAAGAGCAAGGTGGAAGGAAAGCACCTCGTATCACATGCAGCCTTAGCAGCAACTGAATAAAGGCATCTGTCTAGAATTAGTTTCGCTGTCCCCAGTGAAAGAGACATCTCCATTAAGGTATGCACACTTAACCCCAGGGGTCTGGGAAACAGGGGCTAGGTACTACATAGCCTCTCAAACGCCACGTTAGATTTTGGCCAATCCCCACTCACACGACAATCCTTTCGCATTACACTAGGACTAGGTGCAATACCCAACCTAACCCATCCCAGTGCTGCCTCTGCTTGTCGGCTTTGTCCCTGCAGCGTGCTGCCCAACTGTTTAATCTTTGAGAACAGAAGAGACACTCCTGCTCAGGCCTGGCACTTCAGAGCTGGCTTCAACGAGGCCGAATTTCCAGAGATGTGTGAACTGCTCAGTCCATGGGCTGTGGGGACCTAACTTTGGTTCCTTGGAAAATTCCAGCCCGGCCTGATTCAATGTTCATGTACTTTCAGCAGCGGCGCCCACTTCGCTGAGCCCCTGGTGCACCTGGCACTATCTTAAAACACCTCTGGATGCTTCGCAAGGGGGAATGTCAACACCATCAGTGTCTCAACAGAACCTTGGCACCAAACATCTTCCTGCCCTGGGCAGTACGGTAGCCTTGGTGCTACAGAGATCAACTTATCAACAGACCTGGTGAGGCTTTCATGCCACCGCTGCAAGTAACAGGCCCATAATTAGCAAAATACAGGCAGTTTTAGATCCCTGCAGTATCCAAGCATCTCCCAAACATGTTCACTTATTCTCAGTTCCCTGGGAGATAGAGATGTGTCATCCTCCTCATTTTCACTGATGGGGAAACCAAAGCACAAATTTCAGGTGATTTGCTCAAGGGCACTCGGCATTTGTGGCAGACCCAGGAACTGATGCCCCACCATTCTGGATCTCAGTCCAGCGCCAGCCACTAGACGAAGCTTTACCCCTGCCCTCCCAACACTGGGAGAGAACAAATGCTCACACCTTTCCATTAAGCAGCTGTTTCAGAGCTTCTGGGGATTTTCCCAATATCCATAAAAGTGAGGGGCAGCACTAAAGCAAGAGGGGGCAGATTTCAGTGTTTACCAGTGCTCCCACCTGACAAGAAACGTGTCTGTCAAGGGGCAGGTTGTGTGTGTAGAAAGCGAGGGCCGACGCTTTTACCTTTCGTTTTCTCTGTCTGGTAAACTTTTTCATAATCCCTCACCGCATCTTCGTATTGTTCTGTGTCCATGTAACTGTGCAAGGAAACAACGGTTATAATGGAATAGTTTACAGAGACGAACAAAAACCAGAGAAGCAGAGGTTAAATGGCGAGACTTCTGGGAGGATACGATGACTGAGGGAAAGATGTGCATAACGAAGGGGCTCAGTGGAGCACACCCCAGGTGGGATGCAGAGGTGCAGACTAAAGTCACAGCCCAGCCACCTGAATTTCTTGGGGTAACCCACGAAGGAAACCCAGCAGACTCAGCTCATGTTCTGGCCCCAACGTGCATCTGCTGTCTCGTGCGAGATGAATCCGAGCAAGTCAAGAAGCCACCTCGGCTAGAATTGCTCCATCCATTTCCCAGGGGCAGGAACTACCAGCAGGCACTGGGATTCCAGGAACCTGGCGCAGTCAGACACTAGTTAGACAGTCTGACAGTTAAGAGTGAGGAGACATTTCAGTGAATACCCCGTTATCAGAGGGATCAATGGTGGCTGTCTATTGGCTGAAGAAGATGCAACGTTGTCCCATTACCAGATATTGCCGAGTCCTGGGTGAAGGTGGGAGAAAAATATCCTGCAAAGAGTGATCTGACAGCTCTTTCAGCATAGCGAGTGCCCAAGAAGCCCTGCCACTTCCCAGGAGGAACTGCAGGGGCCCAGGAGAAGGGAAATGCAGAATTTCTGAGGGAGACTGTTGAGAGGACGTTAAAACTTGTCTCCATGCAGCAACTCTCAGCCCCTGCATCTGAGAATGCATGGTACTGTGACAGCCAACTTGCCAAGCAACGGCGTTCGCTGCCCAAGGCTGGGCCACGTGCCCTGGGTGCCAGGCACTGTGGGTTCAGAGCCCCTCACCCAGAGCAGGACAGCACAGCCAGTGCCCCTGGAGGAGAGACATCAGCTCTTCGCAGGAAGGCACGAAAGGGAGGTCCTGGGACGGGTCAGAGCCAGCCCCACTTCCCAGCAGGCTCCGTAAGCCAGATTAATGGGGTGAGATTTCAACCACTTTGGGGACAGGATGTTGCTTTAATCTACTGGATTAAACCACCAGCTACGAAGGAGAACAAACCAAGGCTCAGTATGACGGGCAGCCCACGGCATCAGATCCACGAGGGGGCTGTCAGGCTTCCCGAAGCCACCAGGCACACACTGGGCTCCAACACTTCCCTACGACGCTGCCTTTCATCCCCGTTAACTGGGCTCCGCTCTGCCAGCCAAGCGGCGCTGCAGACAGCTGATCCCCAGCGTGACCCTCCCTGGGGGCTCACAGCCACGGCCTGCTTACCATTGTGCTCTCCTCAGGTATGCTTTGATATACGTGTCGTCCAGTTTTATTGCATTTGTGCAGTCGTCTATTGCTTCTTCTAGTTTCCTAAGCTACAAAGCCAGACACGCAGTTATTCCTGAATCCCCTGGAGAGGGGACGATTTCAATACGATTTACGGTGAAGCTGCAGAGATGGAGCTACGATCCCCATGCAAAACGAAAGCCACAAAGACATGGCTCCTCTGGAGATGCCTCTTTCCACCTGTCTGGCACATACCCTTCCAGAAACTCTCTCTCTGCCTCCTGGCCCAGCCTGGAGGTGAACTCCCTGCCAGGACAAAGGAGAGGAACACACTCTGCTCCCCACCCCTAGCCCAGAACTTGGACTCCCTAGGAAATACTGGAACTCTGCACTCAGAGAACCACCCACTGCTGCTTTTGGAAAGGGGGCTGTGAGAGTGTGCAGGCAGACGGGGCCAGACTTGACCCCAAACTAATTCCCAGGTGGGATTACAAATTGGCAAAAATTAAGACAATTTAAAGGGAGCAAGGAAAAGCCACGTTACCCATTTTCAAGTGTGAACACCCCCCAAAAGCAATACACCAATGGAGCCAGGTCTGGCTCCCCACTCCCGCTGACCACAACAGCCGTCTGGACAGGCTGCGAAGCCCATTGGTTTGAGCAGGCCTGGGTGAATGCTGAGGCAGTGGGGTGGGATTTCACGAGTAGCGAGGTATTGCTCATGGGGAGGTTAGGGTTAGTAACTCCTGGGCTGTAATTCTCTTGGATGTCGGGCCAGGGTGCCCCGGCTTTGGACAGGCGTCTTTTCTTTCTAGACAGAACTAAGCGATCTGTGGGCGCGGACGTGTCGTTCTCAGGACAGGATTAAATTACTCAGCTGGAGAAGAGGATCTAAGGCCTAACACCTCCCCCCAGCTTATGACACTTGTGTCCCATGCTGTTTGGAACAGCGCCTACTCGTGTGAGCGTGACCCCTCGCTCCTGCCTGCAGAACTAGCGGGGACGAGACAGCCCAGCAGGGATGGAGAAGCATCGCCAAACCAGCTTAAACAAAAGAGAAATCTGGCACCATGCCTCGTTCTGGAAGGAACGGTCCCTCGTCTGTATCCCTTGGGCTTCTCCTCCACGGCGAGGGCATTTCTATCTGGGGAATGCCTTGAGCTCCCAGGACGAACGCCCACCTGTAATGCTGCCTGGGTCTTACCTTTGAATTAACCGTCCCCCGGTTACAGTAGAGTTTGGCATTTGTTTTTATGTTATTTGGGTCTATCCCCAGTGCCTCTGTGTACAGTTCGTATGCTAGTTTGTAATTGCCTTCTTTAAATGCTCTATTTCCATCTTCTTTCTTTGCTTTAAGTGCTTTGGCATTCTGAAAGAGAAAGTGCCCTGGGATGAGGACAGACACTCTGGGGAACATCAAAGCCCAAGGCTGACTGAGCCCAAGACTCACTGTCTAACTTGCTTTCAGACACAGCCCCAGACCAGATAAACTGCGGCTTTGTCACCATCCCCAGCTCCTTTCTGCTGAGAAATGGGCAGGGCCAAGCTCAGCCATTCCCCAGGGGCAGAGGGGATGTTTAAGGCTCAGGGTCAGAACGCAGCAGGGAAGGAAACAGCTGTCTGATAAAAAAAGAAGGAATGCGGCATTTTCCAGCTGCCCCAGCTCTGTGTTGCCTGACAAGGCGGGGGAAGAGCAGGAACTTGAGAGGAAAAACCCTTCAAATGTAAGTCGGAGTAGATCTTCCCATTTTGACAGCCTACGTTAGACTTCTCTGGAAGTCAGAGGCTAGAAACATAGTACCCACAACAGCAGAGCATGATGTCTGATTGCTCCAGCGAACAACAGGCAGGGAGCAGCCTGCAGAGTGGCCTAGCCCTGGAGAGGTCCGTCAGTGGCTACCCCACAGGGAAGCAGCAGGTGGAGTTCAGGGAGTGCTGGCTACTGCAGTTTTGTAGAGGGTTAATGCCTCTGGGAGAGGGGAAAGGAAACAGGAAACGGGCAGAACGGATTCACTAGAAGCAAGCCATTGGCTCCCCGGTCCCAGTACTTACTCGGCAGGCGAGACATGCTTTCTCGTGGTCAGGAGCCATCCGGAGTGCCTGGATGAAGAACTGCACGGCCTTCTCAATACAGTCTTCATAGTAAAGGCAAAGACCTCGGACATAAAGGGCATCTGCGTTCGTGGAGTCCATCCGTAAGATGTCGCTGGAATAGCCGGACATGCACATTCAGAACCGAGGCCAAGCACTCTTGAGATGTTGTTTCCTTCTAACCATCAAGAGCAGCCTCGCTTCACCGAGGCATTAGCTATCTTCCCATGCCTGCGGCCAGGGTGCTGTGCTGGGAAACGCAGGCAGGCCTGCGACTAACATGCTGGGAAACCCAGCATGGTTTTTAAGCAGGTGGCCTTAGTAAGACTAAACGGCAGGGGTGGAATTTGAGCATCTCCTAACCACACCTTGCCCTGCAAGAGAAACTGAAGTGATGATGTGTGTGTTTCCATCACAACCCCACTCTCAGGGCTGTCTGTCTAGGTTGAACAAATTCACGCTGAGTTAACGCTCATACGACACCAGGGCTTGTTAGTAGGTCACGGGTTCCTACCTAGCTACAGACTGTGCTTCTGGATAGCGACCCAGCAGTGCCAAACATTCAGCCTTGAGGATTTTGAACCGATGACAGGCAGGAGCGAACTCCAAAGCACGGTCCATGCAGAACACGACCTAGCAGAGGAAGAAAAGCAAGTGGGAACAAAGCACACAGCCAAGAGCCAGATCTTAGAGATGGTGCCATCTCTGTCCAGCTTCAACCTGAGCCATGCAGCCCCAGACACCGGCGTTCTCAACAGCTGAACACACACTCAGAAGCAGCCTCCCCGTGTGTCAGGTCCCAAAGGCCCCTCGTTGGTGAAGATCTGCAGCTCGTCTTGTATTTCTAGCGATCCCGTCTCTAGGGTATCAGCACCACACACATAACGAAGGGTCACGGAGTGCCCCATGACAGCGAGAGATGAAACCCAGCCCTTTTAAGCCCTCTGATACTACGGTGATAGCACCTAGAAAACCCGCTGAGACAGGCAATTATACTCCTACGTTTCCTGCACTTCTCCTCCCTCCCCATTGGTAGAGAGCGCGGGAAGTGGTAGGAACTCAATCGACGGAACAAAGCATAAGATGCCAGTGCAGGGACCAAAGCCGCAGCGGTCTGCCTGTGATGGGCAGAGAACGGGAGCATCGTTCCGCAAAGGTTCATCTGCTCCTGGGGCCAGGCTCTCAATCCCCCGTTTGTGACCTCACAATTAGCTGCTGTGGGGAGCACCGAGATGCTACAGATTGAGGAGCCTGACGCCTTCTGGGTGGGGAAGGACCAGGAGCAGCTCTCCAGAAACAAAGGTTTTGTTTCATGCCAACGTCCCTGGAGAAGTGAGGGACGGAGACACAGGCAGAGTTATTCCTAGATACAAAATCCAGACTGTGAGGAGCAGCTGGCCCAGCAGGACAATCAGATGAGGCAGAGCTGGGATTTACCATGACAGACTCCAGAGCCTGGGCCTTCAGGCACCCTCTCCCGCAGACACTTATGAGTAGCGCCCTTAACCCTGATGTGCTGAAGAGACGGTCTCCTGCCCTGGGCCAAATCCTGACCTCGCATACATCCACTGAGGGCAACTGCCGTTGGGGGCGAGTCGGATGTGGGTGTATGAGGGCAGATTTCACGGCTAATCTCACTCAGGCAGGGCCGTACCAGCTGCCCCCAGCCCATGAGAGGATGCCGTGAATAGACGTGCATCCCCCTGTTAGCCCTTTAATACTGGCAGAGAACCAGCTGCTTTGTGACTAGGGATCCTGGGGATGTCTGATCAGACCAACATTTGCTTTGCAGCTGCTGAGAATGTGATCGGATGAGTTACACCCCCAGTCTCCCCCACACTCGGCCCAGCCTGCACGGCTAAGAGATGGGAGGAGATTCATGCCAGGCCAGGCAGCTGGTTCAGGGCTAGCTCAACACAGCTCTGCCATCCTCCCAGGGCAGCCCACATGCCCCAAGAGCACAGGGGAGCTATACAGCCCAGGAGCTGCCGGCGGGGAACAGCACCTCTCCCCCGGCCCCAAGCTGCTGTGTGTGTGGCTGTGGGGGGGGGGGGGGGGGGGGGGAAGGAGAGGTCCTCTCCCCACTGCAGCCGCAAGACAGCCTGCAACCCCAAACTCCTCATCCATGGCCCCACCCCAGAGCCTTCACCCCCTGCACCCAATCCTCTGCCCCAGCCCTGAGCCCCCTCCCGCACCCTGAACCCCTCAACCCACAGCCCCACCCCAGAGCCGTCATCCCCCCACACTCCAGCCCTCTGCCCCAGCCCTGAACCCCCTCCCACACCCCAACCCCTCAACCCATAGCCCCACCCCAGAGCCATCATCCCACCACACTCCAGCCCTCTGCCCCAGCCCTGAGCCCCTCCCACAAGAATTTTGTTATGTGCACCAATTTGAAGGTGATGCATCACACGTTACCTCCAGATTGGTGCACATAAAGTTCATTCAGCACGGACATAAAACATTTGAGGGCCCCCTGTCCCTGACTCCTGCTGAGCCAGCCAGGTCAATGTTTTCTGGTCATAATGTGACAGAAAAGATCCATGTTGATTTTACCTTCCTGAAATCCCGTTTCTCAAAATCGATTTCAGCTATTCTTTCGTATTCCAGCACAGCGCTTGCATTCGTCAACTGAAAGAAAGGAGGGCAGGGTCGGTTTCCACTCGACGGGTCTGCCCCTCCGTCGGATGGCGTTCAAACCAGCCAGCGCCCTGGATGTCAGAGCAGCCCCGGGAGCAGTAATACTCCGGAGCGTCCTTTGCTTTTCTAAAGCCAGTTTAACGTGGGTGCCTGGGACTGGATTGGCTTGTTCGCCCTGGAGAACGAAGGCCTCTGCTTAACCACAGGCCAAACATGTGCCCCCACGCTGCCCCCCAGCCACCCCCGCTCCTCCCCACTCCCCTAGATGGCCCAGTCTAGCTCCCACACCTCCTCAGTCCTTGGCCTCTCCACCAAGGAGGAGAGCACACACACAAGCAGTTTTGCAGCCTGGGTATCAGTCTGCTAAAAACTGGACTGAGAATCCCCACTCATTTCACCTCTCCCCCCATCAAATGGCTGCCCCACAGTGACACCATTTAGTCACTTCTAACCTGAGCTACACTTGATTCTGCAGCCCAGAGGCAAAAGGCTCCATGGCCCAGTCCTGCTCCCCGGGGCAGCCCCCACGAGGGGGCTATTTGGATCTTTGAGGGTTTCTTACCTCTTGTTGGGCCTGAGGGTTTGTGTGATCCAGTTCTAGAACTCGTTGGAAGCAGCGGCTGGCGGCCATGGCATTCCCGAGAGAGAGGTGACATTTCCCTTCCCGTAGATGTCCCTGAAAAGACAGTTCAAGACGAGTGGCAATATTTGGCGTGGGGGGGTTCCAAAAGCCAGTAACAATGATGCACTGAATGGCGGGTCACCTACCCGGACAAAAGTATCATCCAATCGGACGGACTGTTGGGCATCCCCTAGGGCTTCCCGGAACTTCCCCAACATCATTAGGGTGGCAGCTCTGTTACCATAGTAACTGGCATTGTTCGGACATGCGTCTGCAGAAGACAGGACAGCGACCCCAGTTAGTGCAATACAAAGGGCTACACAGGTTGTAGACAGAGCACAAGGTCACTGCTGGGTTCAAAATCACATTCCCTGTTTGCAAATTCATACCCTGCCTGAGCAGCTTAAAAATTACCTGGAGTCGACCATTTGTATACAGGAGCACCCCGGGGGATCGGCGTTCCCTTGTACAAGTGCCCTGGGAATCACACAGTGCCCTGTTCAGTGCTCATCAGCATGGTAACACTGCTGAGCCCCCATGGGAGGGACCTGTGCGATCATTAACATTAAGGAGAGCCAGATCAACCAGGCCGGCTGACAAGGTGCTCCGCTCGATAGCGCTACAGCCAGCCCGAGCACTCACAGAGGTTCACAGTAAATCTGGTGAGATCTTGCACAGCAACTATCACATCAGATGAAGTGGGTCTTAGCCCACAAAAGCTCATGATCCCTAAGATCTGTTGGTCTATAAGGTGCTACAAGACTCTTTGTCGCTTTAACACATCTGTGTCACCCGGACACTAGGAAGAGGTTTCTTCAACGTGTGCCATTAGCAAGGCGAGCTGACCAGTAGGCTAGTTTATTTCTCCCCATAACTCACTTGGATTCAGCGAGCCCCAGATCACTGTCATGAACCGTTGCTCTCACCTATGGCTTTTGTGTAGTAGTTGTACGCTTCATTGTAATCTTTCTTGGCATAATAAGCATTTCCTTGTTCCTTGAAAGACTCTGCTTCTCTGAAAGAGTAAAATATCCCCCAGTGAGATGAACAGCGTTATCAAGAGACACCCTGTCTGGTCCCACCACGGCCCATATCCCCAGCTGCCCTAGGACAGCTCTGCCCCGCTCTACACATGGCTCTAAAGCTGGCCGACCTGCCCACTACGGAACTGCCCCTTCGATGTACTCAGGGGGAAAGAGGGCACCCCAGGTCCAGGGCACTCCAGATGCTGGACTAGCCCTTGGGGCCACAGGCAGCTGACTACTCAACTCTGCGCTAAGCAGCCAGCCAAGGATCACAGGATGGACTCAGACCATCTTTGCACACTCCTCCCTTGAGCTGCACTAAGTGCTGCTAAGCCACCGCTCCGAATCCGGCCCCGCGAGCGCTGCCTGAACCAAGAGTATTTGTTCCTGAATTCTCAGAAATCAAGACCATTGCTGAAGCTTTAACAGAATTTATGGGTCCGATCCTGCAAGGTGCTGAGCACCCCCAACTGCCATTGAAATCAGCAGAAACTGAAGGTGCTGATCACCTGTCAGGAGCAGCTCCAGACCAGGCAGGAATGACCCAGATCACTGGAGAGGTCTCCTGAAATCAGCAGGAATGGAGGGTGTCTGGCAGGCTGAGGAGGGGCTCACATCCGCCTGAGAGCAGGCAAAGGAACAGGCCTGGCTGCAGGGTCAGGTTTTTAAGACTCCTAAAATATGCAACATTCAGCCTGAGGCATCTCCCCCGAAGCCCTTGGAAGATGAGCCCTCAAAAAAAGAGATGTAATCGTACCCACCCTGCTGGCAGGGAACGTGCCCCACAGCCAGTCCTTTGCACCCCACACGTTAGGAAACGCGGCACTGAGAGAAAAACGCTGTCTGAGGCGGTGTAAGTCAGCGCCCTGTCACTGCATCTGCTGCTCTTCTACTGCTGAAACAGCAGCACAGAGCAACATTTACAAACGCTCCTTCTCCCACGTGCCAGCTGTCTGGCGGGCTACCCGCTCTCCTACGCTGCATGGCTTCTTCAAAGCAGTGTCGCCTCTCGCTGGAACCCAAACAAACCTTAACGGCAATAGTGTCCACATACTGGTCTTTCCGGAGTTTAGCTACCAGGGCTTCCCAAGCTCAGGTCCAATGAACGTAGATGGTTTTGTTTTCCTTTCTACGCCCTGTTCTAGGATGTATTTCAATCAGTACTAGGATCAGATCATTTCGGTCTTCACCACTGCACCCAGAGCTACAGAAATGAAAGCGTCCAAGGTTTCCCATTACACTCAGTTCTTCCAAATTACAACTCCCACAACGTCCACAAGTCGAAAACCTCTTTCTTGGAGGAGGATTTCAGAAATGGAGCAACGGGAGGCAAGTCTACAGAGTACACGATTAATGATCAAAATTGGGTTAAGGATACAGTATCACTTGGATTCCAGCCTAGCCCAGTCCTTATGGTACTGAGAGCTATTACGCTGGGCTACTTCAGCCACAGGTATTACTTGCACATGGTAAAGCAACTCCTTCCTTACCCCAAGTGTAGTCGACTAGCCCAGGACCCCTTCCTCCTCACAAAGGAAATGTCAGCCAATGCTCCCTATATAGAATTCACAACAGCAATGGGGCAAAGGCTGATGAGACTCAAATAACTCCAGGGACAGTCCAGCCTGTTAGAGGAAAGTTCCACGCTCGGGTCACACCAGACAGGCTCCAAGCCAAGTTCTCCACTTTTCAAAAACCCGGGGTCCAGAGAGTCACAAACAGTCCAAGGCAGACATAGCGCACTGAAAACAGCTTTAATACGCCAACTCAAGCAGCACTAATGTACGGAATAGGCAGCACAAGGAGTCATTAGATCGGTCCCTGGTCCCCCTTCTTCCCTGTAACGCCATGGCAGGCACAAAGCTAATCAACTAATTTTACTGCTGGCGAACTTAAGCAATTTCTGCTTTCATGGTTAGCTTTGTGGTACTGTCCAGAGGCCCAAATCAGGATCGGACCCCTTTACACTACAAACTATCCACCAACTCCTAGGCCTTAGCTTGAGGAGCTTACAGGTTAGTCTCTCAGGGAAGGTATAAGCAGGTATTCCATTTGGTTCCATTTTATTTGTAAAACTCCACATTTTACAAGAAACGTTGTGCAGTTCAGGCTCTGAACAGGTGGCAGCCCTCTGCCAGCACATGGCTGGCGCCGCTTATGTCCTCTTTTGAGACCCAGAGTGAGGCTGAAGCGGTGCCAAGACATTGTGCAAGCTCTGGAAAGCAGTGATTTCACCCTTCATGACATCCTGGCCAGGTAAAGGTTGGGTACCACTCTACAGAGCCATTGCTACAATGCACATGGCCCGCCCAGGAACGTGCACCACTGTGGGTATATTGGCTGGCTTAAATTACAGTAGCCAAATCAGAGTCCATTACAACCACATCACATAACACTACAGAAGAAATATGCCAACACTCCTAAGTGTTCAATGAGCCATGGCAGGTCGTGAAGTCAAAGACCTGCGGGTCCAGAGCCTACCATTGACACTGACGTCAGACCTTCTGTGCTAGTTGTTAGACAGACACAGTAAATGACAGTCCGTGAGCCACAGTCCAAGCTGAAGACACCTTTCAACCCCACCCACTGATTAAATCATCATTTGATACGGAATAAATCCTGGTTTGGCTTCTGCGTGCTCCACTCTGTACAGAGAGGAACACGGCCATGGCCCCTTTCTGCCCAAAGGAAGGCATTTCAGCAGGTGCAGAGCTGAGGGCAATACGAAGGGAACAATGCGAGCTGTGTGTGGCAAGCCCACTAAAAAAGGAACAAAGGGAACTGTGTGGGGGCAAGTTAACATGTTTTTAACCTCATTCGGGCTTGCCATTGGCCACTCCCACACAACTGCCTCAAGCAAAGGGCTGTTTTCACAGAAACAAGGCAAGTTTGTCAGCTGGCAAAACAATAGATAGGGAGTGTGACCACTCCAAGGGCCTCCAGGGTCAGGGCTAAACTATGTGCTGCTCACTTTCCCTTCTAATCGTGTTACCAATTCAGTTCAGCTCAGGATGCTGACAACAGGAAACACCCAGATCTAGGGTCACTCCACTGGTCAGACACACCCGGGATACCCCTGGCCCAGTGTGTTTATGTACAAGTCCAGAGGTGACTGGGTGGCAGAGCAGCCAGCTGCCATGTGGTGCCCAAACTGGGAGTTCTGGGAACACAACCGATTCAGATCCCTCTCCCACTGTTTCAGTGGGTTCACACCAGGGCCTTGAAAGGTATCTAATAAGTTCCCATCCAACCCCTAACCTGAGTCTTGTTTGAATGAGCTTTCAGCTCTATCTGGTGGGAAGCAGCCAGTACGCCCTTCTCACCCATGCTCTTCCCGCTAACATCCCCAGGGAAGAGCACCATGCCAAGGTACTCATCAGAAATTAACCTCCTTGCTGTGACTGAACCCTGTAATCACACCCACCAAGTCAGCCTGGGGATGTGCACACTGGAGCGTTGGAACACTCGGCAAGTGTCCGAGCAGAACTCGGCACTCGCACATCTCTAGATGGAAGCAGAGCTAGGTAGATATGCCCCTACTTGATTTACAGCGAAAAGAAACAAACATCTGTTCTGGGAATGAAAAATCCCTTATTGAAACGTCCCCGTCCCCATCCCCACAGACAGGCAGCACATGCTCCTCCCCAGGGGATCCGAGCTGGGGAACAAGCAGTTTAGAAGACACGTGCAATGGACCTCCTATAGATCTCTCTCACAAACCTCACAGTCGTATTGTTTCAGCAACTTCCGCCAAGGAGATGGATCTGTACCACTAGTCACGCCACACGATAAGATACCCAGGCACAATGGCCACTTCTGACCATGAGGGGGTTGACGCATTCAGAAGCCAGTGAAGAAAGAGGTGCCTAGAAGTTTCCTTTCTAGTGTCTATGGTCCTGTTGTTGTGGTTCTGTATTCTGAGAACAGGGCAGCAAGGATCACTGCCAAACCTGATCTCTTGGGCCGCTGAGCCACTCGCTAGAAATAAGCAGATTGGTCTGATGTGTAAATCTTTAAGCAACTTTACCAGTCATTATGCAATGCCAGGTTTCTAGTGCTTACAGCTGTAGGGTTGTAAGCCAGGACTCCTGGGGTTATTCCCTGACTGCCAGGGAGTTACTGACCTCGGCGCCTCATTATCCCACCTGTGAAAGGGGTGGTTAAGGCTCAGTAGTGCTTATAAAGCCCTTTGAAATAATCTGATGAGGTGCTTCAGCAGGAGGAAGAGGATGAGGATGGTTGTTTCTATTTCGTGTTGGTTGGGTTTCTCTCTCTAGTGTTTACTAGACACAGCACTTCACTGACACGTCAAACCTCAGTGGCTGGATAACCTTCCGAGAGAGGAAGCAAACAGGGCTGCCTTTCTTGTTTACCTGCCTTTAAAGTTGACTGAAGTCTTGCAAGAAAACCGAAGGGGCTTCAAAACATGTAGGCAGAGTCACTGGGTTTGCAAGATCCAGGCGTGAGAGCCCAGGAACAGAGCGGCAGCGTCTCTCCCCAGTTGTGTTCTAACAACACAGCCCAACACACAGAAAACTGTTCTTGTTTACCACTGTCTCTGGCTATACCAGCAAAACAAATGCAGATCTTCTGATATCATTAGTGATTGTTTCAATCCAAACAGATGCTGCAGGCTGAATGAGATCATTCTGCATCGCACACTGATGTAGGCTGCATTCCCCACTTGCTGCTTTGCTAAAAATACAATCCAGGCCTGAATGGATCCCTTTGTTCGGAGAGGTCAGTGTCTCTTCAGGCCTCTCCAGGGTGAACCCGGGGGGGGGGGGGGGGATGAGGGGGAACAGAGCCACATCAAGGGACTCACTAAGAAGCGTCTCTTTCATTGCCTGCAATCACTGTGAGCTCTGCTAGGAGTCAGCTGTCTGAAACAACTCCCTTCTGATATTTGGTGAACTGCTCACTGCTTGGTTAACAAGCTTGTCACGTGCTCTCCACCGCCCAGCTCAACCTGAAAGGCTCCTCGGACCTCTTTCACAGGTCGAACGCTCCTGATACCTTCTCCCTACGATCTGCCACATCCTCACTGGAGCCCTGGGTCCTCCCCCAGAACTCTCCTCTGAACTATTCAACCCCAGTGGCTGGATGGGCTGGTAGGCCCTCTAGAGCAATCCCAACCCTTGCTAGCTCTTAGAACAAACGGCTAAGACAGACAACCCACCCAGCACAACAGTGAGATGGTCCCAGATTAGCCCAAGAGCTTAATCATCTCTTTTTGAACAGGATCTTTCATCTGCCTCCTACCACCCTATAAATCCTAACACAGACTTCCCCCTGCTCAAGCGTGCAACCCTTCTTGAACATACTAGCATCAACCCAGATCGCACAGGAACAGGCACAGGCAAAGGCAAGAACAAGTCAGTTCCAGAATGATCAGAGCCTTCTGAGCGCTGTCTGAACACCACCTCCCAAACACAGCGGTTGTGCTAGCCTTCCTACCTGGATGGCCCTCTGCAACCATCCAGTCCCTGAAGGTGTAACTCAGGTCTGTACAATCTACTGAGGTGGCAGACTCAATGCCTCCCACAGCCATCACTCCTCTTTTACTTCCTGCCTCTACTGCAAAGAGCTTTAAGCTTATCTGGGAACTGAAGAGCTGGCCAAAAGTCCCAGGAAGTCAAGTGCTTTAGCTTTGTGTTTAGGAGGCGCTCCAAGGTCAGAAACTCCAGGCTGTTCCCTAGTGACCTGCCATGCAGGTCTGTCTGCATCTCCAAACTCTCTGGGCTGGCAATAGTGAATCCCCAGGAGGTCCAAGCAACCCCTCTAGTCGCTTTCAGGGGCAAAAGGCCACAGTTAACTTGCTTCATTGATGCATTCAAGGCATTTTGCTACAGGATATGGAGCCCTTCAGCCGAAATCCAGCCCAGACTTCTACCATCGGATGCCATTCAGTTACCTAGGGGTAAGGATACGATTTAGTCATGGGTTCTGTGACTTCATCCGACCTCTGTGACTTCTTTGGCTTCAGCCCTCAGCGGCTGCAGATGGGACCAGAGCCGGGGCTGTGCCTTCCCCCTGCCCGTGATGATGGGGCTCGGGCTGTCAGTCCTCCCTCCTCGCTACTCTTAGTAAAGGTCACAGACACGTCACGGGCGCCAGTGATGTTTTGTTTATTGCCTGTGCGATCTGTCGGTTATTCTAGAAAACGTCATGGTGACAAAATCTTCCTCTTCCCTGTGTGAAAGGAGCTTGGCGATCTCAGTGCCGTTCACAGGGGCCGGTGAGGACAACGTAAAGTCAGCCATTTGACCTAGCACTGGACACCCTGCTCCCCCCCGCACGCTGCCAGTCTCAGTGGAGAAGCCAAGGAATGAATGGGTCACAGCACAGAGGGAAGCAGTGGCTGGGGAATAAGAGGGTGGAGACAATATATGACACTTATAGTCTACTTCCATCCTGCTGTCTTCAGGCTGGTCAAACCAGCCTCTCATCACTCTAAACTCAAACTAGACTTGTAAAATGTCAGTCATGATCTTCTGCAGCTAGACAACTAGCCTCATTACAATATAAAGCAGCTCTGTAGCAGGTCAAGCAGCACTTTTCTCTGTGCATCAGCACCCCCTGCTGATCAAAGAGCAATGCTGCTACCAGTTGCTTAGTGCGGGATATCAAGCTAATGAAAGATGACCTATAGCTCACAACAGGCAGGAAGGAAGGTGGAGAAATCTAGTGGCTGTGCAGGCAGATGTTTGTGTTTATCTAATGATTCACCTCAAAGGGTACTGGAGTTCTTAATTCCATTGTTAAGTACAAATATAATGTCGTAGCCAAGAGGAGCCGGGGGGAGGTGTCTGTGTGAAGCAGCATAGCCTTCCCCACAGGAATCCCCTAAACCAGTGTTTCTCAACAACCAGTCCATGGACCAGCGCCGGTCCCGGACATCTCCCAGACGTAGTTTAGAAAGACAGCAAGCCGGTCCCTGGTATTAGTAAGGTTGAGAACCACTGCCCTAAATAATTTCTGGTGAGGACAACACCCACTATTCCTCTTGTATAACATTCGCAGATGGGCCTAGTGCCAGGAATGTTCTGCTTCCGTTTTGTTTTCATGGAAACAAACTTGGACCCAAGAGCTACTGTGGTGCTAAAGCTTTAAATAGTGCAGCTAGAGAGCCCTTTGACAAGACAATCAAACAGAAATCAAGGAAACTGACTAGTTTTAATAAGTAATCAACATGTTTATAAGAAGTTCATGATCGTCTACCTACAATATATAATTACTCAACCAAAAAAAAAAGGAGCTTGTACCATGCTTTGTAAACATAAGGCTCTACATAAAATGTATGTATTAAATATCTAATTTTTGTAGGATTTATTCAAATCCTATAGTGAACTATGTATTCATATTAGTTTTGTATTTGTGTGAAGAATTCTTTTCAGCACCACTGGTTATTTTAAAAAAAGAATTCCATTTTGGCCTTGGACGCTGGAAGTCCTATTTATCCACAGCACAGGTACAGTACCAATGTTATCAACGTACCTCATCCACGAACAGAATGTCGTCAGGCTTCATGGCCAATTAAGCCTTTGATCAACAAAGGAGTCAGTTAATCACATTTGTTCACTTGGAGACCCACCAACTCATTTCCCATGAGACGGCAGCAATCCCCTCACTACAGAGCTACACTAGGTTTGAACCAGCAACCGACAGGTCAAGTCTTCTGACCCCAAGATGAGGGAGAAAACATTCTTGGTTTGGCACATTTTTTCTTCTTTGGGTAAATCTCATACTCTCCATTTTACAAAGGTAACGATGATGTAACTTCTGAGAACACAGCCACTCTGAAGCTGGTACTGAATAGTAAAGGAAAAGCTTTGATCAAGGAACTGTTAATCCTAATATTAATTTAGCAATCAGACTTTTTAAAGATACCTCTTAAGATACTTCTTCCACATCATTCAGCACTGAAGAATGAGGGGAAACATTCCCCCACATACACACACAACAGAGACTCGGGAGCTGCCAAGCAGATGACCAAAAAACTATTTATCTGATAAAAAATGAAGTGATATAAAGCTTCAGAAATCAACCGAGGCACAAGAAAACCGTTTCCATGGTCTAGAAATCTTTTTTAAAAAAACACCCCCTCTTATGGATATGCTGATCTGTGATTGGATGAGAACACAGAACCTGAGCCAATCGGAAGGCAGCTGTTCAACAATAACTGTCACTAACTGCACTAACATCAGATAAAATTAGTGCAGTTACATCAATCATTTTCCATAAGTATCCCTGGAATTTATGCAACAGCAGGCAACCATTATCCTGTGACCATATTCCATTCCTTCCACTGATAAGTGGAACAACCTGCAAATGACACATTCAGTTTATTTGCAGCTGTTTCTGTGCAATGCCAGGACAATTACACTGAAATACAAATCACTGCTTTGCTAACGTCTATTTTTTCCTCCAGTTTGGGTGAGCAGAAGCAGAGACCATTTTAGTACATTTGGGCAACGATTAGTCCAGAAATACATCTGTATCAAAATAATTTACGCAGGTTGTGGGCTGGTTTTTTTTTTAAAATAGGAGATTTACCCACTCACCTTATGAAAACTATAGCGAAACATCAGATTTCAATGCCTTGTCTGCCTAAGTCCAACAATGCTAAGCACTTACATAGACCAGTCAACCTGTGGAACTCTTTGCTAGAGGATGTTGTAAAGGCCAAGACTATACCCGAGTTAAAAAAAGAACTAGATAAGTTCATGGTGGATAGGTCCATCAATGGCTACTAGCCAAGATGGGCAGGGATGGTCATGTCCCAGCCTCTGTTTGCCAGAAGCTGGGAATGGGTGACAGGATGGATCACTTGACGATTCCTGTTCTGTTCATTCCCTCTGGGGCACCTGGCATCAGCCACAGTCAGAAGACAGGACACGGGACTGGATGGACCTTTGATCTGACCCAGTAAGGCCGCTCTTATGTTCTTACAGCACTTTGAATGGTTCAAGGGGCTTTATAGACATTAGCTAAGTCTCCAAACACCCTCTCTGACACAGTTGAGCAGTACCCCAATTTTGCAAACGGATAAACTGGATCTTAAGTGCTAAAGAACTTGCTCAAACCCAGAGAAGAGCTTCATGGCAAAGAGAAGATTAACACTCAGGAAGTTCTTGATGTGGACATCTACTCGAACCAAAAGGTCCCAAGCTCTGAGCTACCAAGAGGGGATGGGAGCATCTTGAAAGTAGCATATTAATTCCTTCCTTCAACACCTCCCCGATAGGTGACCTTGGAATAGTGTTGCCCTGCCATCCCTCAATTAGATTAAAAGACAGGATAACCCCAACAGGAAAAAAGAAAGCCTGAGAATCCCACACTCAAAAGGACAACCATTGGATGAACGACTGAACTCGAATGACCCAGGACTGAGGTACTGGCCCTGTCCCATCAAGACAGCAGAGTGAGCTAGGTTGCTTTTGCTCTCCATTCCCAGGGTTCTATCTGGAATGGGCCAGGATTCAACCCTTCCACTGAGGATGTCAAAGTTCTTCTGTTTCTGGGGCTCTTCAGTCCTTTCTAAGGGGGATCGTTTTATTCATGACCATTTCATCTCCTGTAGCTGCCTTCTGCAAACAGGCATGGAGGAGGAGAGAGGCTGGTGCTAGAGATCTCTTTACTAGGAAGACTGATCCCAGTTCGTGATTTTTAAATGTTGATACTTTTAATTTCAACTAGTCAGTTACAAGTGAGCAAAGCCCCAGAGAAAATATTATAAGGAACAATCTTACATTAGCCCTGGAGAGGATGTGGATTACATGAAACTTAGCAGGACTTTTGCCAGAACAAATCATTTCTTCAACTCTATGATACTTGGATATTTTATGCAGCATTCAGGTGTTTTTTTAACAATGTTATTTATCTATTTAATTAACAGAGTGCTACAACAGTTCCAATGCCACTCCCTTGGCCCTCACCCTTTGATAGCTAATAAGCAGCACACACACCTCAGACCTTCAGCATCATTTTGAAACTGGCACTACCCAGCGACTCCTTTCAGTTTCATTTTGTCCTACTATTTCAGTGGCGTGAACCCCTTTCTACAGTGACAGCTCAGCCGCACCATTTACAGACATCGTATTCCTCCTGGAGACCCCATACTGCTGAGATTCAGCTGTCTGTTTTGTACACTAGAACTAGCACAGTGTTTCCTAAAGGCTGATCTAGTCATTTCATCCCCTGCTGGGATTGCAACAGCTCAGCAGCAGGTGGTAATAAAAACACTTGGCTCTTGTAAAGAAAATTCATTACCAGAGGAAAGGGCTGGGCTCCTCACCACACCTGGTCTCAAACAGTATCTGCACTGCTGGGCAAAATACGCCAGTTCACTCTAAGGATGAAGGAGGCTTGGTCTTTCAACAAGTACTAGGTGGGGAAGAACGCAGCTGCCCTAGTACTTTCAACACCCAATCCTGCCTTCAAATACATAATGTACTTTGGAGAGGCAACATGAACAATGACCATTTCTCCACAGAGCGCGGTAACACGGGACAGGTATGGGAGAGCAGGACTCCATAATTGCTCCATGCTATTAAAAATCTCAAACGGTAACTGTTCTGTGGCAGGTAGGTGCAATTAATAAGTATCCATGAAGTCCTCAGGCAAAGGAGTTAGAGAAGGGAAAAGGATTTGAACCTTCTTCAAGGGTTTTGAGCCATGAGGAGTCCCCCACTCTACCACAACATCCATAGTTTAACCTTTTAACTCCCTCTCTGGAGCAGACCTCGATCTAGCAGAGAAAGGCTTTTGCAGTCAATGATGGAACACACTGACAAAGATCAAAGTCAAGTCCGAGAAAGCCCAGATTTGCTGCCTATCGCTGTTTTCTATAGCACCCATCACTGTAATAGCTCAGTGGTAGGCCAACTGGCACCTTACAGTGACTGGCTGGGGTTTGCTGGACTGAACAAAGTTTGGCCAAAAGAAGATTGAACCTTTTCTATAAAATAGCAAGTGGAACCCCTTGCCTCTATTATAGGGTCATGTCCAGTAAAGGCCACAGAGCTTAGCATCTGACATGCAGCCAAACCATTGTGAAACAAAGCACCCCCTGCTGGGAGCTGCAGGCCTTCCTCCCCACATCTGCCATAGGACACCTCCCTTAGGAAAGGGCAGCGGACCGATTCCACCCTGAGCACCCCTGTTTCTCAGGGCCGAATTTAGTCCTGCACACCCAGTACAGGAAGCCTTAAAAAAAGTCACTGCTGCCTTCTTTCTTCGGACCGTCCCACGGAGCCGAGCAAAACCTTCTCCTCCCCTGGTAACCGACTCCCCCGCCCCCCGCCGCACCCCTCATTCCTTAGGCTGTAAGTGCTTTGGGACGGGGGGGGGAGTGCGCCTCAGACATGACTGTGTTGGCTGGGGGCAGCAGAGACGCCTCGACAAGCCCCCCTCGTTGGTCAGCGAGTTCTCCGTGACAAAGCACCAAGCGGGCGGAGGACGTGGTAGGAATGGCAATAGGGAGGACCCTACAAAAACATTCAAGGTGGGGGGGGGGCGGAAAAAAACACCCCACCCGGGCTGGGCACCCCACCCGCCCCCCCCCCCCCCTCGGGTATCCCCGGGGCACCCCCCCCATCACCCCGCCTAGGGGGCAGATTTCCCCTCGCTGCACCTACTGTCCCCAGCCCCCCCGCCCCAGAGGGGCAGGCCGGGCCCATCCAGCCCGACCCCACTCACGGCAGCCGCCCCCCGCTGCAGGCCCAACGGTGTGTGCGGGGGGGGGGTCCTGCCTCTCTGAGCCCCCCCCCGACCCTGAGACCGGGGCCGCCCCCGAGACACCCCACGGGAGACAAGCCCCAGGAACGGGCCCCCCCCGGGGGAGGGTCACGGGGCCCCTAGCGCGCGCGGGGGGGGAGTGAGACCCCCTCCCCCAAGCAGGACAAAGCCCCCGCCGGGCCCTGCGCCCCCCCGCTACCTGCGAGTCTCCTCCTCGCCGCCCGGCAGGCCGGGTCCCTCGGGCGCCGCCATGATCACATCGCACTCAGCCGCCGCCGCCATCTTACAGCCGGACCGGGCACCTGGGGAGGGGGAAAGAGCGGGGGGAGAGGAGGGACCGGAAGAGACATGGACTTCCGGGATCAAAGAGAGGCCGCCGCGGCCCGTCAAGAGGGGCCCCCGGCCCGCCTGGGGAGGGGGCGCATGAGGGGCTAGAAGGGTCAATCTCCCGTGAGGGAGGGATGGGAATCGGGGGAGCCCAGCCCCTGGCTAGCCTGGTGGGGGAAGGGCGGGATAGTGGCCTGGTCAGCCTCAGGGAAGGGGGGAGACCTGCCCCTGGTCAGCCGTTGGGGGATGGGAATGGGGGGAGCCCAGACTTTGGCCAGCCTCGTGGTAGGGGGTGGGGTGGAGAGGGGGGGATAGGGGCCTGGCCAGCCTGGGGGAAGGGGGGAGACCTGCCCCTGGTCAGCCTGGGGGGGATGGGAATGGGGGGAGCCTAGACTTTGGCCAGCCTCGTGGTAGGGGGTGGGGTGGAGAGGGGGGGATAGGGGCCTGACCAGCCTGGGGGAACTGGGGAGACCAGACCCTGGCCAGGCTCGGGGAGGTGCCGCGGGAGCCCTGCCAGGAGGGCGGCAAGGGGGCCATGTTGGTGACTTACAGAGGGCACCTGGGACTGGCCCAGCGTGGAGCGGCTGAGGGTGGAGAGTGATGCTGGATGGCAGGACGCCCGGCGATGCAGCATGACGAGCTCTTGGCGTCCGCCCAGCGCCTAGCACAATGCGTCCCTGGTCCCCAAAGGGCACCTAGGTCCTGCAGTGACACAGCTGATAACAAATGGCAGTGATGGTGGTGTAAGTAGTAAACTGCCATGCGAAGGCCTGCACTAAACCCTCGCTGTAACCACATCCCCAGATAACAATCACTTACAAATAATTAGGTTCCTAAACTTCAGGCCGTGCCCATGCCTTAGGCCAGTGGTTCTCAGCCGGTTTGCGGCCCAGTCAGCACACAACAGCGGCCCATGTGACATCCTCCAGGCCATACAGCTAGTATATCTATTGTGTGGATGCAGCCCACATAACACAGAGAGAGCTGCACGTGCAGCCCGCAATAGAAATAGGCTGAGAACCACTGCCTTAGGCCCTGAGCTTGCAATGAATGCGGAGGCTCATGGGGAGGGCTGCCTACACAGAGGTCATTGCAGGATCGGGTCTTTCTTGCAGATGTAGGTGACCTTTCTGTTGGGACGCTTGTCCTTCCTTGCCTGCCCTGGCCCATGGTGTTGCCTACTTAGGTCCAGCTGCAAAACAAAACTGTGCAGACAGACCCCTGCCCCCTCACAGAGCCCCATTGGCTCCAGTGGGGCTCCATGCCAGAGCAGGAATCAGCCCATGCACGTCTCCTTGCAGGACCGTGCACTCTCCAGAACCGGAGGCATGTCTTTGCTTGCTTTGGGAGCTGCCTAGCGCTTCTCCAGGCGCTTGACGTATCATTAAAAAGAAATTAGTCATTGTAATGATGCCTTTAAAAACCCATCTCTTGTTTTCTCTCACGACAGTGCCCTGACGTGAGCCTTCAGCAGCTGAGATGTCATCTCAAATATTCTTAAAGCTGGGTGGGGGGCTAGACTCTAGATTTTAGGATATTTGCAGCCAGAGAGCTTAGCTTTCTTCAAAACCATCTGGAATCTCAATGAAAAGACGATCAGGCTGCTGCGACAGGGGACAGAGCTGAGCCGGGGGGAGGAGGGCACTTTCCCTCCATATTTTCAGACATGAAAGTTGCTGGTTCTTTAAAAAGCTTTTCCTTAAATGGATGATATGGCCCTAGTGGCCATTAGTTGCCTGAAGTGACCCTGGTTTCTATTTTTCTTGTCATGTTTGCACCATGGCTGGTGCAGTTTGATGGGGAGGAAGTGGGAGGGTTTCAGGAAGGACCCACTTCAGTGGGGCATCAGGGCTGCAAGCTGGGGGTCAGGTGGCTGGCAGACAAGCACAGACCTCTCAGCCCATTAATGCTGGTCTCTGCGCAAGCTCAGTAAAGATCGTCCTACAGCTCTGGCTGGCAGTTGCATCTTCAGTGCTAATGAAAGAGTTTGCAGGTTTTTTCCCTCGTGAAGTTACTCAACCCATGGTCACAGATGAACCTTTGGGTGTGCGTCTGCAGTTACATTATTAGGTAATGCAACTCTGGTTTGTTTTTCCATTGGCCTGAGCCTGGCGGGCGCCTCTGGAAAAGGAAAGCACAACACAACCTGTCCTCTGCAACTCTAGATGGTGCTGTCCTGGTGCTGTCGGGCTGGCTTGCCTTTCGGGTGCCCTGTCTTGCTTTCTCTGGTTTCCCCTTCCTTGGTTGGGATGTGAGTCAGTGAAGCCTGGCGATTTAGGAAGAGGAGAAAGCAGAGACAGACAGCTGTCCTGAGAAGGTAGGGGAGACCCCCTGCTCATCAGGGATTTGCTGTGCCAGCTGGGTGGGAGACACACACGATTCACAGACGCTTAAAGCCTCCAGACAGGAGCCAGCTGGGCTCATGATCATGGCAAGGCTACAGTGAGGATCGGGGCCCGGGCCAATTCTGGGATACTTCGCTCTCCAGCCTGGCTGAGATCCCACCCCCCTGGGCCTGTTGCACACTGTCATGGTACTGTCTGCTGTCCAGCGTCGGGGCCAAGGGCCTGTGTCGTTCCCAGGCTGAAATCTCCCGAAGGAGCGTGGGTTGGTGTAGAACGGGGTGGGGGTCAGCAGGTGGGGTTCTCCATCACAGATCCCTGAATGGGGAGAAGAGGGCTGGGGAGCGGGCAAAGACCTGGTGGATCACTGAGTGCCTTGTTCTGGCTGCTTTCCTGGCCCCTGGCCTGGCAGTATGTGAGCCCCAAAACCATAGATGGAGGAAGAGGAGAATGGCCCACCTGTGGTAGATGGGGAACCGAAGTACAGAGAGGTAAAGAAACTCACCCAAGGTCACTGAGGGAGTCTGTGGCAGAGCTGGGAATGTAACCCCAATCTCCTGATGCTAGTCCAGTGGCAGACTGCACAGCTGTCTTTCCTTCTGCCCACTACCAGCACAGGGTTGGGGCTCGAATTTCTCCCAACGCTCTCATCTGGTTGCGAAAACCATTTTACTGTCCCCTCGGCCACATGTACTGTGGGACTCGCTCACCGGTCTCTGAAATGCAGCTTCTTCTGGGGAGGAGAGTGGCAACCCCACAGCACAACTGTGGGTGGAGGGGGGAATTTGGGCCAGAAGCCCCAGAAAAGTCCTGCCTCTTACCAGAAGTGTCCCAAGGAATTGTTAAATGCTCGCGCAGATGGGAGCTCCCCTTTGGTGGTCTTGACCAAACGTCACCTGGCAGGGACGCAGGAACCTTCAAGGACTGACCGTGCTGGGATGCAGAGCTGGGGTTCCATGGAGATTAGGGGATGAAACCCGCGGTTCAGACCCCTCGTAATTCCTTGCAGCCTGATGTAATTTACACTGAGGTCTGCCCCTAGCATCAGTACTGGGCAGTGACCCATGCACCTAGCCATGGGGCTTGTGTCCCAGCCACCAGCTGTGGAGGGGCCCCTTAGTGTCACTTCAGGGCCATGTGCCCCAGCAGCCCCACAGCTGGCCCAAGGGATAAGAGACCAGGCTCTGCAGGGGGGTGGCTGAGATGATATTGGTGTTCTCTTCCAGCCCTAGATTTCCCGTGGCAGAGCCCAGGGAACCAGCCCTTGTGGCATTGCCCAGTGGACTCGAATCTGAGAAGACGTATTTCTCCCCCTCTTCTGTCCCCAGATGGGGAAGAGCTGCAAGGTGGTGGTTTGCGGCCAAGCCTCAGTCGGGAAAACGTCCATCTTGGAGCAGCTCCTCTATGGGAACCATGTGGTTGGTGAGTGTTGGGCAGGGCGGGTGACCAGCAAGGGCGGGTCCTGCAGTCCCCATCGTCCTTCACGGCTCTGTTGTGGCTTTGTATAGAGACCAGCCCCCGACCATAACAAATCTGCCGTTGACCTGACAAGAACAAATTAGCACCAACCTCCCCGGATTCCAGAGCAGACGCTAGTGGGCCTGCCCAGCCCTCTGCAATGGAGAGAGATTCGGGTAAGCACGTGATGGAGGGAGACAGGGTGGCGCCATGAGAGGCAGGGGACAGGGACAGGCAGGTTTGGCTGCCAGTGTCCCAGGTGTGGAGAGTAAATAGAAAAATACCCGGGGATGCCGCCTCCAGCAGCTCCCTTTTAGAGGCAGTTTGCCCCAGCGGTGCCGCTCCAAACACAGATGCAGGACAAGGAGCAGGGTCCACGACAGGCCTGGGCAAGGAGCTGCTATGAGGTGGTAGTACCCACGGGCACCATCGTGCCAGGCTCTGCCCCAAAGAGCTCCCAGTCTGAACAGACCACACAAAGGGGGAAACCGAGGCACGGGGATGAGGAGGGACTTGCCCATGGTTACTCAGCAGGTCAGTGGCAGAGCCAGCAGTAGACTGCAGGCCTCCCGCCTCCCAGTCCAGTGGAATGTTGTGAAGATGCTCCTGCCGCTGTCCTCCATCGCGGCAGCCTCTGCAGCCCAGCTCCCCACATCACCCACCGCCCGCCCGCTCCCCGGCAGGGTCCGAGATGATCGAGACCCAGGAGGACATCTACGTGGGCTCCATCGAGACGGACCGCGGGGTGCGCGAGCAGGTGCGGTTCTACGACACCCGGGGCCTGCGGGAGGGCTTGGAGCTGCCCAAGCACTGCTTCTCCTGCACAGATGGCTACGTGCTGGTGTACAGCATCGACAGCAAGGAGTCCTTCAAGAGGGTGGAGCTGCTCAAGAAGGAAATCGACAAGGCCAAGGATAAGAAGGAGGTGAGGCATCGCCGCAGGGGCGGTTTGCCCCAGGCACCGGAGAGCAGGGCGGGCTGGGAGTAGGGGACGGAGCCTCCTCTCCTAGGGCTCACCAGTCCTGCCCAACCTGGAGTGCGCCTCCTTCTGGTGGCTTGTCAGCGTCCTGGAGGAAGTGAGTCGGGGTCCCCCCCCGCCCTCTTTCTCGGATACTCAGCACAGGGCCTGTGAGCAAACAGGCCATAGAGACTGAGCTGGGGGTGGGGGATTCCAGGGAGGGATGGAGCAAGCTGGGGGTTGGGGGGGCAGCTTGAGGGGGGGTGTTGCATTCTGTTCCTTAGATTTCCCCTTCTCGTCAGGCCATTGGTCCCCAGCGCTGTCAGTCCAGCACCACTTCCAGGTCCCTCTGCTTTTATTCCCCTCCATGCCCCTCCCCTGCCCCCAGCTTTTTAAATCAGCCAGCAAGGGGCTGAGTTTGCAAGTGCTCAGACCCCCCACGTTCGTCACGCTGCAGACCAGGCTCAGAACGCCAGTCTGACTTCAGGGCACCAGCTGGGAGCAGGGAGGGACTGCTCCTTGCACGACTGGCCAGGCCTGCTTGAGCAGAAGGGAGGGAACACAGGCTGCCCAGGGGGCTGTAGTGTCGGCTGGCGGTGCGTGATGGAATTGGGGAGGACTCTCTGGAGCCCAGCAGCTCAGCTGGCCACCTGGGTGGGGGCGAAGGCTGGGCCCAGCCCGAGCACGGCAGGGAATCGGGACGGAAGACACCCAAGGGAAAGAGACCTTCAGCGGAGAGACCGCAGGGCTCGGGGGTGAAATCCGCAGCAGCCTTGTCCCTGGGCCTGGCCCAGGCCACCAGCCCTGAGCGTGCTCCGTGGGTGTGTCTCTGTACAGGTCACCATCGTGGTTCTGGGCAACAAGTGCGACCTGCAGGAGCAGCGGCGCGTGGAGCACGACGCGGCCCAGCACTGGGCCAAGGGCGAGAAGGTAAAGCTGTGGGAGGTGACCGTGGCCGACCGGCGGACACTGATCGAGCCTTTCACCTACCTGGCCAGCAAGATGACGCAGCCGCAGAGCAAGTCCGCCTTCCCGCTGAGCCGCAAGAACAAGGGCAGCGGCTCCATGGATGGCTGAAGGCCTGGCCTCCCCTCCCCCCGGCACATCCACCCTCCCCTGAGCTCAGGGGCGCTGGTGACGGGAGGGGCTAAGTCCTGGAGCGGGTGGCGGGGGCTCGGCCCCTTGCCACACCAGGCAGCATGGCGAGGACTCAGTGCCAGGGATGGTCACTGGGGGCAGTGAGGACGCCTGATCTGTCCCTGCTGCCTGGAGCGGGAGGGCGGCCTTGGGCAGCCGGTCTGAACTCAGGATTCGCCCAGACCGTGCCCTGGGAACTCTGGTCTCTGCTCCCAAACCACAGGCTAGACAAAGCCCTTGGCAGGGGGCCGCGTGGGCAGCAGGAGGCCCGCCAAGGCCTCACCAGCTCCAACCTCCATTTGGCCCATCGTAACCCTTGCCCTCAACCTGGAGGGGAGCGTTGCCTCCACAACACAGTCATGGCAGCACCTAGCTCCTTCCTCCCCCTCCCCCTGTGCCTCAGAATGCCCCGGCTGGTCTCCCCGAAGTCCCTTCCTCCAGGCCGATGCTGGAGCAGGTGCCCAGCTGGAAGATGGCTCTGAACTCCCCAGCTGGGGACTCTGGAGCACGGAGGAGCTGGAGCTACAGGCGAGGGGCGAAGGCGTTCAGCCTTCGGGCCTCTGCTCACCAACAGGTCCCTGCAAACCGCCCTCTCCCTGCAGCTGGGGGCTGCGGGATGGCTGGGCTCTGCTTCCAGGTGGCTCTTAGCCCCATGCCTGCTACACTCACCTCCCCAGGGGCTGCGTCGCTGCCTCCCTGAAGAGCATGGGGAGCAAGGACTGCCCTGGTCCCTGCAGACCCTTCACTGTCCGCTGTTCTCCCAGGTCCCCCTGGCTCCCCAGCTCTTTATCTGCCTGAGCAGCAGGGAAATGCACCTGGCCCCTCTGCAGCAGCAGAATCGGGGCGCTCGGGTGAGGCCTGGCTGAACAGAACTTGCGGTTAGGTTCTTTAAGCTCGTCAGCGTCCAGGCACCTCAGAGACACTGTGATCCCAGGCCGAAGGCCAGGTCAAGCCTTGCGGTCCCAAATAAAGACAGCGCGAAACTCCAGGCGCATTTCTACAGGTTCCTTTTATTTACTGAGTAACACAAGAAAGCAACGAGATTCGATTATCAAAATAGTTTCCTTTCCCCCCACCCCCACAGTTATAGTACATCCAAAAATATACACGGACCACGACAGGGGGCGGGGTGGAGGGGTACTGGCCAAGTCCCGAGAGGCTGTTTGTTTATTTCGCTTGCTTTTTAGTGTGAAAATCAAACGTTCACATCACGCCAAGGGTATTTACAGGGGGGCACACAGCAGCGCTGGGGCCTATGACCTACCACAGCAGAGGCGAAGTCGGAGGCGGTAACTGCTTTGGCTAGCGCAGGGGGCAGCGTGTCGGGGGGTGCGGAGACAGCAGCGTGGCCTGGAGCAGCCCCTGGCAGGATGGGTGTGACTGGAAGGAATGGCTTTCAAGGGGTTAAAGTGCGAAGTATCTTAGTGTCTCATGACCCCACCGCCGGGCTGTGGGTAGGTTTGACGCTGGCATCAGCTTTGGGACCCAGCTCAATTCGCAGTGCTGCAGGGCCCATGAATTCCTGAATTCCTAAAACAACCACTGCACACTGCAGCCCCTGGGAGGGAGACGGAGCTGGAGCAGGATGGGGTTGGTGGGGAATTGAACCAGAGGTTGCTGCAGTGCTGGTCAGCTGGCGCCAGGGTAAGGCCCAGGCTACCTGGGGGCTGGTGGCGTTAGGTGACGATTGGCACCACACAGAGGTGTTCGGATCCCTCCTTCACCCCATCTAAAGCTTCGTGAGGGGATGGTTTGCCCAGCGGCAGCTCCCACGACCAGCCCCTTGCTCCCCCACCATGGGATTTATGAAAGGGGCCCCTGTGATCTGGGGGTCTATCCCCAACCCTCGTGGAGGATTCGCCCACCCTGAGGCTGTAAGGGACAGAGTAGGTCCCCTCCAGCCAGCTGGCATGGGGGTCACTGCAAAGCTCCGTAGGACACATTTAAACCCACTGCTTGGACAGAAAAGAACCCCCGAGGTTTCACCTGCAGGTGCCCAGAAAAATTGGCATAAAAATGTCGCCCCTTTCCCCCCCAGCCCAGGGGCTGGCTCTCCCAGTGCCCGGCTTAGGCCTGACTCTTTGGTTTGCGCCCCCACCGGCAGGCCGGTCGATCCTCCACCAGCTCCACGCATTCCCAAGGGGGAAGGGGGAGAACAGTCCCCCTGGCATAGCCCATGTGCTGAGGAGCTTCCATGTCCCCCTGGAGTGCACTCCTGTAATAGGCCATCCGAGCACTTAGCACAGCCCCCTACAGTGAGCTGGTCCTACATGGGATAACAACCCACTACGACTGCCAGCTCAAGTGGAAGGGATCTGCACTGTGGTGCTGATGGCCCCAGGTCAAACCCCACTGGTGACCACACAAAAGGGGAGGGGGTTGTGGGATAGCACCATCAGGCCTTGCACTGGGGCCCTCCTGCACTAAAAGCGCAATGCTCCAGCCTGAGCTGAGAGCGATAACCGACCCATCTCCTCCGTGGCTCTGGGCATAGAACACACAGACCCGTATTGCCCAAAGCACCCAGGGACGGCCCCTGAGCTCTGGGGAAGACACAATCTCACAGCCCCACGGGGTTTGGAAACCATGTTCAGCCTCCAGTGGCTGAGGAGGCGGCAGGATCCTCCCCGTGCTGCCCAAACGCCTCCTGAAACACAGCCAGTGTGTTCAAGTGAAGACAGGTGTGCTTGTGCGTGGGGATTGCTGGGCAGCCTCCGCCGGGGGCCCAGCGCCTGTGCCGGGGGCCCAGCGCCTGTGCCGGGGTTGCTGCGGAGAGCTCCCGGGACCAGGGGCTCTCTGGGGGAGCGTGTGCCCGGTGCATAGCGGTGCACGGTTCACTTTCCATTCTGAACATTCCCCGCTGTACAGACAGAGCGGGCACCGCCGCAGGACACAGCCAGGTTACCATGACGACGGGGCTACTCCGTTCGGATTTGCATAGATCGGGAGGGGTTGTTGCTCCGGCACAAGGTTCACGTGGGTCGCAACCTTCCTGCATGTTTCTATTTCCAGTGCGCGCCAGGGAGCCCATAGTGCCTCAGTAACTGTTCAGACCAGTCATCACGCGGGCTTTTAACACAGTGAAAAACAAAACCATTGCTCCCAGCATGCCTCGCACAGGTCCCGGAGCCTCCTGGTCTGCGAGCTGCACTCAGAGCACAAGAGGGACAACGCCAGGCGCTCGTTAAATGAACCTGCTCTTTTATTCTGGGCTGTCGGGCTGAACAGCGAATCCTTCCAGTTTCCTTGGAAGCGCCTCGTCTCAGTGGGGCTGGGTGACTGGATCTTGTCTGCTAAGAGTAGGAACGCTTTGCAGCTCTCCAAGGGAAGGTGCTATGGAAGGACAAAGTGCTTTATGAACCTTCACTCAGCCTCCCAGCGAGGTAGGGGCAGAGCTATCCCCTGGTTAATGGGGGGGAAACTGAGGCACTAAGAGGTGAAGCACCGTGGCGCAAGGGAGTGAATGGCAGAGTTGGGAATAGATGCCAAGGAGAAGGGCCCTTCTCTAACCAGTCTACTCCAGGCTTTAGCTGAACTGGGAATGGAACCCAGGCGTCCTGACTCCCTACGCCCTACCCTGTCCCGGGTCTGGGAGGAGAATCCAGGAATCCTGTTGTTTAACCGCTAGACCCGTGGTTTTCAACCTGTGGTCCACGAACCCCCGGGGATCCTCAGCCTATATCTGATTTCCAGAGGGGTCTGTAAATGAAACAAGGTTGAAAACCACTGCTCTAGACAACACTCCGATCCAATCTGCGTGACCCTCCGCTGCCCTTCCAGCCTTGGGCGATACTGTGCTTTCTGAAGTGAGCAGCTCTTTGCTGGCAGCGAGCCTCGGGGTTCGCTGTTTGTTCTCTGGGAAGACGCTGCCCTTGCTTGCTGGTGCCTGTTTCTGTTAACTTCTCCTCTGGATTTCCTGCTGCTGAAGTGGACCAGACTAGAGGAGCTGGAGAGGAACATCTCAAATTGAGGATGGCTCAGGCAATAGGCAAGGCAATCTTCCACCACGCTGCTCTCTGCCCATGTGCCTCGTGGCCCATGCAGGGCGGAGGCTGCATCCTCCCTGCTACAGGTGGGAAACAGGAGCGTGGATTTTGTGCTGGGGAGGTGTCTCCCATTGGAAACTGGCCTGAGATCCACCACAGACTCCTTCCAGCAGGGCCTAGGATCTGGGGCTCGCCTGGAACCTGGTCTGGCTCTGAACCAGCAAGCCGAAGAGAATAGCCCTCCCGTTCCAGAGAGTCAGCCAGGCCCCTTCCCTGGTTTGGTTTAAATTAATCACTGGGAAGCAGATGAATGAAAAACTCACTAGCCAAAGAGGGGCACCTGCTGGCCACAGGCATCAGTGGGCCTGGGGGATCCTGGCACTGTCCCTTTAACTGAATCCAATCAAACTGGACATGGAGCTGTGTTTTTGGAGAGCTACTGAGCGAGAGGGTGGCAGAACCAACCGGGGCACTGGGTAACGTGGGGCACAGCCAGGCCTGGCAGAGCAGTCAGCTGGGGAATCTCCTAGCCCAGTGGGAACCCGCTGGGAGTGAAAGAAAAAACCTGGGTCCATGGTTACCAAGTACCATTTGCCTTCGATCGGAACAGAGCCCTGACCAATAGGGCTGCCCCTTGCTGCATAGCTCCCCAGGCTCTTCACCGCGTCCGGCAGAGACGGAGCCTTGGAGGGCACCAGGCTCTAGTAGGGCGCGAAGACGATGGGGCCGGGTGTGGCGCGGACGTGGCCTGGCGGGGTTCGGAAGAGCGCTGGTCCAAGGAGCGGGGCCTGGAAGAGGGCAGTGGCGGTGGCTGGTCTGAGGGTGAGTGGCCCGGGCATGGCGCACATGGTGGCCGTGGTGAGGGGGCTCGGGAGGAAGCGAGTGGCCAAGGTTTTGGTGAGATGCTTCTGCAAAGCCAGCTTGGACTGTCAGGAGAGAGAGAGAGAGAGAGAGACAGAGCACATGAACCACTTGGCTGCAGGAGGGGAAGAGATCCTGGCACTGCCGGCTCTGGGGGGGAGTGGAGCAGCCAGCCCTGGGGTAGTCTGATAACAGGCATCTGGGCACGGAGACTGGAATTCCATAGAGTCACCCAGTTTCTGTTTCATAGGAACTGCCCCAAGGGATCAGACCAAGGACCTTTGTAGTCCAGAGTCTGCAGCTTCAGAGGAATCTGGCTAGGCTCCTGTCCTCAATGATATCATGTGGACATGAGTTCCACAGGCCAGTCATTCATTGTGTGTCAGAGGGGGCATATTTCCAGGTCTCAGTTTTGAATCTTCTGGCTTTCAGTGACTCCTGGACTTGGTCTTTGAGCCAGACGAACGCAGATCACTAACCCCAACCCCTTTGCAGTTCACGGCAGGGATCCTTGGGTGGGGCTGTCGGCCCGGGCTATCCAGGAGGTCAGACTACTACACAAGCCTAATTGTTCCCTCTGGCCTTAAACCCCTATCCCTCTAGGTAGCGATTTCCTCTAACACTGAGCTGGGAATCCATCGGGGCAAGGACTCGACCTCTGGCCGCAGGATCCCTCCAAAAGCATTTTCACCCCACTCCCTGCACAGACAGGAACCTGCTGATCCGGGAGACAAGGGAACGATGTACCACTTTGCGCCCTAGGAAGATGCTGAGAATTCTTCCAGGCTCTCAGTGACGCCGGTTCCTGTCGGGGGTCAGGGCGCCCTTGGAATCGCTCCTCTCCTGCCTCAGGCCCCGTCTGCCCTTCTAAAGCATCCTCAGCAAGATCAGCCCCACCCAACCTCTCCAAGGGGCAAACGCCAGCACATTTCCAGCCCCAGCAAGCCCTGAGGCGGCCTCCGTTCAGTCCCACAGGGGACCCCTGACCTGAAATCCTATCGTGACCTGCCTCAGGATCTGGTGAGCTCCATTTCCCCTCTTGGGACAGGGCGCGGAAAACAAGGCCCAGCATTGCCGGTTGTTATCGCTATGTTGGGACGGGACAAGCCGTCTCCGCGAACCAACCCTGGAACTTGGCATGCGCTGAACAGCAGCACCGCCAATCACAAGTCTAGAAACCATGGGATTCAGGTAAAACTCATCCTCTTTTAAAATAAAAACCACTGAGTTCTTCTTCTTTGCTTTCTGGTGTCAGAGACTGGAAGGGTCTCCCTTTCAAGCGTCCCTCCACATTCATGAAGGCTAGAAACTCACTCTTTTGTTCAAGGAAAGCTGAGATTCTGACATAATCACAGGACTCCTGGAGCTGGGGCTTTGAAAACGAAAAACACCACATATTGCAGGCCTTGCGATAAAATCCCATGAGCTGACAAACACTGTGAGCAGCATTTCAGACAGGCACCGTGGCCGGAGGGCTTCTGGGAGACAGATACCTTTAGAATACTCACTGCGAGGACAGCGTTCTTCTGGAGCTTGTTATATGGGCTGTACTTTGGCTTGGGTGGCTTCCCAGCCAGTCTGTCTCTGTGTCTCCTGCTGCTCACGTGCTGCAGGTGGAAAGCGCAGAGTCACATACAGGTAGGACATGCAGACAGGAGACAAACCCATAGCCTGCAAAGTGACACTGCGAAGCCATGGGAACGCAGCTCGCTCTCGGTAACTACGAAATGCAGCCCTGGCTTCAGTCTCTGAGGGCTCTGGGTGTATATATAAAATGATGGGCCCTGTTTGATCAGCAGCAGGAACTCAGCCCAGGAGCTCTGGAGCAAAGAGCATCAGTCACTACCGGCTGAGCCACACAATCACGTCCCTTGGCTTGAAGCCAGTAGCAAATATACATGCAACTAAACCTCTGCGCACGGTCTAGTCACCAGAGGCAAAGAGTGACAAAGAGTCCTGTGGCACCTTCAAGACTAACTAAAATTTTAGAGCATAAGCTTTCGTGGGCTAATACCCACTTCGTCAGATGCATGCAGAACCTGGTTCTTGCCTACCTATTTATACCTGCCCCTGGATACTTCCACTGCATGCATCCGACGAAGTGGGTATTAGCCCACGAAAGCTTATGCTCTAAAATTTTAGTTAGTCTTGAAGGTGCCACAGGACTCTTTGTCACTTCTGCAATTCCAGACTAACACGGCTACCCCTCTGATTCAGAGGCAAAGAGACGGTGAGCACAGGGCATTCGTGTTACGTGGAAGAACCCAGCTCCCAGCACGACGTTTCTCAATACCTCGGGCCCTGGTTTACCTACCTGCAGCATTTTTCTGAACAAGGTGCTACTGAATTGACAGAAATTGACTTATCCGGAGCTGTGCCAGGCTCTATCGTCTGATCCACGTGTCTCTCCATCTCCTAATCCCCAGCCCCTCCACGCTGGGGTTAGCTCATGAAAACCTCATGAAAATAGCAAGTATTGTTTGCTCCCCCTTGAAGGGAGGAGCAGCTGGGCCCAGGCAAAGGGATTCGTAGCCCCCCACTGCACAATGGAGCAGCGCTCTGCAAGGTGCTATCTGCAGTGGGTTTTTTTGCGGGGGATCTGGGATTGCATGGCTCATCCTGCCAAGCAACCCCCAAGGATGTTTTGGGGGGCTGTAGGACAGGACCCTCCCCACCCCCCCGGCACTCATGAAAACCCCAAGTGCTTGGGTGCTGAGACCGATCCCGTGCCCCTGTCCACTGAGGGGAGAGGCCGAGGAGAAAGCCCCCCCGCGCCCGCACCCAGGGGAGAGCTGGAGGCATCACCTGTTTGAGCTGCGTCTCGGAGTTGACGTAGATCTCACACACTTGGCAATGAAACGCCTTGTTCTGGATGTGGATGCTGCCCTTGTTGCCGATTCTTTTGGACTTGTGCCCCGCCCTGGGGACGACCTTGCCCCGGCCCCGCCGCAGCTGGGTGGTCTGACCCTCCAGCATAGACTTGTGCTTGGCCCCTGGGCGGCAGAGAGAAAACGACAGGCCCTCAGCAAAGGGATCACAGAAAACACAGCCTCCGGGGTGAGCGTCCGTTGCTCTGGAGGAGGTGCAAGACGCATTTGGAAATATTGCCGTTTGCGGTGTTATTCACCGACTGACTCTCCCCTCCCTGCGCGGACTGAGCAGCACAGACCCTTGCTACCTGAGCTAAAGGACTAACTCCCCTCGCTGGTAGCAGTAGTAGGCTGTTCTTCTCTATGGACCCCATTCTAGAGGGACGCCAGACTCTTTGTTATACAATGGGCGAACGCTGGAACACATCTACCGGATGTGCCAGACTCCACTGTTCTGGCTCCCCAAAAGTGCCAGAACCGAATCCTGGAGGGGTCCAGTAGGACTCCAGCTCTGGTGTTACATTAGCGTCATCTCATACGGTTCATTTTGCCAGTCGCTGGGGTTTTCCACCAGCTCAGAAGCTGTTATTTCTGTTCTGCTCATTGTTCAGATTCAGTATCCTGCTTCTGGTCACTTTCTGGCAGGCAGCTGGCAGTGTTTGTCAAGACAGGGGGAGGGATAGCTTGTGGTTTGAGCATTGGCCTTATAAACCTGGGGTTGTGAGCTCAATCCTTGAGGGGGCCATTTACAGATCTGGGGCAGAAATCTGTCAGGCACAGTGGGATTGGCCCTGCTTTGAGCATGGATGCTTTCCTGAGGTCTCTTCCCACCCTGATATTCTATGACTCAAGTGAAGAACACGCTGGCTTGCCCTCAAGACCTTCCCTATGTGGTTTCCAAGGTCTCAGTTCAGCTTGTTGCCAGAGAACTTCCCCCTGCAAAGAGCTCTGGCAAAACTGTTCTTTCAAGCCCTTATTAGGGCACATCACTGAGAGTGTCGGCATTAACTGTGTTCTAGGGAGGTACATGGAAGTGGCTGTCAGTACCATAGCAGATGAGCAATGCCCAAGGTCACAGAGTAGGTCAGTGGCAGAATTGGGGATAAAGCCCAGGAGTCCTGACTCTCATTCCCCTGTTTTCTCTAAACACTCTACACCCCCACTCAAAGCTGGGAAGAGAACCCAGGAATCCCAGCTCAACCCCCTCTAAAGACCACATTCAGCCATCTGGCGTGGGGTGAACCCTTCCAGACAGACCCCCCATAAACGACTGAAATGAAACAGACAGCAAAGCAACACCCCATCCTTATTTATTGTTAAGCTTCCAACCAGGAACCTGAGACTCAATTGACTTTGTGCCCAGCTTCTGTGCGACAGCAGGAAAAAAACACCCTGAACATTTTGTTTGTTTGTTGATTCTTTTGCCTCAAATCAGCTTCCACATTTGTAACCCGAGTTGACAAAAGCAAAAGGACACTGAGCCACTGTCCTTAGCCGACCTTCCTGCTCCTGCGCACTGCAGTGGCACAGTCTGGCTCGGAAACAGCCCGGTCGCGGTTCAGAGGCTTCCTTGGGCTGGACGATTTAATTTCCAGCTTTCACTGAATTTGGGGGCCCCTCTCTTTTAAACCCGGGTGTAGCTCTTTGTTTTTTCTATTTCCTTTGCAGGGAGGTTGTTTCTAAGCATCACAAGAATTAAGGATTCAAAGGATTCAAAAGGATTCAAAAGCCAGTAGGCGTCACTGTTGCTACGGGTGCGTGCGGCTTTGAAGGAACAAACTCACCAGCTACCCAAATCAATCTGATCTCATTCCGCTTTATTTTTCAACCCCCAGTAATTCTAGCGCTTAGACAGGGTCACTGACGGCAGCCCCCGAACGCACAGCACAGCGAGGTCTGTTGCCACTCTCCTGCATTCAGAAAGAGGCCAATTTTTCACATGCCAACTGGAAAGCTGCATGCGTAAGGCTGTGTGTCTGCTGACAGCTCTCAGCCTCCTACATACTAGAGGAGAAAGAAAAATGATAACAGGGCTGATTTTTCACATTCCAGTTGCTTTACAGGCATTAACTAATTACTGCTCACAGCCCCCGACCTGTGCCACAGGTGGGTGATAATTGGTCCTAAATTGAGGCACAAGAAGCTTTTGCTAATGTTGGAGTCATGGTTCTCTCCCCGGCAATGCCTGATTATTATTTGTATCATGCAGCACCCCAGAGCCCAGGTCTGCATCAGGAATCCCTTGCACCAGGGAGCAAACACAGAAGCTTGTCCCTGCCCCACAAACTGTATAATCCTCCCCCGCTTCACAGAGGAGTGGTTTTTTCTGATGTGCATAATTTGCAACAACACAAATACAAGCAAGTGTCTGGTTTCGGTGGGGGAAGGGAGGATCGGGGGTGTGGGGGGTGAGGTGTTGTTTCAAAAGCCCCTACTAGAGTTAGGAGCCAAAGTTCTGTTTCCAAAAGTGGCTTAGACGCTTCGGAGCCCAAGTCACTTTGAAAATTAGCTTAAAGGAAAACGACTGGAGTATCAAGTACACTCCGATCACTTGATTAAATGTATCTGAACATGTCTTTAATTAAGTGATGTGAACAATAGGAGAGACTTCGACCTTGCTAAAATCCACCCCTGCAGGCATGAGCTAGATATACCAACCTCACTATTGCAAAGCACCTTAATTTACCCCTTCTAATTAAAGCAATATTAATTACCCCTCCGGATTCCTCTGCAAGGTTTGCATGGCTCTATTCATACAGTTTACAACTGAGTCACAGAGGCAAAGACTTGCTTGAGGTCACGCTGCCAGTCAGTGGCAGGATCAAGGACAGAATCTAGGAGTTCTGGTTCTCACCCCTCTGTTCCAATCACTAGAGCACATCCCCCTCCCACAGCCAGGCATAGAACCCAGGAGTCCTAGCTCTCAGTCTCCCTTGGGCTAACCTATGAAACCCAGGAGTTCTGATTCCCAGTCTCCCCTGTCTAACCACTGGACTGTACTTCCTCACACAGCTCGGAATAGGACCCAGGAGTCCTGAGCTCATTCTATTGACCGTGCTGCGCACCAGCTATGGGAAAGTGACGCCACAGGGGGCTCCTGCCCAGTGCTGCTCACTAGCCTGGGGTGCCTGGGAGGCCAGGCCAGGGCATGGCCGAGTTCCTTACCCGTGTTATGAGCCTCCAGCTGGGAGGCCGAGTTCACCGTCACTTTGCAGGTGGGGCAGTAGAGGTGCTGTTTGCTTTTCTTCCCTTCCTTTTCTCTGCCAGGGGCTGAGCGGACGCTGCTGCCTGATTCGGTGGCTGGCGTCTCAGCTCCCGGCGCTGGCAAAGAGGCCACGCTGGCGGCATCCGAAGGGCCCTCGGACAGCTCTGAAACAGGCGGGGAGACCAGGGCCGGGAGGCTGCCGGACAGCTCAGCCGAGGGCCCCTCCGAGGTGGGTGTCACCATGAGGCTGCTACACTCAGTGTCCGGCTCCTTCAGCCCCAGGAGGCTGGCGGCTTGAACTAGTGAAAGAGAGAGAAGGGGAAGTTCTCCTTTCTTGAAAGGAATTCCTGGCTTCCAAAGAGCGACGAGGCCTTGAAATGCGCCCGCCCCCCCGCCCCACGACATCACAGCCGTGCTCCAGCCCTGCCTCACGGATCCCGATTTACCCAGGGGCCTTTCCCATTAGCGCTTTTTATCTGTGGCTCATCAGAAGCGGCCGCGGCATGAAAACCGCGATTAGCTCCAATTCCTCCTTGGCTCTGCGGAGAGAGACTTGTTCTATCGGCCTCTTCCCTCCAGCACGAAAGGGAGAGCCCTCCTGGGGCAACTTAGCAGCTATCTGGCATGCTGAGTTCAAGCAGGAGCAGTAAATGCTTCCTTTGCTATCGCAGCTACCTCTGGTTCAAAAAGCCCCCTTGGAATCAGATCAAAGGGGCCCGTCCCTTTGCTTTGTGCTGCAGTGGAAAGGTACAATGGGGCCCGTGCCAGCTCCTTCGCAAGTGAGTGAAATCGGTGCCTTCCGGAGGTCGGAATGAATTTCTCCTGGGTGCAGGTGGAAGCTGCCATGACGAAAAGGCCCCCTGCCTTCCTGCCAAGTGACTATTAGAGAGACACGGGGAGGGAGCTCAGAGCTTTATTCTGGCCAACTTCTGTTAATGAGAGAGAAGTGTTTGCGTTTACACAGAGCCCTCTTCAACTCCGGGTGTCTCTCCCCACAACCGAAGCTGGTTCAATCACAGGCCTGACCTCCCGCACCGTGTCTCGCCGCTATCCTGGGACAACCCTGCACACAGCAGGCGGCTGTGCTGGCTAGCTGGGTCTCTGCACCGGAGCCCTACAAGGGAACATTTGCACGTCACGAAGCTCAAGCCCGACTTCGTCTCTGCACTGAAGCTCTGCTCACGGACAGGCCCGCAGTGCGCTGGGCGCGGTACAAACACAGAACAAGAAGGTGAGAGGGGCCAGGGGGCCAGGGCTTCTCTCCTGGTGATTAGCTGGGGAACAGCTAATTGCAGAGGTGAACGGGCACTCCTGGAAACTTCCCTCTTGTTATTTGTTTGCCAACAGCACCAGGAGGGCCCAGCTGAGACTGGGCCGCATCCTGCTACGCGCAGCTCAGAGCCCTGTGATGGGCCCTGCCATGGAGAGCTCACAGGCCCGGCCCCAGGGAAGTCAACGGGACTTAAGTGCCTCACTGCCTGGGGATTCATTGTTGAATCGGGGTCGAAACTGACGCAGGGACAAAGGCAGCAGAGTTTGCAGACAGGGGGCTGCAGCCCAGAGAGACTCACCCGGGGTCCCACAGGAGCCAGGAACTGAACCCAGATCACCGGAGTCCAGACCAGGGCCTTCATCGCAGGCCCAGCCTTCGACTCCGACAGGCCATTCGCCCTTGTTAACTGCTGCCTCGTGCTCCCGTCACCTTCCCCGTTCCCACCCGCCACCCCTCCTGCTCTGGGGCCCACACTGCCTCTTCTTTCCCATCTGTACTGCGCCCGGCCCAACGGGGCCTGATCCTGCACTGGGTGCTACCATGAACTACAACCTGAGTATGGGCACCTGGGAGCCGCAGCACATGGAGCCCAGCAGGAAGATGGACTCTCAGGCCCCTGGAGGGAAGAAAGCGCCACTTGCTCTGGTGATCCCTGCTGGGTGGGCATTTACGACCCTGGGGCTTATTGCATTATTAATCACACCCCTCGTTAGCCTGATTAGCCGCTACCAATCAATGGCTACCCAGACACAGGCCACCATAAATTACTGACACCAGTTCAGGGCTTAATCAGGCTGTTTATGATGTCCTGGCAAGGCCAGGTAATTAACAATAGAGTTGTCAATGACAGACCCGTCCTTTTAATGGCTGATCTGGGCCTTTTCTCCTCTGTCGGCTCATTGGCATCACTCATTCTCAACCTTCGGGCGAAGATCGGGGGAGGGAGGGGTCAAATCTGTGACCCATGCGCTAGTGAGGGACACTGAGTGGAGCTGGTCCCTGGCAGGGGGTGGGGTGCATGGATAAAGTCCTCACCCCTCCCCATTGTGGTATCCTTTGCCAAGCCACCAGCCGGGTGGATCCAGTGCCGCAGTGGGGAGGGTTTGGGCCTAGAGGGGGATTCTCACTGCAGCCGGCGTGGACAGATGCACACACGCTAGATCCAGCTAGTGCAGTGACGATAGCTGCGCGGCCGCTGCCTCCCAAACACAGACTCAGAGCCGTGGACAGGCTGGAACGTGAGTGGCCAGCTTGTGCTGCTGTGGCTATCCCGCTACATTTGGCACACCCGGCTAGCGGGCATAGGGCTGCCCGAGCTTGCCTCACACACCCAGCAGCTCTGTAGATGGCCCCACAGACCAGTCTCAAGGGGCAAGCTGGGACACAGACCCCAGTGGGCCGGGATCCGGACTGCCGTTCCAGCTACCCCCATGCCAAAGAGCCATGGAAGGTTAAGGACGCAGGCAAACCAGTCCCTGAGCAGGGAGGAGCCCTGCAGCCTGTTCCCAAACCCGCTGGTCCCCCGCTCGCTCGCGGTGTTGTCAGTTGCCAGGCAGATGCCAGTCATTTCTGACCCGGGCCAGCGGGACGTTAACTGATATCTGGAGAGCAGCGCAGCTCCTCATGGAGCAGTGTGAAGAGTAGCAGGGGAATTATTACGGCACGGAGTCTGCCACCTCCTGCTCCCTACGGGAAATGTTTGGTGCAAGCTGACGGCTAAGAGCCAGGGGAGCAGGACATTCCATCAGCTCCTTTCCAGGGTCCGGGGCCAGAAAGGGCAGCTATGGCCATACCTGTGCTGTGGGGATCCCGGCTCACGTCCAGGGTGGCAGGGAAGTCGGCGGGGATGTCTCGGCTGGTGGCCGCTGCTGTTTTCTGTTTGTTCTTCACGGCTTCTATGGCTTTGAGCCTCCGGGCGTGTTTGTGGCCTTTGTAATGCGCCTCCGCCTGGTTCTAGGGGAAGGAACAGGGAGAGGTCAAGTCAGAGCCCATGCAATGCTGCAACAGGGTAAGAAGGCCCAGACAGACAGACAGACGGGGCTGGGGAGGAGGGGGACGAAGGGAAGGGAAGGAAAGGTCATTGTGAGACCTACAGCAAGGATCCTGTTCTCTCTCTTCTGCAGCTCAGGAGCCAAATACTCTTTGCAAACTTCTAATTAGAGCCGTTTGATCTCTGTAGGTAGGTGAGCCCTCGTCTGCAGATGTGGGGGCAGGAGAGAACCCAGGAGACCTGCCTCCCAGTCCCCTCCTGCTTTGACCCTCTAGACCTGTTGTATTAACTCAGATGGAATAAAGGGGCCCAAAGAGTCAAAGGTGTAACATGAACCTGAAACTGTCCAACACGGAACCGTTTCCAACAAGATCTGGAGTTTTGTATTTAGAGCCCACAGGCGGCGGCACACTGGGGCAAACCCACCATTAAAACCCCTCGTATCCTTTAATCAATGATACAGAAGAGAAGAGAAAAGCTCCCTCTGCCCCCTGGGGCTGGTGTCTGTGCTCAGGGAGAGTCCATCAACCCACAGCTGGATTCAGTGCTGGCTGTAATGATATCCCCCCGGGTCCGACCTCAGCTTCCGCTCCGCCCACTCAGGCCCGGTTCCCGGGACCAGCCAGCTGGTCTGGTGGTGGCAGTTTGAGGCGCAGCCCTGAGGCAAGTGGATTTCATGGGACCCCCATGGATCTCTGGATGAGCCCAAGACATAAACCTGTAACCCTTGGCAAGTCCCTGGCGGTATGGGGTGGAGGTGGGGGGAGATTTCCCACGGAGCTCTGTGACATGGAACCGCAGAGAGGACCGGGACACGGGGCTCTAGTGACAGCTCTCACTGACCTGCTGTGTGACTCTTCCCCTGGCTGGGTTGCTGTTTCCCCTCCCAACCACCCGTTTGTCTGTCTTGTTGATTTAGACTCTGAGCTCTTTGGGGCAGGAGTCCTCAGGTGCTACCCTCCAACAGAGCTCCAGGGCAGGGACACAGGCCTGGGATGGACACAGGCGGGACTGATTACAGGTGGAGAAGGAGGATCTGTTACATCTTTGGGTGCCGACCAGCATCTGCTGCCAGAAGAACACGGTGCCCTGAAATCATCTGGTCTCCCCAGGGCCACAGACCTCCCCGCAGGTGATATTTTGGGGGGAGTGTGTTGCCAAGCTCTGGTTTCAGCCTTTCACTGAATTGCTTTGCATACAAATCGATCCAAGCTGAGGTATCATTTTGCTTCAATGTCGCCGCATTGCATGGCTGCGATAAGGACTCTTCGCTGATTAAATGCGCCAAGTCACTTTCAAAAGAAGCTTTCAGGCAAAATGTCTGACTTCAGGAACACACAATAAATCGCCTGCTGTTCGGAAAAAAAACATTCGCGGGTAGGACACGTCTCCCATTGTAACCTAACAGGCCTTGAACATGCAATTGTCATTCACCGGCTCCTTTCTGCTGGTGAACAGTGAATAATGAAGTGCACAGCGGTGGGTGCATGTCTGCCTGGCACTGATAAAAACGTACACAAAAGATAATAGCCCCAAACATTTGTGTCCTTAGCAGTTGGGGACAAGGCAGCGTTGTCACCAAAAGCAACCACAACTTAGCAACTTATGGAAACTAAATTCAAAATGAATTAAGACACCGTAACAGAGCAGGGCAAATTCATTTGCACAGCAATTCTAGAGGCCAATTTAGGCTGCTAGAGCTTGCTAGGAAGAACCAGAGCCTCCAACCCCCATCTTTAAGGAGAGAGAAATGAGAGTGTCAGAATTCAGAGTCAATGGGGAGGATCCGCGGATGAAAACCCACCAGGCTCACCCCAGGGAGCAGCACCTCAGTAGCAAACACGATGAAGCTCCATCAGGTAACGGAATTTGGTAAGGGGTGAGCTAGAGTTTAACTAGGGCTCCCCGTGCTCTGCCATCCGGTGCAGAAATTGAACCAGTGTTACAGTGTAAACTGCTGGGTGATTTTACTCCAGATGTAGTCCTTGGGAAGGGCAGGAGAGTACGTGTGTGAGTGAGTGACAGCCCAGGGGTGAAAGAAACGGGATAACAGTGCTGTTGCTTGTTGCTTGTACTTCAGAAAACTACTAAGGCAAAAGTACCCTCTGTCCGTTGTATTTCTTCCCTTACAGTTTTGCAAATAAAGCTGTCTCTAACTTGTTGTATTCAACCTAAGGGGAAAAACTCCGTTTTTCCTCCACACTGTGGTAAAGGCCACGAGTCTGCCCCCCCTCCCCCCGGCTCTCACTGTGTGCTACCTCACTCCACGATTAGTCCCCTAGTCAGTGTGAGGGAGGGCAGCAGCATGAAACGCAACACACCAGAGCTAGTGTTACAAAGGGAGATTGCTAAGAAAACACCAGTCCCTCGGTGCCTCCATGCGTCCCAGGGCAGGGAACGGAGCCAGCCGGTAGCTTTCATGGACATGGTGCGTTTTCTGAGGAGGAGTCTGTGCAAGGCCCTCTCAACACCCTGGAGCATGCGATGAGGAGTTACACGCTGGGGTTTGGCCCTCTGTGCACAACGAGTGTTACAACCCTGCGCTAGAGCACTGGGATTCGACTGAGAGTTGAGAGCGGGGCCAGTGCCACGGTCAGTCATCTCTTGGCTGCAGGGTAGATCTGAGCGGGTCATAGTGAGGCCGGAAGAGATGATCTAGCCTGGCCTCCCATGTGTCCCAGAGCAGAGACCCTCACCTCTCTGCCGGGGAGCCACCCAACTTTGGCACCGTCTGATCTGACTGAGAATTTCCTTTTCAACTTTTAATCAGCTCCCCACACGAGAGAGCGGCTGGGTGCAATTTGTTACTGCAGGGGACAGATGACGATGACCTTCCTCCCCTCGACGAGATCTTTGATTGATTTGGAAGAAAAGGCTAAAAAAAAAACAAAAAAACCCCAAGCAACCCACGCAGCCCATCCGAGCGCTGCAGAGCCGCGGCAGCGAAGATTACATTCAGTGCCCGAGGAAGCCATGCGAACTGCACGGGCTGATAAAGCAGCTTACGCCTGCAAGCCAAGAACTGAGACAGCCGGAGCGGACCTGAGCGAAATGAAGAGCAGCGGAAAGACAGAAGAACAGACGTGGCAGCTCCATTGTACAGGGAGGGAGGGCGCAGCTGCCAGTCTGCCTCGGAGCCGCACCGGTCCCTTGAGAGGGGTGAAAGAACCAGAAAGGGGCAGGGTGGGGGGCAGAGCAACTGAGAGGGCAGCAGCGAGGGGTAAATCCACCCGCAGCACCATGTGCGCAGGGTATGCCCAGCCGCGCCCGCGCCTTGGAACTCGGCTGTGGAAATGGGCCCTCTGACAGGACCGCGTGTCAGAGAGGGTGCGGCAGGAAGGGAGAGAGGCTGGCTTCCATAATAATAAATCATCCGCAGATCTCCAAGCTACACTGCCTCCATTTTACAGATGGGGAAACTGAGGCACAAAAGGATACAGTGACTTGCCCAAGGTCACCCAGCAGGCCTGCGTCAGAGCTGGGAACAGAACTCAGGTCTCAGTCCTCTGCTTAAACCACTAGGCGACACTTCCTCCCATTAAAGCTAAGGAAGCCATCGACTGCTACTGGGCTTTTCTGGCTTGGAGTTCTCACAATGTTCCCAGCCTGTTGAGAGAGCTCTGCTGGGCCTTGTCTCTGCTAGCAAACTTGAACCAGTTTGATGAAATCGACTGACAACTCAATTGGTCAAATCATGCAAACGTCTAACGCAGATACACTTCAGTTTGTTTAACTCTCTGGTGATTTGGCTTGCGTCAGACGCACGCAAAATCAATGGGGGAAAGCGGTTTCCAGGCATGTACGTTAGGCTGGGCTTTGCACCAATGTCACTAGATCCATTTTTAAACTGATTTCATGAAACCGGGGCATTCCAAGAGTTCCTCCACTCGCTGTTCCCCCGTGGGTGAAACCACCCCCAGAGGCCAGCTGCTGGCCTAAGCACGACCGGGCTCCTGCTGAATTTTTCTAGTATAGACAAGGCCGTAGCCGCACTGGGACTGGCCTGGGCATCAGGACGTTTCTTGACTCCAACTTCCTTTGAAAGACAAGAGAAATCCCCTGAGGCTTCCTATGTCCTGAGACCCCCATCCCCTGCCGCCTTCTGCTTTCTTTCTGGATGAACTACTCGCAACAGTGCCAAGGAAGCAGAAACCTCCTACAAGGCCAGACTGGAAACACTCCCGGCAGGTAGAGAGGCAGCGTAGGTGGCTCCTACCTCTCTAGATACTTAGCTGACCCTCATGGTCGTACCTCAGGTGAGCACTCACCATCTTGAAGGGGTTTTATCCCCACGGATCAAGGCGTATCATCCCCATTTCACAGATGGGGAACTGAGGCACAAGGTAGAGGAGGAGACTTGCCCAAGGTCACATGGGGATTCTGTGGTAGAGCCAAGAACTGCAGCAAGGTGCCCAGAGTCCTGGCCCAGTGACCCGCCCACTAAAGCACCCTCCCTGCAGCCCCGGCACAGTGGGCACCTTGGGGCAGGCAGGGCGAGTGTAAAGGGGCCCAGCGGGGGCTGATCCTTAACCACAGCCAGCTGCTGCGTTCGGTAGCAGCCAGAGCTCCTGGGCTGGGATCGCTATGGCTCCGGAGAGCCCCCTCCTCGGCCGTAACCCACCTTAGCTTCTGGCCCGGGAGGATCTGGCCCAGTGTCCCATTTTGGGAAGGAGCCTGGTCCTTCCTTGTCTCAAGCACAAGATGGACCATCCGGCTGCTAAGCCCCCCTCTCCCTGGGCTCTGCCCGCCCCACCCCGCCCAGCACAGCTTACCGCGGAGTTGAATCGGAGGTGGCAGATGTTGCAGGAGATGAACGGCTTCTTCTTGAGCGGGGAGGGGACGCCGAAGGTGTGATTGATTACGGCCTTCTGCACGGGATCCATCTGGAAGGGGAGGGAGGGAGGGCACGTGGTTACTCGATGCTTCGAACACAGTCCAGCAAAACACCCCAGCCCCGGCTCGGGAGCAACACACGCTGCAGTGCTGCAATGGGGACACACGGAATCCCTGCCCCGCCCAAGTCCTGGGGATCCTTTCCTTCCTCGGCTACCGCGGACGGGACCTGCCAACACCTTTGTCTGATTAACTGCAGGTCCCTGCACCCTAGCAAGGACCTTCCCAGCTTAGGCCTTGGCAGGTGAAAGGGCCTTTCAGCTCCCCTTTGGGTGAGAGGTCTGGACATGCTGTCCTCCAGGTGTTGTCCGGGCAGAATCCAGACTTGTCCCCGTCCCCCCATGACCAACACACCGTGAGGTTCCGCCAGCCGGCCCGAATGTTCCTACCTCTTATCATAGTGTTACAGCAGGAGCCCCAAGAGGGCGCTGTTACACAGTCTTGCAAGATCTTTTTCTTCACCTGCCAGCTGCGTACAGTCTTAGAAGAAATGCTGCCTCGTTGTTCATTTTACGGTGCCCATTCATTCTTTCCGAGGAGCTGTAGCAAGCAGCAGGAGACTCTGGTCCCTGCCTCAGTCTCTCCAACTAGAGACAATTCTTGCTCTTGGGGAACTGGGCCCTGATGTTGGCCCAAGATTTCAGAGAGAGCGGCTGTGCCTGCATGCTGTTTGTCACCATCACTGCTGAAGGACTAATGCACACAGTGTAACTAAAGCAAATTACACTAGGAAAGTGTGCAGACTTTGCATCACTGGTGTCTCTCCATTCTGTACCTCTGGGTAGGAGGGATTTGATGTTACTGCAGACATAAAGGTTGTTACCCTTCTCTTTATATTTATGACAGCTCGGAAGTACTTTGGGGCAGGTACTGGCTCCCTCTACGGGTAAAGAAAGCGCCTGGCACCAGCCAGTCTTGATTGAGACATGCAGTATAAGAAGTCATTTACTTTTCGTGCTGTATCAAACTATTATCATAACTATTCGGTAACATTTTTTCATTGGTCGAGGAATCCCTGCGCCCCTGGTATTCTACAGGGTGCACACACTTGCTCTGCACAGAACTAGAACAACTCCAGCTATTTGCAACGGCCTGTGTCTTTCTGTGAGACGATTAATCAAAGGGCAGAGGTTCTGAGATGAAGCAGACGCACACTGACCAACGACAACCCCCGAGTGGGTCTGTCTCTCCCTGACGCTCAGCATCATTTTATTCCTCAGCCGGAGTGGTAAACATATTCGAAAAGCCATAATTGTCTTAAATAAAATGCATTTATTAAGGGGGGAAAATAAGAATAATCTCTTTGTTGGAGTGGAGCTATAATCTATAATGCAAGGATTGTTCCGCTACCCGGAGGCATAGGAAGATTATCTTATCTGCGTCCTGCTGTCAGTGGAGCCTTGGGTTTCTAGGCGATCGTATTTCTTTGCAAAGCTATTTAGTCGCACAGACAGGTGCATCAGTCTTCAGGGCACATGCCTGGACAACAGAGCCATTATCAAGACCCCAAATTCCATTTCAGGAGTGAGCAGAATGGTAATATCGAGTGATTAATGAAGTGCCTGTTTGCTATGAAATTTTACTCACTTATCTGGAATATAAATGAAGAGACATCAGGGTTCTGCTGGGGGAACCAGAGGCCTCTAGCGATGACAAAGACGCTGCTCCACCTCTGACGACGAACATTCAGCGCACTCACAGCAGCACCGCCACAGAGCAAAAACCGAGGAATCTCTCTCCTCCACGCCGGGCTGCATCAAGGTGTGGTGTCCACGCTGTTCCCTTACTGGAGTGTTCCCGCATTTTAACTGGAAACTGCTGCTCTTCTGCATCCCCCATGTCTAGCACCTCAGGAGGGAGCTGAGAACCAGCGATGTCACGAGGAAGGTGGAGTGGAATTAGATGCCAGGGGTGGGAAGTTTGGGAAGGTAACAGATATTTCTTGGGTTTGGCAGTTCTAGGCAGCAGTGCCCATAATTAACTCAAGGAGGAAGGATGGGCTTGGGCTGAAGCACTGGACTGGGTCTCCTGCGATCTGCCACAGGCTTCCTGGCTGGGCAAGTCACAGAACCGCTCTGGGCTCCAATTCTTCAACTGGAAAAATGTGACAATCCTTCCGCTGCCCTGTGCGGTAGGACAGCAGGCTCCTGAGGGCAAGACTCCTCTCTCACGATGTGCTTGTGCGGCACCCAGCCCCAAGGGGCCTGATCTTGGTTGGACTTTAGTTGCTACCATAACGCACAATACGACAACCACAAATCACAGCCAAGGGTTTCACAGACATTTAGGAGAGTCCCAGGAATGTGACACTAAGGCCTGGTCATGCCCTGGGAAAATGTCGTGCTCTCAGGGCTACAGTTAGGTTGATCTGACCCCTTCTGGTGAAGTTTTGGGCCAGACTCCCAGGGAGTCTAAGGGGCATTTTTCCATCGATTCCAACAGAGCTACACTCCTAGAGACCAGCAGAGCAGCTGAGAGAAAGGCTCAAGGGCACTTGTTAAAGATTGTTCAACTATTTAATCAGATGGATTAATAAATAGCAAAGGAAAAACACCCCAACCCATCGGGAGAGCCGATCTCATTGGTTCTTTATTACTATGCTGTACCGGCTGAGGGGGCCGTGATGAGATGCAGGCTCCACACCATGGCGACAAAAGGGTACTAGACAATTCGGTATTTTAATGATCAAGGGTCCTTGATGCTACGTGCTAGAGGTTTACACGCCTATTAATTAACCTAAATTACAGCCTCTCAGAAAGCTTCACTTTCCATTTTGAACCCTTCAAATAAATCCTCCATTAATGTGAAAATCAGAGGACATTTTAACTGTCCAATCAATTTTTATTCAATTCACACTTGCATTAATAGCGCTAGCTCGTCACAAATTCATTCAGCGCTTGGGGACAGGCCCTAGCTGCCTCTATAACCCTTCAAAGCCCCAGTCTGCAGCTGTGAAGGGGCAATTAAAGGAAAGCTACCCCCTCCCAAGACTGATTTTTAAACTACTTAAGGAGATGAAACTGACAACCCGTTTCCCAACAGGTTGGGACATCGCACTGTCCTACAACCTCTTCCTCATCATGCTCTTTTCTGGTGTCTTCCCATCACTCATCACGTGATCTCCTGCCCTCACTGGCTGGGTTCTTTGAGAGTAACAGGGGAATGACACATCCCAGAGTCACTGCTTCACATTCCCAGACATCTCTGGGGAAGCCACAGGGCTCTTGGCAGCTCTGAGTATCGGCTGCACAACAGATATATACCTGAGCTTTCCGTTCCATTCCTTACGAGGCACAGTCTCCTACACGTTCCCCCAGGTCACTCCCTGCCTCACTGGATCTGTCCTATGAGAAACGACAGTAAAGCCTGTGGGGAGTTCTGTTATACACCAGGAGGCAGGACTCCTGGGTTCCACTCCCAGCTCTGACAATGATTTCTTATGTGACCCGGGGTAAGTCACTTGCAAAATCTGTCCTTTTGCAGAAGAGCCCAGCGTGGATTACTCACAGCCACGTTAAACGAGCCTGAGAACACCTTGTACTGTGTAGGGAGCCGGATTTCAGAGGGGTTAAGTACCCACAACTGCCACTGACCCTACTGACATCAGCTGTGGCTACTCAGGACCACTCCAGATCAGGCCTGTTAACCTCTCAGCTTTGGACTGCCCCAGCTGTAAAACAGTGGCAACAACATCCAGGCTCCTGTGGGTATGTAAGAGTTTGTTAAGTGGTTTGATTAATAGATCGCTAGATTGCAAAGCCGGAAGGGATCATTTGATCATCATCGAATCTGGCCCCAGACTAATCCCAGAAAAACAGCTACTCAGTGATGGAGGCTGGTTAGTTACTGTCACTGTTCACATTTTCAGTCTGCAATTGTCTAGTTTCAACTCCCAGCCATCGGATCACGTTAGAGTTTCCTCTGCTAGATTGATGAGCCCGTTATTAGTTATTTGTTCCCCAGATAGGTACTTAGAGATGGTAATCAACTCCCCTCTCCTCTTTGTTCAGATACAGAGACTGAGCTCTTTGAGTTATGCCTGTAAGGCTGGTTTTCTTATTCTTGTGGTGCTTCTCTGACCCCTCTTCAATTTATCAACATCCTTGTTGAATCGTGGGCACCAGACCTGGACACAGGATTCCAGCAGCAGTTGCCCCAGTGCTGAACACAGAGGTTAAATAACCTCTCTACGCCCGGCCAAGATTCACCTGCTTATGCAGCCCAGCACACAGAGCTCTTCGGTTTGAGGCGTCTTCTCCTCTCCCTGCTGCGGGGATCTCTGAGCGTGGTGCGGTCTTACTCAGCCTGTGCCTGGCAACCCCTATGAGATCCTTCATCTCAGCAACCAGCCAGTCTGCCCCTGCCCTGGGGAGCAGCACTGAACTGGTGAACTCCAAGGCAAGACATGGCTGGGATAAGGGAGCGCCCCTCCCCTTTCAGGAGACCTTGTTTCTAGGCACGCACTTTGGAAAGGGCAGCATGAAACTGCTGCCTCAGCCGCTGCCACGTCCCCTCCCACGCCGAGTGAGATCGGACCCAGACCACGTCGCTCGCTGACTCGTTCGTTGCTTCGGCCACAGGGATGCAAAGATTCCAGAGGATGCTGGGACACGGGTCCTGCTCTCTGGTTACGTGAAGCTGTTTGCAGCAGTAAGTCCCCTAGGTACTATAGGATGCCCTCTGTCCCTTCCCTCCATCGACTGACAAGCTATTACCGAGGCTCTGAGCATTTCACAATCTTTTGGATGCATTGATCTCCTGCCACAAGGCAGGGCAGTGCTACTCATGCTCGTTTTACAGATGAGGGACTGGGGTACAGAGGGACTAGTCCAGGGAATTGAACCTGGGTCTCCCCAGTGTCTGCCTCGCACCTTAACCACTAGGCCATCCTCCCCCTTTAGACTCCTTCACAGCACTAAATACTTAACTTACATCTAGCGCTATCACTTCGCTGTGCAAACACTCATTTGTTCATCCGCACAACGTCCTTGGGAAGTAGGCAGGCCAGAATTATCCCCATGTTACAGATGGAGAAACTGAGGCACAGAGAAGCAAAATGACTTCCCTCCTCATAGTCAGAGCTGGGAAGTGAACCCAGGAGTCCTGGCTCCTAGACCCCTGGAACAAACCTGAAAACAACACTCCACTCTAAAGCCAAGAGTTATTGCAACTGCCATGGGTTTCACAGCTATTTCCCCCTCCCTGCTTGTATTCAAAAGTCAAATCTGATGCTGAGTTTTGAAAAGGGGTTTGGAAGTGGGCAGTGCAGAGAATAGCTGTTCTGTGGCGCCTGTATCTTCTAGTCACCCGCTTGCACTACAGATATTGAATGACACTCTGTCGCTGAATCTCTGTTCCATCAAGCAGATCTGCAGAGAACAGTGTGTTTTTAGCACACTGAGAACTTAGCTAGAAGCACCGAATGACCCCTTTCGGTGGGTGAGGCTGAACGGCTCCGACACTTGGATGCCACCTGAGAATTCTTGTGCTTCTACTTAAAAAAAAAAAGGTATCCCTGTAACTTTCTCCCAACTTCTGCAGTCACAGACATCGGCCTGGAAAAGCCCTGACAAAACCCTGGCTAGTCTTCTCCCCCCGATGAGTGCTGGATTGTACCCCCTACAGTCTATTCTCTATAGCACCAAAGTGGGAAAGTACAATGTGACAGGCTGTACTAAATACAGCCGTGCATTGAGAGCATACATACCAATTCCTAGGGCGCAGCAGTGTCTGGTCTGATGCGATTTTCATTGACAGATTCCAGCCAAATTCACTGGAGCCTTCTGTCCCCATCTCCGGAGGGAACTCACAGGAGAGCAGAGCGGTGATTGTGGGTACAGGACATTCACAGAGCCAACGTCTCTGCTTTAGAGTCAATTCCCATTGATTCCAATGACTCCATTTATCCCCGGGATGTTCCTCTCGGTATAAACAGAGATCTCCTCGTTGGATTTCCTGCCAGCCCCTGAGGTCAGAAATGGGAATTCAGAGGGACAGCGGCAGTTCGGACTGCACCTTCTGGCCCTGCGGTTTTGCAAGACACTGTTAGATCTTGGGGGACTCAGGCCAGCCCCAGCCAGAGAACGCCTCCTGAACAAGACCCGCCGTCTCTTTAGGATCATGGTTTTGTGCTCTAAGGAGCAAGAGCGTGCAAGTCGGGAGGATCCGCTTTGCTCCAGAGTAGAACATCTGCTGGGTTCATGAGAGTCTTGTGACCTGCCCAGCTCTGCAGTAACTAGCAGCTCTCTCTCCACGCTCTTCCCGTGGGGTGACGATGACAGAGCATTTCACGGGATGGAGCAGGAGCAGAGCCAGCACAGAGGCCTGGGGTCAGAGGCTGCAAGTTCTCGGACATGAGTGGAGTTGCTCTCTCCTTGCACCATCTCTGAATATGACCCCATGTGGCTGGAAATCTGAAATCTGATGCACCAACAGCTTTTCTTTTCTCCCTGGCATATAACTGGCGGCTCAGCTGCCAGATGGACTCGCTGCGCTGTCCGCATGGCAGATTAGATGGGAAAGGGAGATAAGAAAACACCAGGCTGACTTTCTCTGGTGCAATGGAGCAATAAATGGAGGCTGGAATCCAGCAGCCCTCCAAGAAAAGGCCTTTGCTGTCATCCTCTGTAAAGCCGCCTGCCTAGATGGGGCCTCTGAACTTCCTGCCCCCATCTCCTCATCGGGACATCATCTCTCACTTCCTCTGGGTGACCAAATTCCTCCTTATTCCTGACGCAGCTCCAGCGATTCCTGCCCGAGGGCTTCTCCAGCTTCTGCTCTGCAGCTGGGACGTCTCAGCTACTCCGGGAAGCCGGACCTTTTCTACGCATAGGTCCTGTCACTCCACTAGCTTCCTCCCCTTCCCCCTAGGCACTTCGGGAGAGGGGCTGTTTAAGGGCAGGCCAAGAAGGAGGTAACAAGGATCCTTCCTGCCAGGCCCAGGGTCTATCACACTGGACACTCCCACACCGTGGAAGCACCACGGGCACGTCTGGTCCAGCCAAGCAGTAACCGCAGGAGGAGGGAAAGTCAACCCATGTGCTGCGCCAGCACTCGGCTGATGCGCCGCTTACATCCCACGGAAGGGCTGAAGCTGGGAGGCGCTGGGGCCCCGCCCTGGCCCCGACCCAGCCCACAGCTCCAAGTTCAGGAGATGCTGGAGAGCTTTGCTGGAGTGAGGCCGGAACGCGCCGCACCCTGCAGGATCCAGCCCTGAGGCTCCCGTAGGCCCTGCGCGGAGCTTCCGCACTGGCGCCAACAGAAAGGGGCTGAAAGTCACTTTCAATCCGACACCTGCCCAAGCTGAAGGCTGAGCTGGGAATCCGGCTGCGGTTTCTGCTGCCCTCCGCAGGAGGCCTGCTCCAGAGGCTCTCTCCTCCCTGGAACGATCTCCTCAGAGGAGGGACAAAGCGGGCAGAGAGGGGATGCGCCTCTGCTCGAACTTCTCCCTCTCCAAAGGGCCAGTGCAGCTGAGTCACTACGACCCCGTCAGCCACACGCGAACTCCCAGCCAGGGCTGGATTTGAATGGGTCCCGCAGAGGGGTTAGATCTCCACCGAGCGCAGACAGCTGTACCACAGGTTCCCACTGTGCTTATTGCTACTTACGCCCTTCTCCATCTTCCTGAGCCTGGCAGGACTCACGTGAAAACATCTCCGGGACAGAAGCGGAGCCGATCCCAAGTCCCTGTGTCCCCCTGCGGCTCTGCAGACTTTCAACGAGACTAGGAGGTTCCCTGCACAAATACGTCCAGGCCTGGCCAATGGCTCAGGAGCAGAGTGTGAGCCTGTCCCAGCCAGGTGTGGAGCAACTCTCTGCTGAGCTACGGGACCTCCCAGAGGCGAGCCCACCACTGAACACCTGCCTCCCAGAAGGGCAGTGGAATGTCACAGGCTCCTGTCGCAGGCCGGGATGGTGTTTCCAGCAAACACAGGGGAAAGGAATTTTCAAAAGCTTCATTTAAAAACAAACCACCAACAACATGACAACAGGACACGTGTGCCTAGGGGAGGGGGAGGGCCAGCCGAGGAGCATAAGGAACAAACTGGGCCAGTTTCGCTGCTGGCTCTGATTGCTAAAAAAAAAAAAAAAGGAACATGGGCAAGAATGGCTGTTAATAGCATCAGCAAAATTACCTGGTACTGTAACCCTGCAGTCCAGCCCAGGAGAGAGAGGAGCTAAAGCTGGGATTTTAAAGGAGCCCATGGGAGTTTGGGGCTTGAATCCCAAAGTCAGTGGGAGTTGGGAGCCTACCTCCCCGTAATGTTTTTGAAAATCTTCCCCTAAATAAGCAGCATGAATAACATGCACTTCCCTGGAGCACAAAGTAATTTACAGTGTCACGCTCTCTGCCTAGGAGAGGGGGAATGGGGCACAGCAAGGTTCAGAATCCACCTGCATGGTCAGACTCAGGGGCCTAAAGTGATGCATTTAGGTGCCTAAGTAGCCACATGAGTGCAGCTTCATTTTCAGCCATGCCACGCGCTCGGGGCTCCTGGGGAAGTGAAGATTTCAGTGAGTAACAGCCCAAAGGAACCACTGCGAAGATCTAGTCAGACTTTCTGCATAGCACAGGCCAGAGCACAGCCCTACAGCCGTTCCCATTCCCGACGACCTGTTTGCAAAGTTTGGTCTGACTGACTGCCCATGTTCGCCCAGCAAACCCAGGGCAGAGTCCGGAACAGATCTCAGGTCTTCTGTCTCTGTACTCTGCTCGGTACGTACTCTGCTCAGGTCTCAGGTCTTCTGTCTCTGTACTCTGCTCGGTA
>ML677404.1:1332974-1436153 GCA_007922305.1 Dermatemys mawii | reverse complement strand
TACTCTGCTCAGGTCTCAGGTCTTCTGTCTCTGTACTCTGCTCGGTAGACCACGTTTCCTCTTCAAAGAGGTGATTCACCAGGTCTTTGTAGTTCTAACTTCTACTATTCCAGCAAGTCAGAGATGTAAAAGACCTCCTAGGTCAAGTCCATCTTCCAGCATGTCAGGATAGAGTCTCCAGTGGAGGATGCAAAACTGGGAATGGCTCTCTTTCAGGCTCTGTCCTCCAAGCACAATCAGCTCCCTTTCTCAGCTTCCCTATGGGCATCCATTCCCACGCTGCATCCCCATTGAATCCCATGGGCTGCTCCTGTACATACCAGCACAGATTCTTCCTTACAGCTGGTTATCCCCCTGCCCCCATGAAAAATTTTAATGAAGAAAAAAATGTTTTTGACAAAAAAAATTGCAATTGAAAAAGTTCATATGAAATCCAAACATTTCAAACCAATCTTGTTTTGGGAGGGTGATGGGGGGAAATGCGTAAATCTCCATTTAGTTGAAAAAGCCATTTTCCAATGGAAAGAAGGTTTAAATGGAATTATTTTGCAACCAACTACAGGAAGAAGCTCCTGAAATTCCCAGATGGTTAAGGGGGCAAAGGAGGAGGAGATTAGACGCCTGAGACATTATTATATAAGTATCACATAACCGAGGCCTGGGTTCGCCTGCAGATTGACCTTGACGGGAGTAAACTAAAAAGAGACGTTATGCAATAAGCAAAGCCAGCCTGCCCACAAAACCTGGATCTATGGCAGCTGACCGATTCCTCGTACCCTTAGATGCTCTCTTCTGTGTTTAAACTCATAAAACTACCTACCCTCCAAAGCTACTTTATTGTTATTGATTCTGGGAGCAAAACCCAACTGATCTTGGCTGAAATGAAGCATTTTTAAAATGTCTGTTTATAATCGTGATGAATGGAGCCATATGAGATTGGTCTCGGATTGGTCCCTGTTTCGAAAGAGGACGTGTCTTTCCTTGCTCAGTTTTAGAGTCCTCCTCCCTCTGCAGCTCTTGGGCAGAGTTTTGCAAGCGCGATCCTCTTCACATTAAGAGTGACGTGGGCACTAATTCGATGGGCAGTTTCTCCCTCCGAAGATCCCTTTAGCAAACTAGGACATGAGCCGGACTGGTGCAGAGAGAGGCGAACCTGTGACTGGCAGCTAATAGAACAGTCAGGGGTCCATGTGAGAAGAAATTACCGGATGATGGGATTAATAAGAACAAGGCAGCCTGGGTCAGTGGCTAGGGTACTGTGTTGGGACGCAGGAGATCTGGGTTCTGTCCCCAGCTCTGCCATTAATGTGACCTTGAACAAGTCATGCTACCCTTCCTGTGACCCATTCAATACCGTTGGCACTGAACTTTGCCAGCCACAGTTAAAGGCGAAAGGGCCCCTTCTGCCTGGACACCCAGGTATTTGATTGAGCCAGGTGTGTATTCAGAAGGGGTCAAGATTTCAAGGGTCCAGCAGCTCCCATTGCTCTTGGTAGGAGCTGTTCAATGTGGGCATTTAGTGCTCCTGAAAACAGCAGGTGCCCAGAGGCCAAACCCTACCGGGAAGGGAGCCCAGGATCCAGGCCCTGAGTCCATCTGCACTCACCTACAGTGACTGGCATCACAGCCTGACCAACAGGTATTCCCCACCCCGCAACAGTTCCCTGGCTAATGTGCTGCTTTTTATCACACCCTCATTTTTAGAATATTCCTTGCCCACCCCCGGAGGATGGAGGGCACTTGACAGGGTTATGCTGGGAGCAATGACGGGTTGTCTGTCCTTGCTGGCATATTTCTCTCACCGGTACCCCTGCACTGCCACGTTTCACACGCGGAAGCACAGATCTCACCCCTTCCAGCCTGACCGTTCTTTGAGCCCTGGAATAACTCACCGTGTTGAAGTTGGGGAACAGGTTGAGTGGGGACGTCCCATTGAGGCGAAAGGTCAGGAAGTGCTTGATGTCCAGCGGTGGGTGTAGGGGTCGCCCAGGAATAGACAGGGATGCTAGGAGGGGACTGCTGTGCCCAGATGGACCTACGCAGAGAGGGAAGGAGACACAGCATTGAGATTTTTCCTAATTAAAGAAAAGGGCAAATGTCGACTCTGAAATTCTGAATTAAAACGGTGTTTGGGCTTTTTGGTTTTAAATAAATGAAATGACATGAGACTGACATGAAAAGGGAATTTTTTTGCCTTTAATTGGTTCAAAATGTCCCACAGAGAAACAGAAACATTTCAAACCACCAGCTTTTTGTTCTGAATTTCTCATGTTAAAATCCCAGTGTTCCCAACTAGCTCTAATAACCCTGACAATGGTCACCAAGAACTACTGGGACCTCTCTCCCTCCAAGGGGATTCTTGGTAGGTACAGGGGATTGCTCTCGCCAATCCTGAGGCAGGACTGGGGCCTCTGATTGTAGGCTGCTTGGGGCAGGGACCTGGACTTCTTTTGAGTCTTGTACAGTTCCAAGCACACGGACACTTAAAACTATAGCACCAACATGGCACTAAAAGCAATGTAGATGCAGGGGCAGTAGCTAGACTAGCTAGTCACAGGGGAGGAGGGAGATACATGGCTCCTGGCTAGGAGGTTATGCTAAGACTGTCAAAGGAGTTTGGCTTCCAGAGGGTTCTGAATGCCTCAGCTGAGCTTTAGGCCCTGGGGAACAGCTGCAGTTCTCTTCCACCACTAGCTAGGACTAAAAATACAGCTGATGGTGTGCTCCTGCTGCCTCTCCCCACCAGCCCTCGCTGTTCTCCTCGATGGGTTAATAGAAACGCCCACATCCCGGGTGCTACACACCTCTGCCCTGGCTGCTGTAAGTCAGAGCAGCGTCAGGGCTGCTCTAGCATCGCTCTGCTCCCCCGGAGGCCTGATAGCAACCACCGCACAGCTCCCTCCTGCCACGGCCCTGAGCTGAGCCCTAGGCCGGGGCTGGGGAGCTGTACAGCCCTACACCACCAGAGGAGCCCCCCCGTGCAGAGATGATTCACAGTGGGGTCTCCCCACCCATTGCAAGGTCCCCTCAAGCACCTGAGCTGCTCGGAGAGCAGAGACGGGCCGCAGTGCTAGCCAGGATCAGGCTCCCTGATGCCAAGGGGTGAGGTGGGCAGGGCTTGGTCAAAGCAACCTAGGAACTTCCCTCTCCTAAATACACAGGGGGCCTCTCCAGGATCGGCGCTGGGGAGTCCCTTGGGCAAAGCGTTACCTGCAGGGCGTGGAGCCAGGCCAACACACCCCGCCCCACGGAGCGGCGTGGGGAGCCCTTTGCACTGTAGACAGGGTCCCTGCTCTGGTCCCACATGGTCAGAGCCACATTGATGTGAGTCCAGGGACCCTCGGCCAAGGGGCTGAGGCCTACAGTCCAGGCTATCGGCTGGAAGAGCCATTGCAGAGGGGCTGCACGGGCTTTCTTCAAAGGCACACATAGCGGTGAGGCACCTAAATCCCATTGGTGAGATCCTGGCCCTGGTGAAATCAACGGCAAAACTCCCATTGATGACTGCACTCGTCTCGTTCATAGTCCCCTCCAGAGTCACTTCAGCCCCAAAGACTCAGCTCCAGCATTCCACGCCTCTTCAGAGACACACTTCAACGTGTGCCTAATTGTTCTGCTGAATCGGGGCCTTCCTCTGACCCTGGCCAGTCAGATTCTTCCCTGGCATCAGCCTGGCAGAGCGGGGAGCCAAGAGGAAAATCTGAAATTCCAACTTTGCAAGATTGTTGAATTTCAGCATAAAATGCATGACACACTGGCCCTCCGGGCAAAAGTGACCTCTTTCCGGGAGAACGCACAGACTCGTTTCTTTCCCTTTATAGGAGCTATCCCTGAGCCAGCTCTAACTCCAGGGTAAAAATTACAGTTTGCTTCATCAGGCGTGCATTGATCGAATTAATTCCAAAGTCACCCGGGAGGGAAATCTGGGAAACGGTTTAAAAATAAACAAACAAATAAATAAATAAATAAATGGGAAGAAACTGAAAAAAAAGCCAAAACCCAGCAAAAAATGGGGGGACGGCACATCATGAACTTTCTGGGGCGTGAAACGGTATTTCTGCATCGCATCATCTGAGCTGGCATGGCCCAGCATCCGGCGGGATCAGCGCCCCTAGGGAGACCCTGTGTCCTACCCTTGTACATGCACTTGGAATCCTAGACCGGAAAGCAGCAGCAGGGGGACGGGATTCGGGACTGGACCGCGAAGGCGTCTGCTCCTCTTTGGCCGTAAACCTTGAAATGGTTTTTTTCTGTTGTGCGATTTTCACAGCACGTTGACGGTCGCACGGGGAGGAACGATGCCTCTGTCGCCGGTGAACGGGCTAATCAGCGACTGAAGCTCAGCAAACGCAATGGCATTGCTGCACTGGTGAACCGTGGCGGGTGCTAGCACAGTGCCCCAGACATGTGGGGCTGGGAGCATCGGTACTGCCACAAGAAGACGCTTGTAACTAAGCTACAGCTGCATGGTTTGGTAGGGACAAGTTTCAGAAACAAACTCCCTGGGAAAACCCAGAGTAACAAGCACGTTCATCTGGTAGCAATAACGATGGGCAACACTTCCGCTTGGGCTTAACTTTAAGCTTGTGCTTCGGTGCTTGGCTGAATCAGGGACTTGGTTCTCGTTCCCCTGAGAGAGAGACTGGTACCGAGGTGATTCGTAGTCCAATAGACTTACTCAAGATCAAGGCCTTCTTGTGCTGGGTATGGTACAAACACATGTGAGATTGTCCCTCACCCTCGATCTATCCTAGGCAGACAAACGGGCTGAATATCAATACCCTTATCCCCATTTTGCAGAGGTGGGAACTGAGCCACACAGAGTTAAGTGACTTGTCCAAGTCTGCGGCAGAGCTAGGAATATAGTCCAGACTCCCGCCGAGTCCCAGGGCAGCATCTTCCACGCAAGATTCTGTGTCTCTCCCTTTGAGTCCGTCAGGCTGGTCAACACCATATTACTCATGCGGCACAGAGCAGTGTTATCTAGTGGTTAGAGCCCAATGGTGTGAGCCAGGACTCTTGCTCTCTTTTACTTGCTCTGCCACTGACTTGCTCTGTGTTCTTGGGTAAGTCACATCCTCTCTCCGAGCCTCAGTTTCCCCAGCTGCCCAGTGGGGATTATTAGAGGCATTCAGATACTGTACTGTGGTGACAAATGGGGTATAAATGCAGAGGGAGAAAAAGACAAAGGGATGGCAACAGACCACCCTGATCCACCTGCAGATACCCCCCAAATGCCATATGTCATATCTGCTGCAGTGTGCATGGCTAGACAGTGAAGGATTCGGGAGTGAGAGAGTTACCCAGAACCCATCACCGTTTGGTGTAACCCGCAGATTGTGACTATCCAATCAAGCCTATTTCACAGGGTGGAAGCCGCTGGTTTCTGTAGCCAGCGCTCAGAGGTCCAAGCAGATTGCAAGACGAATGGTCTCTCTCCTGTATCACCGCGTGTCTGTAACCTGGAGCCGCACAGACAGACCTGGACTGATGATCTAGCTAGACAGCTTGTCTCACAGCTTCCACTCCGTGCCACCCCGGTGTGGCCTCCGAAAAGTTACGAAAGACGGACAATAAAACCTGTAACAATGCTTCCCCCCATCTGAGACAGGGAAGTGAGGGGACACTCATTGGAGTGGAAAAACTGCCGGGGTTGGAACAACGGGAGTGAGCCCAGCTGTAAACGTGGGAATAATTGCCCACGCTTCGCGAGCTGCCAGACATCGGCGGGCAGAGCCTCACAATAGGCAAGAGAGGCAGGGAAGCGTTACCTACCCCCAGGAAGGGAAACTGAGGCCCAAGCTGCTCTGTCTTAGGACAGCAGTTCTTGACCTTTTCCATCCTGAGACACTTCCCTCACCCCCTTCTATCTAGCGGGGACAGGGCAGTCGTGACCTTCCTAGCTGAAACCCCACAACCTCGGTCACACGGATGGAGGACACAGATGTCCTAACTTCCAACCCCTGCGTTTGGCTAAGCGTCCATTCCCATTGGGAACAGGGACTGAAATCCTCGGTTTCGTTATTCCACACACGTGGCTTTCCCTGCTTCTACGCAACCTCCAAGCTAAGTGTGCGCTCTGAAGAGGGACTCTGACGATTCCCCTGGTGTTTTATTGCTTCTTGCCACCCATATAAAATCCAGGGAGTTTAGAAGGCAAGAGACTTCCCTCCCTACCTGCCACATCTGCAAACTTCACATGGGGAGCTGAAGTCAATTTAGGGAATTCTGTTTTCATGCATTGTCATCAATAATCAAGAGCAGGCGGGTCAAATATCACCCTTAGTGATGACTCTGCAGCCAGAATTGGACTCAGTGAGCTGCTGGGCGGGTAGAACTGAGGAAGAATTTAAGCCAGCAGCATCCTTCTCGCTGGCCATGATGTGTGACCCCCACAGGACACAGATGGACTATCGAATCCTTGGGTGAGTTTAACGACTAGGCAGTGGTAGGTTAGGGACACAACAGGGGTCTTTTTCCTTGTAAGTGGATCAGTTCTGATCTGAAGAGATCACTTCTGCAGTCACTTTTCAGAAGAAACAGAGACAATTTGGTGCTGCACGTTCCACCGCAGCAGGCGGCTCGCCGGAATCCAGGAAATGGGGCACACAACAAACCTCAACAACTTTCCAGCACTCAGACTGCGCTGGGCTTTTGTCAAGTTTGGCCCCACTGGCCCCTGATTTTTAATCTGTTAAACACAAACCTTGCAAGAAAGCTCACTAAGGCCCCTACTCTCCTTTAGCTAGCGTGTTCCAGAGCTATCCTGAAGGTTTCCCGCTCTGAGAGGAGGCAGATGGTGACAGCTAGAATAGCAGGCCCCAGAAGAGCAAGCGCTTCCTTGGGAAATGCCTTTCCCAGCTTGCTGCAGAAATACCGAGGGAGAGAGGCGAAGTCAAGGGGCAGAACTGTGGCAGCTTCAGGGACAAATAATTGGAAATGCACAGGCCCCACCGCTGCACTTGGTATAATAATCGCTGATGGCACTTTAAAGTGTTTGCTTCATTTACTCTAAGAGAAAGAGGAAGGGAAGTGAAGGGGGGGGTGTCGCTAAGACACAGGACTGGGACTCAAGAAATCTGGGTTCAGCCACTGTCCTTGCCACAGACTCTGTGACAGTGAGCCAGTCTCTTCATTTTGCTGGGCCTCAGTTTCCCCATCTGTCAGGCAAGGATAATATTTAAGGCATTCAGATACTGTAGTCTGGTGGTGACAAGTGGGGTATAAACGTAGGAGCAGAAAGAGACAGGCAGGGACAGCAATGAAATGCCCTGCTCCATCTGTAGATAGTGCATCCCTGGTGAGCCACACCACACGTAATACAGCAAAGGACTCTGGAGTGAAAGCGATACACCAAACCATTGTCACCATCTGGAGTAACCCGAGGGGCAGCGTACAACATGGTGCAACTCTATTGCACTCACTGGAGTTACACTCACTGGCTCTCACACTGAATTCGGCCTAATGCAGTAGCGAGAGCTGGGTTCTTAGGCCTGGTCTACACCTACAACTTAAGTCCTAGTTACATCATTCAGGGCTGTGAAAAATTTTGCATCCTGGCTGGCACAGTAAGGTTGACCGAAGCCCCACTGTGGACGCATTAGCAAGTGTCTACACTACAGCGACATAGTCCGCAGTGCGGCTGTCCCTCTGTCGCACTTGTAGTGTAGATATACCCATAGCTACATCTACAGCCCCCAAACTGCTGGAGGAGAAACACCCCACTGAAAACGAGAACAGGATGGCGATGGAGAGACGCTCCCAGGGACAAGGTCAGATCTGGACCCCCAAGAATCACCCACTAATACTGGGAATTCTACTGAAGTCAACGGATAGATTCCTACTGTCTTCACTAGGATCCTTAGTGGGAAAACGTGCACTGGTGCATGAAACAAGGACAATGTGATGGCTGCAGGAAAGCAAAAGAGGCTTGTTCTGCCTGGTGATAACAGGGACGGTACTGCTCAGCACGGGAACCTGGAGACTTGGGGGATTTCTGACCTCCTAGTAGAGCTAATAATGCCCAAATCCTTTGCTAAACAAGCACAGCTGTGCACAAGCATTAAAATGACATGATCCTTCAGTCGAATGTTTTGACTTTATTGCAAATTAAAACCAGTAATAAGTCTTCTCCCCCCCTACCCGCCCTCCCCCAAACTAAGAAAAACACGGCAAGTAAGGTAAAAACATAAGCCCATAAAATTAACAAAGAGGACGCATCATGCAACACAGACTCTATCCGGACACGGTTACAAAGGTTAAAGGCTTGTGTACCGACCCCATACGGATAGAGGGGCCATCCTACACTTGACTGTTCCAATGTCACTCACTCCAAGGTGAGGGAATGTTTAAAAAAAAATCAATAAAAATAAAACTCAAGTCTGTCCATAAGGTAGATGTTAAAGGGCATTTTCTTTGGTTGTAAGATTGCAGAAGGCTTAGACTGCAATGGAACGGTTAGGGACAATGCATTGTTCTGAAAAGACCAGGAATTCACTGTTTATTACTTTTTTGGACCCCTGTATATAATTTATTCTGTCATTGCAAAAAAAAAAAAAAAAAAGTCCTTTTGGATATCTTTGTATTTTAACCCTAGGAAAGTTAAGATATATTTATTTAATATATATCTATATTTATATAAATTTATATATATACACAAACATATATACACAAGGATGCATTTCAAAGTTACTATTTCCTTGGTGATTACAATATCACTCTCCAAATTACTTGAATTTGTAAGGATCATGAGTTGATTCCAACACTAAAAATATTTTGTGCTATGTGCAAGGAATTTTAACAAGACACTGCTAGGCATGATGAGACGTGTGACAGAGCTAGAAAGATATGCCGTCTCTTCAGTGCTCATTCTCCAGGCTCCAAAGAGAAAAAATTGGATATTCTTTGCAGAACAGAATATCAAGAGAAAGCAGCCAGGAACGGTGCGCGTAAGCAACGTTATGTTTGAGCTCAAGATATGAGATTTTTTTTTTTTTTTTTTAAGGAAAGATAAAGTGAATCTAAACAATTTGAAATTTAATAGTGTGGCTAAAGCCAGAAGGAAAAATGGATATTAAACATTTCAGCCAATTCAATCACATTTCTTTTGAGATAGCAGGACCGAAAGCTCCCTTGTCCTGCTTCACAACAGGACTTGCCCAAAAGCTCCCACCACCGAACAGAACACTCTTGCAACATTTCACATATAGCCCTAGATTCTGTAGCGTGTTCATGCGGATCAGAAATGATGGAACAGATGAGAGTGGTAAAGCAACGGGAAAATCATAACAACGAGAACAAAACAAACTCAACCCTTAGATATTCTTGCTTAAATGTAAGGCCTCACACCCTATCAGCAGGGTAACATTATCTCGGAGTCAAAAATATTTCGTATTTTCACAGTCAATCACTCCAAAAGGTGGCTTGGTTTTCATCTTATTTGACCTGGGCCATGATGAAATCGGACTCTCTCAGACTTTCGTAATACTCAATGGCTAACGCAAAGTCAAACTCGTTAATGGTGGGCCCATCTATGGCAATCTTCATGAAGTTGGACAGGCCGGAGTCTTTCGCGTAGCGCCACTGGCTGCGTTTCATGAGTTCCCGGCCCCGGTTGATCTTCTCATAGAGCACCGAGCCCAGAGGCAAGGCTAGAGCAATGGCAGCCAGGACAGCAAAGTCTGGGAAGAGCTCATGCATTTCGGAATGGCTGTAAACCAGTTTGACGCACAGGTCCTTGAAGGATAACTGGCTGAGGCTGAACACTATCCGTTTGAAGAGGGGGAAATCGTTCAGGGCCCTTTCACTCACCACCACCCGGGAATAAGCCTGCAAGAGGAAGTTCAGTTCGGTGATGCCGTAGTTTCCGATATCATCCAAAGACTGGGGGTAGCATTTGGGGTTAAAGATGGCAGAGAAGGAGTTGACAGCCTCAAGCACGTGGCTAGGGAACCTATCCAGCAAGTTGCCCCGCACACTCTCGAGGTAGGTCTCCTTCAAGTGCTCAAAGTTCTTCAGGTGCACCTTGGAGCAGCTGGCAAGCTCCACTCCCTTGTAGTAGAAACGGCTCTCGTCTTCCCGGTCCTCTCGGGGATGCTCATTCATCTCGTTGAGGAACTCCTGGAAGTTCTGGCCACTCATGGTCTTCTGGGCCTGCAGGGTGGTGGCGGTAGCAAAGACGAGGGGCTTCAGGATGGAGATATCAAAGTCCTCAATCTGGAAGATCCGACTCAGCTTCTGGAAGATGGGGAGGACATCCAGGAGGATCTTGGTGAAAGCCACGAACTGGAACTTCTTGAGCTCTTCGCAGAGGCCAAATGCCACGGGAGACTTCTCCGACTCGCTTTCCAGCAGAAGCACCAATGTAGGCCATGAGGAGTCAATTGCTTCCACAGCCGGGAAGATGGAAGTCCAGCGGATGGTCTTGGGGCCCTCCAAGTCTATCTCACATAGATCCAGGACACTCTGCAGCTCCTGGAGGCTGTTGCTCTCCCCTTTGAAGTTGGAGTAGAGTCGGTAGACGGCGTCCACCGTGGTCTCGTATTTCCGGACATACTCGATATTAACAACACTCTCAGCAGGCAGCAGGGAGTTCCTGTGGGACACGCAGTGCATCTCAGTGAGAAGGGGACAGATGGACTTCAGCTTGGTCCCTACCCCATTCAGCCTATCGGCCATCAGGGAAGAGCTATCAGAGCTAAGCCACGTGACCTTCATGGTGGGAATGCCAAAAGAGTGCATCACCTCGACTGCTTTGTCCGCCACGGTGTAGGCCTCCCCAGCTGGCAGCTCAAAGCTGCCCAGGAACGTGATGGAGGTCTGCCCGTCGCACGGGGAGACGGTGGTTGTAAACATGACCAGGTTCCTGTGCTCCAGAATGTCGACCGTCTCGTCCACCACCAGCCCAACGAACGGCGAGACTTTCATCTTGTGCCTGTCCTCGTTATGAAGGACTTTGACGATCGCTGCCTGAGCCAGTTAACGAAGCAGCATCAGGGTGGGCAGGAGGGAAAAAGAAATTAAAATGAATTTTGACGCATGCTTAAAAATACTCCTAAAAGCTGCAAGGCATCGTGATTCTGATCTCACCTAACCCAGTGTACAGCCCTGACTCAGGACAGCATTTCAACACAGGCTTAACTTTAAGTCCCACAGATTTTCCATGAGGCCCAGGGTCAAATTTTCAAATGTACCCAAACGACTTAGCCTAAATCCCATTTTCAAAAGCACAGAAGTGACTTAGGAGTCAATGAAAATCAGCGGTATGTTGCTCTAAGATCCAGATATTTAAAGGGCATTAGGTGCCTAAATTGCTTTAAAATTGTGGCTTAAGTGATTTAGGGGCCTAAACCTCACTGACTTTCAATGAGACTTAAGCTCCTAAGTGCCTAAATCACTTTTGGAAATGGGACTTTGGTGCTTTCAGAATGTTGCCTTTTGGTTCCTAAATCACTTAGGAGTGGATGGAAGACAGTGAGATTTAGGCATATTTGAAAATGTTACTCTGAGAGACACACTCAAAGAGAATCACTTGCTTCAACTCCCTCCCTGAACAGATGAGCTTCCCTGAGCTGGGGCCGAACTGTGAAGTAACTCCACAGGCTCCCTCCAGATTGACACTGGGGTGAGAGGGCAGAATCCAGCAGAATCTTTTACACGGAAACTACAGTGACAATTATCCAGGCAACCTTCATTTTAAAAAAATAAAAGCTACGGTACCCAACTCTACTGTCTCTCTGGGCCTCATTCTCCTTTTATACCAGCGTAAGAGAGGTAAATCAGACCCTAGACCCACTGCAGTGACATAGCGCTGTTCTTTCCAATTACTATCAAAGATGGCAGTATTATTCACTAATATCGATATTGTGAGATTCCACTAGGTGCGGCCACACTGTGCTCAGTGCTGAACAAGCACACAGGAAATTGAAGTCTCTTTCCAAACTTGCCACAAATTTCCTTATTTAGAAAAAGGAAGGCATGTTTTGATAAAATGGTGTTTGAAAACTCAAGCTAACACTCCTATTCAGGAAAGCACTTAAGCAAACACTTCACTTTAGGCTTGCGCTTAAGTCCCCTTAATTTCAATCAATCATAAGCACCTGCTTAACATTAAGCACCTGCGTAGGTGGGATCCCAAATAGGAATGAATTCCTGAATCTTTCCCCTCTCCCTTCATAGTGACTCCTGAATCTTATCCTCATTACAGTACAACTAGCATACCTAAGACATGCTTTTCTATTTTGTTATAATTTCATCAATGTCTCTCAGGTTTTAAAAACAAACCATACACTGAAGAAGCCATAAAACGTCTTGGTCTTTTTCTCCTTAATTCCATTTGGCTCTTTTCATTAAAATACCACTGATTTGAAAAAAAAAATCCTTATTTTTTTCCCAAATGCTGCAAGTACCATTAGAGACTGAGGAATCTAATTAGTGGGTTAGTCTAACTGCAGTAAGATAGGGTTCTTTATTTAGCTAAACAACTGGCAAACAGCCAAGATTCACTACAAATTAATTTGATTTTAACAGGCATGAAACATTTGTAAAATTAAGAAAATTCTTTCTGAACTCTTTGCCTTCAACTTGATCTTCCTGATCACCCCATTGAGGGTAAAAAAAGGACAAAAAGCCCCCACAGTGCTCTGGTATGCTAAGTGATCTCTTGAGCTTTTATCATTAAAATAGTCATCATTAATTTATTGTGAAATCTGGCACGTTCAAACAGGAGAGAGGAAAAAAATGATTCTGATATAAAAAATGGATTCTTTGCACTTCCTTCTAAAGCCCATTGGCTCCCCATATACATTAAAAGCACGTGAATGACAGAATGAACGCAAAACTCCCTGTTTATTAACAAAGGCCAGTCTTTGAGGGACTCTATATCACTTTCTACTGGATTCTAGGAATGTCCACGTTGCCTAATTAGCTGTCAACACCAACAAGATGTTGAAATCAATTTTTAATACAGAGACACTTGTCTAAAGCTTCCACACCAAGGAAGCACCAAAGAAGGCTCGCCAGCTACAAGCGGTTTTATGTGAAGGTTTAGTGTAGACCAAGAGGCCACATGGCTTAATGGACTGAGGCAACAAGTAACCTCAAGCAACTCAGAGGTTCTTCTCCCAGCTCTGCCACTTTTCCCCAAGGAGGAATTCACCTGTTTGCAAGAGGCCAGCAAACAAGACCTATGCAGGCCCTGCCTTGTGCAGTTGCATTAGCTTGCCCGTGTCTCAGTTTCCCCACTTGTAACAGGGGGCTACACTACTACTTACCCACTTCCCAGTGAGTTTGGTGAGGTAATGTCTACAGAGAACTTAGAGCCCAGTAAGAGTGCCAGGCATCATGATTAACGGTCCATAAAATTATACTGGAACCTACATGGTGGACACCCTTCAAGTAGTTTTTTAAGACAGGAGGCTCCCTGTTAAAAGGTGGCTCTGAGACCCTGGTTCAGCAAAACACTTAGGGACATGCCCGGGGGACTGGAGCATGTGCTTATGGCTCCAAGATTCAGGAATGCTTTAAAACCTTTAAGTACATGCTCCTCTCCCACCGATCAGGTAAAGCACCCGCAAAAGAGGTTGTGTGTACCGGGATGCTTTTCCCAAATTGGGTCCAAGGTACTTTGCTGGAGATGGGTGTCAGCTCTTTGCTGAACTGGGGGTATTAAGGCATCATTACTGGTGGGCCTGTCACCAGCAGGGGGGACAGCTGATCAAACACAAGGACAGAAAACACAACCCAACAGTGCCCGGCTCTCACACACACCTGCATCTCTTTGACGCAGCTGGGATGGTAACAGTCGTCGAGCTCCGAGGTCAGCAATGCCTGGCAGAGATTGAACTTCTGGAATTCGAGCAGCGAGGAGCACTTCTCATCCGGAATCTCCTCCTTAGCCATCCAGTACACGGTGGTGAGGATAGCTATCTTGGCAGGGTTCACCTCCACCTTGATCACGGAGCGCAGCTCTTGGTGGTTATGGACGCGAGCTTCAAAAGCCAGCTGCTCTCTGTTAACCGCCAGCGCCTGGCGGTGAGCTCCGGAGGTGACGTGCCGCAGCAAGGCATGGCGCTGGAAGTTATCCGTGCCCACGGTAAAGGCATTCTCCGCTTTGCCGTGTTTGTTCTTCACCAGTGCCTGGCGACATTCTATGCAAAACATGAGTTTTCTTTCATAGTCAAACTCCAGCCAGGTAAATTCTTCCTTCCAGTGCTCATTGAAATAGCGCTTACACTTTTTATTGGAATTGGAAGTTTCCCCAGCCGGCTTTTTCCCTGGAGGCACCATATTGCTGTGGCTGGGAAATCAAACACTACGGATGAACTGAACTTTTCCTTGGAGGAGCAGCCTCTACATTTAATTTAGTAAGGAAGGTCTAGTACCACTTTCCTGGTTCGACTGGAGACGAAAGAGACAAGGGGAGAGGGATTAGGGCGCTGGCAAACCTCTGTCTTCGCTAATTACTTACTCTTGTCTTTTAACACAGGGTTACGGAAGCACTAAACGACCGCAAGCAGCGCCCAACCGAGTGTCAGCCGCCATCAGACAGGCCGACAACGCGGAGAGATTCCTTTACACGTCTGTCCTCTGTGGCCAACAGACCATCCCCTTCACCGTCCAAAGGTGGCGAGGCGAGGGTGATACCCGAGCCGAGAGCATGCTTTGCACTGCATCCCCAAGGGCGAGGCGCAGGCTACCAGGGCTTCAGCTGTACTAGCCTCCCCAGCCCCATCTGTTCCCTTGGCCACTGTCACCTGCAGCTCAGGGTAATAATGGCAAGAGACGAGCACATGGAAAAGTTCCACCAAATTGTCTACACCCCTCGGAGTCAGGTTAGGGAACACGGGGGTTAAAACTCCATGGGTCGGCCTATAGGGGCACCCCCAGTGTTGTACTAGCTTACCTCGCCCAGCAGTAAGAAGTTCATATAACTCCCCCTTCCCACCAGGTCATGAGATAACACAGCCCAAGGATGGGTTCTCATTGCCATGGAAACGGGGCCTTGAACGAGGTGTGTCCGGAAGCCCAAGCAATCCAGCTGCTCCTCCCTTTACCCCCTTTATCAGTCCCCCTCGGCATCCCACTGTCCCTACTGGGCACACACGGCTCAGCGCCTTCAGAGGCTTCCTTCCGACCTCACGCACAGCAGAGCCAAGCGCTCGCAGCTCTGGGTGACCGGCCTAGGTTGTTATGTGCGAGCAAGTCAACGGCAACGCCGAAACCCTAGCAACAGCTTTTAGTCCCCACCTCTGGGGATGGCCCAGACACGGCTCTGTTCTGTAGTGCTGGGGTTTGACAAACAGCTCAAGGAAGGTACAAGGAAGTACAAGCGCAAGGAGGAAAGTCATCCACGCAATGGTCTAGTTTCTTCCTGACACCTTTGCAAAGGACGCCTTGTAGCTAGCGGGTGCATCTGCTTAAAAGGCAGCGAGAGCAGGTGATTCCAAACATTAACACTCATCACTGGGTGCTGCCTTTACTTCCTCACAAAGAGAAAGAGAAACGCACGGGGGGAATGAAGGAGAGAAAGGACGTCTGCTGTTTGGAAGGGAAAGGGAACTAACGTTATAATCAACATTTTCATGAAACCGGCGAGCCCTGCCTCCAAACCGGAGCTCACGGGAGACCAAAGCCGCGGAGATGCTCCAGCAGCAGAAAGAGCTCCACTTCCTCCCACATGGAACGTAGCATCCGTGCCACAATCGTGCATGCTGGCCACTGCTATGAACTGTGCAGCCCCCTCAAACCCCACTCGATGCTATGCGGGTTTGGGTTTCTCCTTGGCTCCAGGGAGAATGCTACTCCAGGAGATCATTTCCCCTGGGTTTATGGGTTCTTCGCACTCCCTGACCTCTGAAACCCTAAACCAACACAGAACTAGCAAGTCCTTCCCCACGTCTTATATTTCTTTAACCATCTCCTGTCTGAAACACAAAGGGCCCCAACTTTTTCAGACTCGTCCTCGAATCCCCACGGTTCCTAGGAGCTCCTGGTACAGAAGCGTTTCCTGATGGCAGCCAAGGCTCCGGTTCCTCTAAATTACCCCTCCGTAATCATCCTGCTCATCACATCTGTTCTTTGCAACTCTCCAGTGGTCTCTGCTCTCCAAGCCAGCCACGAGGAGGGGGAAATACACGCCTGGAGCAGCACGAACTCAGCATGACCTCAGCTGGCCCGCATGGCACAGAGACAGACTGCAGCTCACAGGGTCAGATTTGTGGGGCTGGACGACAGCCTGCACTGAGCGTGCCAGAGAGGCACAAGGCCTCCTGTAGCACAGGCAAGTTGCGTCACCCACTGCACGGACACTCGGAACAGACTTAGCTACAGCAGAACCTACGCGGATGGGGAAGGGGTGAACAGAGGTGCGGGTAAGTGGGAGGAGCCCCGGACCTGGAGCCAGGAGTTCCTGGGTTCCAGTCTTGGCCATGTCACTTCCACCCATTGTGACCTCACCTCACTTGGTAAGCCTGCCTCAGTTTCCCCTATCTGTAGCATGGTGAGAATGGTGCTTCCCTGCCTCCCTTTGGGGTTTGGGAAGATGTCTATGAAGAGCCATGCACTAGCTAAGTACCATTACTCCACCTGTGCTATGGATGAGACCCAGGTCTTGACACGTGGCCATTCCAGCCGGCCAAAAACATTCAAACCAAAGAAAACTTTCACACTGTTCTACTCCGGCAGGCTGAGGGACCTGATCTGTAACTCCTCTTCCCTGAGCGGGACCCAGCTTTTGTGTGGGACGCAGGGGAGGAAGGACCCAGCAGAGTGGGGGCCGGTAGCCCAGCAAGAGAAGGTCTGGGGTCCTAGGACACAGCCATGGCCACGCTCGCAGTCCCCACACAGCCCACGCTCCCCCTAACCGCTGATTTCCCAACAGGGAATATCACTGTGCACCAGGCTAAAACTTGCCCCAAAGACCCCTGATCCTCTTCAAACTCCCTGAGCTCCCAGAGCACTGGGTCCCATCCACTCCCCTGGCTAGTCTGCCCCGGCCTCCTCCCCTGGGATGGTAGCCTGGGCCGGCTCTCTGAACTCACAGGAGGATGAAGGCAGCGACTGGTTTCCAGAGCCTCCCTATGAGCACCCAGAGGTGTCAACAGAGCTTCGGAGGAGGTAAGAAGAATGGGGGAAGCTGAGCCCCCGACACTGGAACCCCCAGCCCCAGGGATCTCCCTACACAGAGGGACCTGAGCTGCTACAGACCTGAAGCGCTCTGGAATTCTGTGCTACCGAAATACTCCCACCACGCAATGGGCACATATCATACTAAAACCTTCCGTTTGCTCTGCTCTCCGCCAAACTGACTTCGCCACCTCTCACCCTCTACCAAGAGCATCAAGAAGTTTGCTTTAAAAAAGAGATTATTCTAAAAAAAGAAGCCGGAAAAATCTGTTCAGAACGGCCCATCCCAAAGGGAAGGACCAGCCAAAGAATTTGCCTCTCCAGTGCACAGAGCCGGGGGTGGGAGACCTGGGCTAAAACATGGGCAACAATCCAACCATTTCTGTGCTGAAGTGAAAGTGCTCAGAGACAGTGAGGGGTGGGCAAGGGGCAGTGAAAAGCAGCAGGTCATCCTGCGTTTCCTGGCTCTGTGAACTCCAGGTCTGTTCACTCCCCTGACTGCTGTGAACTAAGCAGATCAGGAATAGCCGTATCTCCTCTGGTGAGGCTGGCGTGTGTGTCTGGGGGGAAAGTAACCAAATGCTTCCCCATCTCCCCGCCATCCCGCATTTCGCCTGGCAGAAGAGAAGTTTGAGCCGATCTATTTTTAAGACAACCTCTCTCCTGACCTCCAAAGACACCAGCCAAAGCCCAGACTCCAAACACCCCGTTTACACACCCACCCCGCTCCGGGTCTCTGACCAGGTTTGGAAAACTGCTTAGAGAAGAGCAACATCCTCCCCCACCAGCCACCTCCCTGCACAGCCAGCCCCCCCCAGATACATGCCATTGAAAACCTGCCATAGGATTTGGGATGGGGGGGGACTAGAAAACCTTCCAGATTATTTTTTAATAGAGAAAATAACAATCAAACCAGCCCACCCCTTGTAAAGGAAAAATTACCCCCCCTTTCCCCCCCCAGCGACTTCCCAGGGCCTGAGGGGCAGTGCCCTGCAGGACGCTGCCCTGCCCCACCCATGCCCCTCTGCCTCTCTCCTCCTGCCCCAAAGAAGCGGTGCCCTGGGAGAGGCAGGGATGGTGCAGACAAAGCCCTGCAGCCCTTGCACACACTCACTGGGACATGGGAGCAGCCATCTTGCTCTGTGGACTCTCTGCCTGCTCAGATGCTCTCAGCTGCCAGCCGCTGTAGTGGCCACTAGTGGTGGCCAGGGATGGATGAGAAAATGGGGAGGGGGGCGCTGGTGGGAAGGGAGACTTGCTGGGGGCGGGGGGGCTGTCTTTCCCCAGGTGATTTATTTCCCCCCCACAAAGCCACAGGCCTGACCTCCTTCCAGAAAAACCCCTCCTGGTCCTCTCGGGATGAGGTGAGAACTCGCCCACAGGGTGACCTGCTCTTTGGATCAATAACGTGCCATGTGAGAGCACCCGGACAGCCCAGCGGGGGCTGTGCCAGCAGCTGTACGTGCCAGGCCCAAGGAGTTCACAGGACAGACAAAGGGAGGGTCCCCAGGGACACCACGGGCCAGTTTGGCAGGCGGTCAGCTCCTATCTCAAGCAGTCCCTGATAGTGCCGATCTGTGCAACGAGCTCTTTGGAGAAGCCTAGCGCCGAGATCCTCGACCACAGCAGAGGTAGGAAGTGAACCCTGGGCTCCTCTGCTTTAAACAACTACCCATCTCTGCAGCGTCTGTACACTTCCAAAAACAGACTCCTGCCGCCTTCCCCAGCTGTACACAAATCACACCCCAAGGAAACGTCTTTTAATCTTAACACAAGCAGGTCTCATTTCCCCCTCTCCTGATTTTTGTATGAGGTTGACGCTACAGTGCTGGATGCAGCAGAAAAACCTCAGCAGAAGAAAGCAATCCACAGGTTTCCATAAACTGTTTATTTGTAAAAGCGACAAAGAGTCCTGTGGCACCTTAAAGACTAACAAACGTATTGGAGCATGAGTTTCGGGGGCTAATACCCACTTCGTGGGATGCATGTCTATTAGTAAATTCCAAACGATGGAGGTTTATTTTTAAAAAAACAAACACCCAACAAAACAAAATCAGACTAGACCATACATTCTCCTGCAGCGTTTGCAATCCAAACATGGCATCATTGTTGGCAACCTGAACCCAAACGGGAAACATGGAAAGTGGAACAAGGAATGGCCAGCCCAGAATCCCACTGGTCCAGTATCCCGGCTCTAACAGTGGCCAGCAACAGCTGATACCAGAGAACAGAAAGGGATCAGCCTATGTTTGAAACTAGCCTATTTTCCCTCCAACTATTCCAGAAACTGACTCTCAAGTCCAAGTGAAACAGACTGGTCTGTTTTTGTTGTACAAACAATGATGGGTCAAAAGCAAGTTTGCAGGTCCTAAGGGTCTGTCTGTCGGTGAGCAAAAAACTAGCATGCACAATTTTGAAAATGCCACTGCCCCAGTGCGGGTTCAGCTCCACAGCACCACCTGTCGGGCCCCGCTCGCCTTCCCAGGGCTGAGCTGCCTGAGATAGGTGCAGATGCCGGGCCAGTCTTAGCCACTGGAGGGGGCAGCGGGGGGGGGCTCAGGCAGACCCCACTCCTGCTCCGGCCTGGCTGCTCCAGAGGGGCCAGCCCTGGTCACACTGCCAGCTCTGCCCAGCGGACATGGTGTGGCCAAATGCAGGGTATGGGGGAGTGGGTCTCGGGGGGGGAGGGAGATTTGTGTGTTTGGGGATGCTGGGAAGTGGGAGGACTGTGGGGGTCCTTGGCAGCGGGGGAGGTGTGTGGGTGCTGGGGACCTGGGCAGTGGGGAGTTTGTGTGGGGGGCACTGTGTGTAGGGCTCTGTGAGTGGTGGTGTGCAGGGAGCTGGGCAGTTGTGGTGAGCAGTCTGGGGGGAAGGGGTTGTGAGCGGGAGGGCACTGGGTATAGGGGACAGGGGGGTGCGGTATGGCACAGGCCCGCCCCCAAGGGCAAAGGACCCGGAACATTCTCCTCTCCTTACTGATGCCTGGATGGTTGAAGGGGGACCCGCTCACGGTCTAGGACCCCTGACCACTCTGGAACGTTAACAGCGGGAGGGAATTCCTCCTCATCCCCAGCGCGTAGCCTTCAGGAGAGGAGCCGGCCTGTACCTGTTTTTACCTTCCCCCTGCCAGGCCCCTTCTGTGTCCTGTGCCTGTCGAGTGCGGAGAAGTGGCTCTCGCCTCCTGCTTCACCTGCTCCTGGTCTGGAGCCAGGATTCGATGGAGGGAGGTAGGGAAGTGACTTGGGTGGAATGTGCCTGGATTAGGAGCTGTATTGTCTCTGGCTGAAGCTGACCCTTGGAATGGGGAGGGGGAGGCTGCCAGCCCGGAGAGCAAATTCCTCCCGCAGAGGGTTTTTAAAGATCTGAGCCAGGCTGGCAGGAGACGCCTTGTCCACGAACGGTCTCGCCTGGATACCTTAGCTCCCACCTGGCGCTAACGGGCGCTGAGATGAAACCAGAGACGGGGGCTCGGAAGATGAAAACGTGCTTGATTTAATTTTGTGCTAAGGCAAGCGAGGGAGGGGACTTGGTCTTTTGATCACCTTTGCTGCACGAAGTGCCCTCTTCCTCCAGTCTCACGGGAGCCCAGATTAGAACCTGAAAGGTCATCTGGTACCTGAGAACTGCATAACCGGGGATGTATTTATCCACCCAGCACCCCGGTAAGGTGGGGAAGAACCACCCCCATTTTACAGCTGGGGAATGGAGGCACAAAGAGACTAAGTGACTGCCCCAAGGTCACACAGGGAGCCTGTGGCATCCCCAGTCCAGGGCCTTATCCACAGGACATCCCTCCCTGCTGCTGGTTGGAAAGGAGAACGGGGAAATACAGAGGTGTGCGGGGACAAGTAGGAGCCATCATTTCATAGGACGGACCGGCCTTGTACAGATCACGTCAAGCCGACAGGGATTCTCAACCGCTCTTGGCCAAAACATCCTTCTACCCTAATCAGAGGGTGTTTGGAGGTTGGATAGTTTGCAGAACAAACTTCTCCTCCCCGCGCTCTGGTGACAGACAGTTTTAATAACAAATCCTGTGTTTTCCCCCCAGGAATTCCCAGCCTGTCACAATTCCAGGGAGGGACCCAGACACGTACGCGGCGCTGCCATCCACTCAGCCTGCGCGACCCCATCTTGCCAGCGAATGCTTCCTCCCGTCAGCCTCCTCCTGCTCCCTCCGTACGCTACAGTTTAGAGGAGCTGGCTCTCAACCCCAAGAAATACCTGCTGCCCAACATGCTCCAGGCAGGACCGAGCCGAGAAGCCTTCTAAGCTGTCCACACAGGCTCAAGGTTACAGATTGCATGAGGGGTTCTTCCCAGTTCACAACGAGAATGACCTGAATTTGGCGGAACAATGTTCTCAGAAACAGCACAGAGACAATGACCATCCTGGGACCATCCTGGGACACGGCTCTACCTGGGGAGCCTATAGTGAAAAATAAATCAATGAACCTAAGGACAGCGGGAAAGGAAACACCAACAGGATGGGAGGAGAGCCGAGGGGGCTGGGGATCAATGTCGGACAGTCACAGGATTTTGGAAAGTAATACTCAGGGCCAAGTTTTAACAAAGTTCATGGCCAGGTTTACAAGGCTCGGCCCCACTTCAGGCAGCTAAAGAAGGGCCGGAGTCTTGACGTGTTCAGCAGCTTGGAAAGCATCCGTCAAAATTTTTTTTTTTTAATTTTTGAGCATGGCAAATGTTTATACAAAAAGTCATTTTGTAAAAATCAAAACATTTCATTCCACAAAATGTAAAATGGGACATTTTCATCCCCCATCCCCATTTAAAAAACAAACAGTTGACACTGACACATTCCCGCAGGAAGTCTCAGCTTTGACAAAAGGATATTTTCTGATGAAAAATAGTTGTCAGAAAACTCCCGACTAGTTCTAGTTTCTACACCTTGTGGCTGCAGAGAAACCCCCCTCTCTTCTCCCACCCCAGCATCTGTGATCTGAGTCTGACCTAAAGGTTCAAAATCCTCACGGCAAAAGGAAGAACCCCAAACAGGGGACTATTTGTTTTACAAAATCTCCTGGCTTTGGAAGACTCGGAGGCGGCGATTCTGGAGAGGAAGCCATTAATGGAAGCCAGGTGTCCCTTTATTAAACCCTCTCTCTCTTTCTTTGCTGTCATCCTTCTTCCCTTTCTGGGTTGCAGGCGCCCTGCGATCAAGGTAACCCGATGTGACATGGGCGGCAAGCGCTCTACATACTGGTGGGGGCGGAAGGACCCTTCTCACCAGGCATTACACGCTCCAGTCCCTCACATCCTCTGCACCCCCTCACAGCCCAATCAGAATTCTTGATCCCCAACACCCCAGCATGACAGAGCCACCCCCCCAGAACCACAGCAAGATGATGTCGGTCCCCTAGCTCCACGCGGGCATCAAAACCCAGGGAAGGGCTGCTGTGCAGAGCTGTGCTCGTCTCTCCCCAAACCCCTGCACAGTCCCCGCTCGTTTCCCTTGCAGGGTTTTTTCCAAAGGGCAGAGCCAGTGACCCAGAGTTGCGGGAGCAGCCCAGTATAGCCAGGGGCCTCCTGGCTATCTTCTGTCAAGCTGATGCAACGAGCGGTCAGCCTCGAACACGGACTGCTTTGGCAGGGACGCTCTGCCTGACCCTGTGGGCTGCGGCGATGCTGGGTTTAATGATGCGCTCTACCTGTCTATCTGGCAGCTGGCTGGTTTGAGTCAGGGTCTGTGCTGGTCTGTACTTAGCCACCTCCATTAACAGACTAAACAAACACGGGGGCATCAGAAAGAAGGCTCTGTAGTGCTGGGAAAACTGTACCAGAGCAAACCGTATTTAGGAATAATCTGGCCAAAAAAAGATGCCCAGAAAGCAAAACTCAGTTCAAATCTCTTTAATCTAGGAGTCTCCTCTCTCAAAGTGCAGTCCAAAGCCCCGAGAATGCCCCTTCTGGACAGCACATCTTGATTTGTGTTCAGAGCCATTTCAGTCCCCAGGTAATTAGTTGGAAATTGGCTTTTAGAAATGGATCCCTAAAATCAACCCCCACTTCCCTGCACCGGGAAAGGGCTTGGAGTTCCTGGGTTTTCAAGGTGGCCTGGTGAACTGGGGGTTCTCTGGGATTTCATCCCGGATAAACTCAGCATTCACACGAACCACTGGAGCAAAGATCTGACTTGTCTGCTCAGAGGAATGCGACTTTGTGGCAGGTAACTCGAGTGGTTAATCCTCACCTGGGGCAGAGTCTGGAAGGAGGAAGTAACTGTCAGGCCCCCATTCTGTCCCCTTCACACCCCAAGGCAGGCTCTCTCCTCTCCTCCTCACCCTCCTTTGTGGAGGGGAAGGAATGTTTCATGAAAGAATAGAAACCAATCCCCCAATCAGTGCAGCCTCTATTGCAGGCTCTGGATAATTTATAAATTCTAACCGAGTCCAATTTGTTACAGCCAAAGAATAACTGACGGAAATTAAAAGGGAGAAAAGAAATTTAAATTGTGGCTCTTTCACCGTTCCGGTGAAATAACTGATTCAGAGCAAATTCCGTGGGTTCCTTTCCCTCCTACCACATTAGCCTGCGCCTGTAGGAGGGTGCAGGGCTCCCGCAGCAGCACCTTCTCGATTCCCTACCATTGGTATTCGTTATTTCTATTACTGGAGCACCCAGAGGCACTGGTGCTGAGCAGTGCACACTCAGGGAGACAGTCATTTCCCCAAAGAGCTTTAGACAAGACTGAGTGGCAGGGGAAACTGAGGCACAGCCAGGGGAAGTGACTTGCCCACAGTCACGCAGCAGGTCAGTGTCTGAGCCAAGAACAGAACCCAAATCTCCTGCTTCCCAGACCCCCACCTGCTAGATTATAGTGATTCTCTCTGAAGAGGTTAGGGGCACATATGGAAAGAAACACGTGGATTTAGCGTTGTTTTTCTGACTGTCCAGAGGGGGGCCAATGCAACCTCTGCAATTCCCTCTTCCCTAATTGCAGGGGGAGGGGGACATGCATGCAGACTGCTCTGGGGAATGGGGCTTGGGTAGGCTGCCTATACTGCATGCAAACCCAAGCAAATTCCTGAGGTCCTTTCCAGTCCTGATATTCTATGATTGACTCTCCTGAGGGCCCAGGGCGATTCGATTTTTGTGGGGCCCCTGTATACAAGTCTTTTTCCTAATTTAAAACAAAATGATTACAATTATGGCATCGAGGCTATTAAAGCTCTACTACACGTGCCTTTTAATTCACATAAAGCCCTTCTGTGATTACATTTCAGTCTTAAAACATATATAATATAGTTAAATTAATTCAAAATAGCCTACTTCTTCACCTTAGAACAACTGTTCTATTAGTTTCTTTCTGAGAGGGAGTTTAGGTGCAGGAGGGGGTTCCAGGCTGAGGCAGAGCATTGGGGTGCAGGAGAGGGTGAGGGGTGCGGGCTCCAAGAGGGAGTTTGGTGCAGGAGGGGATTCTGACCTAGGGTAGGGGGTTGGGGTGCTGGGTGTGTGTGTGGGGTCTGGAAGGGAGTTGGGGTGTAGGAGGGGGTTCCAGGCTGGGGCAGAGCACTGGGGTGCAGGAGAGGCTGAAAAGGGACCAAGTAAACCTAGACCATCCCCCATCCTCTTTACACCAGCCCTTTGCATGTTTTCAGACTGATCGGGTCCCCCCTCCATCGGCTTTTCTCAAGACTAAACACGCCCAGTTTTTAACCTTTCCTCCTAGGTCAGGTTTTCTAAACCCTGGATCATTTTTGTTGCTCTGCTCTGAACTCTCTCCAACTTAGCCATATTTTTCCTAAAGTGCGGCGCCCAGAACTGGACATAGGACTCCAGCTGAGACCTCACCAGAGCAGAGCAAAGTGAGACAATTACCTCCCACATCTAACTGACAACCCTCCTGTTCACACACCCCAGAATGAGATCAGCCTTTTTCACAACTGTATCACACTGGTGACTCAGATTCAACTTATGATGCACTAGGACCTCCTAGATCCTTCTCAGCACGACGACCAACTAGCCAGTTAGACCCCAGGGTGTAGCTGTGCATTTGATTTTTTCCTTCTAAGCAAATTACGTGGTACTTGTCTTTTTTGTATTTCATCTTGTTGAATTCAGGCCAATTCTCCAATTTGTTAAAGCTGTTTTGAATTCTAACCCAGTCCTCCACCAGTTTGACTGAAAACCATTGATAACTACACTTTGAGTCTGGTCTTTCAACCAGCTGTGCACAATTTCATCTAGACTCCATTTCCTGAGTTTGCTTATGAGAATGTCATGTGGGACTGCATCAAAGGCCTTACTAAAAATCAAGACATATCACGTCTATTGCTCCCCCACGACCCACCAGGCCAGTAACTCTGTCAAAGGAGGAAAACAGGTTGGTTTGACATGATTTGTTCTTTACAAATCCATGTTGGCTATTGCTTATAACCCTATAATCCTCTAGGTGTGCACAAACTGATTGTTGAATAATTTGTTCCAGTATCTTTCCAGGTATCAAAGTAGGGTCTATAATTGCGCAGATCCTCCTTGTTCCCCTTCCTAAGGATAGGAACTATGTTTGCCCTTCTCCAGGCCTCACCCATTCTCCCTGAATTCTGAAAGATAATTGTTAACAGTTCTGAGATTGCTTCAGCTAGCTCCTTAAGTACTGGGAACAGTGGGAGAAGGTCTTCAACTTGCTATCAGGAGCACAATTTATTAAAAATTTCAAAAATGTTCAGGTTTTCTTGAAATACTTAGTATTAGAAATCCATCATCATCAATCCCTTGGCATCTTTAATTCAAGATTGTTTTAGCTGAACCAGAAGATGTGGGCTTGATGCAGGAGTCCCTGGGTGAAATCCTCTGGCCTGGATCCTCACCCACACCCAACCTTAAAATGAAAGAAAGAGGCTGCCAGCAGAGGAAGTGGGATTCAATAGACTCACTAGCACAGTTTCTTAAGATGCCAGCTGAGTGCTGCAATTAGAAAATGGACGTTCTCCTCAGACCTTTCCGAGAGTCAGCCGCGCTGGTAAAAGTAACTGCTGGGGAAATTCACCCCAAAGAATATCAGAAAAAGCCAGATTCCAGCATTTGATGGAGACCCCAAAAACCAAATCCTGCAACTGAAGTGGGATGGAAAATGATGCATTCGACGTTATGCTGAGAACACATCCAGATTAATTCTTTCCTCCATTAAATCCTGGCAATGACAGAAGAGCAACATACCCAGGTTTTGAAGGTAGCTAATAGTGGAGAAGTAAAACCAGAAGCCATTTGTGGGGAGATAATAGCGGTGGTTGTTTTTTGCGGCATCCACACGTAAGGATGTTCCTGAGAAAGCGTTATAACTGCAGGCCCTTTTGCAGATGGATAGGAAGGTTATTGGTTTAATGAGACATTACTCTTCTGGAGAGAACAGAAAGCATTAGCATGCAGTCAGTTAAAAGCAGCCAAATAAAATACGGATCAATAAACCCCGAATGTCTTCAGAACCCAAGCATGATGCCACCCAGCGATTTACAACTTGGCTTCCTGCTACTACGCGCCAGCAATCTCTGACGGACCCCGTCGCAAAGACGCGGTGCTGCCCTCAACCATACTCCTCGAGACTCCCATAGTGCCGCCTCTTCCAGTCCCCTTTCTGGAGCTGGGGTCCAGCGACTGGGGCAGCGGTGCCGTTGCAAACCCGCAGCGCAAACGGGCAACGTTTCACTTTGCAGCAGTTGAGCCCACCCCTGCTCACAACCGAGGTAGTTCACTGAACTGCTGCAAGCAGTGGCTTCCCTTGTCTACACGGGCTCCGCTAATGCCAGCTGCTGGCCAGTGACTGCTGAATCCGGGCTAATCCCAAGTACATGTCACTCAAATGCCACCGCGGGGCAGCAGCCTGGCTGCAACATTTTACGTACAGAGCTGCCCAAAGCCCAAGTGCCTAATTCAATGTGCGCCGAAGTCAACAGGCCTCCTTCTGTTGACTTCAATGACATTTCAGCCACGCCGGTAAGGAGATGCCTGCCGCTCAGCACATGGGTCAATGAGATGCATCCAAGCCCCTTGTTGGACTGGAGCCTCAACGAGGTGCAGGGCTGCTGCAAAGATCTTCATCACAAGCCAGCAGCGTTGGCACCTGCACGGCAACACAACTCATACCGCAACCAGCGGGGCAATCAGCCCAAACGTCTGCACGTCCCAGACAATGGGGCTCAGTGTCGTTTTCAGCCTAAGAGAAGGTAAAGTTTTGCCGACTTTGTGTGCATTTTATTTCCTATTCATTCTCTTAAGAAAACAAACACAAATTAAAAAACCCGTTGAGGCTCCTGCCTGCAGCAGTCAAGACAAAAATCAAAAAGAGTAAGCGGGTCAGACCCACAGCTCGTGGAGCTACGACAATCTGACAAAGTGATGACAACGACAAAGCCTCATAAAGAATTCAAAAGTCTGACTTAAAATGCAGCTAATAATTCAAACCTGGGTGGAAAAGCTTGCAGAACCCAGGTATTAATGCAGTCAAAGTTACTCGACACTTAGGTAATGAAGAACTTTCATGGCCAACATTTAACTCCACACGCTAGCACTCCAGGCTCTACAAAGCCCTAGGGAAATGGAATTGTTTTATGCTAATCCTTAAGACATTCAGAACATTCTGGCTTAGAGATTTCACTCTCCCCCTCTGTGTGCTTTAACTCACCTCTTCAGAAGGGGAGGACACTTTTCACATGTCAGGAAATAAACAAAACTTAAATAAATACGGCCAACAGAATCTACTCTAGCAAAACCTTTGCAGTCCTGGACTTTTCTCCAAAAAGTCAGGGTACCCCAGTGGAACATGATACTATACAAAGGGTTACATTAACCTACCAGGCATTAATAGGATACATTACTGTATTGCATGGTGCCCTTTGGTGAGAAATTTTCTGGGATAAAATTATTCTCCTTGTTTTGTCATTTGCGATGGAATACTGAAAAATTAGAGAGGTGAAGGAAATAGAAGGTAGAACAGGCAGGTGGTGGCGAATAAGGAAAATATCAAGAGGAAGTGTATAGAGCGCCAGAATACAGAAGAGTTTGTATTCTGAAGATTAAAAAATAAAAATATGGAGATTTCAGAACATTTGTTACATATTTGAAGCAACAAGGGTAAAGGCAAGCTCTGTGTTTTAAACCTGTTTTGGCTAACAAATATCCTAGATAAATATCCTGAGAACTGACACTTGTTCCAGAAACACAGGGAAAGACAGCTCATGAAAGATGGATTATTTTTCAAATGGTTAAAAAAATTAAAGTGAGCTACGCAAGTCAGCTGACAAGCAATGCCGTAGTTTAAAAAACCCAGCCAGATGTGCCAGCTTAATAACATCCGTGTTTCCTTGGACGCGACAGTCATAGAAAACGCACACAGACATAAATGTGCCAATGTATGTGATATAGTAACAATCTGTAAATATATATATACACATAGAGAGAAAGAGACACAGAGAGAGCAGAAACCGTCCTATACGTACCAGCTGGACAGACATCCATAACACTGACAACAAAAACAACAACGTAAGACATGGAAGTGAAATGAAAATGCAAAGCTGGGTCATTTAACGGCATGGCAGAAAGTTGACAATGATAATAATGAAAGCACAGAACCATGGCTCCTAGGTCTGTAAACGAACCCCAGCTGTACACAAGCGTTCCAGCTACACTTTATTTGCCGCTGCAGCTTGATTCAACTAACCCCAACTAACCAGGATCAGCAGAGCTTCCTGCAAGCTTTTTAACTGTGTTTTCCTCCAAGCCATCACCTATCTTCTCCCCCACCGAAGCTCATTTCATATGAAGAGCATAACGCACTGCCATCATATTCCAGGCAAGCAAAACAGAAACAGAAGGATGCGCTAAAGGAAAAGCTGACCCCTAAATGGAAAGAGAGGACAAAATAAAGCACACATCAGCCTGTTTCTTGTAGCCCTGGGAAAAATCAATAGGCTGCAGTGAATCAAGTAGAGCTGGAATCCCACCGGTAATTCAGATTAAAAAGCTGGGAGCTGAAGAAACAGGTTGTGCACACATTTGCGGGAGGCTGACCGTGATACAAGACTTCACTGGTTCTAATTAAAAAGATACAACCTCTGTTCAAAGGGGTTCCCAAGGGCTGGGAACGGGGAGGGAGAGGAATCAGTCTGGGATTGCACAGTGCCGAGAGAGGGGCTCAGAGAAGAGCCGACAGGTTGAATTAGTCCGAGGATATTCAGGTATCGCACTCCTATAACCTGGCACCATCTCCAAGTCACGAAGTTTTTAAGTTCCATGAGTCTCCAAGGCTCTTTCCTGACAGCACAATAGTTCCTATCAGGATCTTTTTCACTACTGACCCTCAAGCCTTTGGCCAAGCTCACAAGGGGAAACACACTCCAGGGTCCGTAATCTTAGTTGAACTGGCCTCAGATGGAGAGGAAATAGGAGAGTTTTTACAACTGGCCCCTAGATTTGATTTCCTATTTCTGGGCTCAGGGGACTCTATAAAGCCCATTGCAGGTGATTAAAGGCTGCATCGTCTCTGTACAGAGGCGCGCACCTGGGACGTTAGCAGCACAAATACGCATGGACTTTCCCGCGCCATTCACAGGTCTACATTCGTGGCACTCTTCCTAGTTTGATTTCTTTGCCATCATTGCTGCAAAACCGGCCAACCCCGTTCCATGCTCCGTGCAAGCGTTTGTGATCTCTGCCTAGCACGCACCCACGAGAAGCTTCCCTTGGCTTTCAAGCCAGAGCACAATCTGAGCTAACAGCTTTCCCGCTTCCCGCTGATTAAAAAGCCGACTGCGACAGGGACTGCCCGGCTCTCGAGTCGCCGTTACATAAAAGACCACAGGGCAGGCTGCCCGTTGCTGGCAGCGCGAGGGAAGGAAAGTTGTATTTCACTTACCTAAAAGCATTTTGCTCTGGCTGCGCTGTCTCCTGGCCGCTGGTATCCCCCGTTGGTGGATTTACTGATGCAGCTGCATGGATTGCCAACAGCCGCCTGCTCCAGAGCTGTGTGCCGCACCAGTGCCCCCCTTCCTCGGACTGATACACTTATACCTCAATTAAAAGCTTAATGCTTGACTGAGCCGTGCCCTAAGGAGGGAAAAGCCACACTCCTGCCTTCACTGGCCCTTCCTCGGCCCAATCAGAAACACAGATGGGAAATCAACCACTGTAGCCTCTCCCAGCTGAGGTCCCGGCACACAGAGATGAGGTATTAATATGAACGTTGGATGGGAGGGGGGATGAGAGGAATTGGAGTGAGAATGCCCCCCCCCCCGTCCCTCGCTCAGGCTCTTCTCTCTCCAAGACTGGCTCAAAGTAAACCCCGAGGCTGCCAAAGCAAAGAAACTTTGAGCGGGAAAGAGACACACCCCCAGGACTTGCTCAGTTCCTTGCCTCCTGCCACCAGGACGTCCTCCTCCTTTCCGGCTAGTGTTGCTCCAGGAGAGGTCAGGGGCAGGTGGTCAGATTCCAGAGTCGCCAGCTAAGCTTTACTCCCCGCTCTCTGCAGTGTTGCCAAGTCTCATGAGTTTGTCACAAGACTCATTGTTTTCTTTGAAGCCCCAGCTCCTGGAGTCACGTGGATCTGTGACGATTTCTGCCTTCATTCTAAAAGAAAAAGGGCATTTCCAGCCCTCGTGGCTGTGGAGAAAGCTTCAAAATGTGACCCCAGCGCCCCATAAGGCGCAAAGGGCAGAAGATAAATAAAAGACCCCCACATCTATTGGTTTTACACAATCTCAAGATTAGGGCTATGATTTAGTCGTGTATTTTCAGTAAAAGTCATGGACAGGTAACAGGCAAGAAACCAAAAATCATGGCCATGACTTATACCCTAAATACGCCTGATTGAGCCTGGGGGCGGGGGCGCTGCCGGGGTTGCTCGCAGCACCAGTGGCAGGGGAGGACCTGGGGGGGGCGCTGCCAGGGGGAACCCTGGGGGGGGCTAGCAGCTGTCCTGAGACCACTGCTCAGGTGGTCCCCATGGCCAGCCATATAGGCCACTGCTCAGGCGGTCCCTGGGGCCAGCTGTCTGCGGCCGGTGTGGCTGTCCACCGGGCTTCAACCGCTCCAGCAGCGACTAGGTGCGGAGCCGTTCCAGGAGGGGCCGGCGTGGCTGGCCCCGGGGCCAGTTGCTTGGGTGGCTTGGGGTCAGCCACGCTGGCCGCTGCAGAAGTTACAGAGGTCGCAGGAAGTCTCGGAATCCGTGAGCCCTACTCATGATTTTAAATGCAATCTGGTGATTTATGAACAGTTGGGGGCGGTGATGCAGTCTCTGCTCAAGAGCCCAGGAATGATTTGGGTTCAGGTTCTTCCATGGCAGGAGGCAAAAGAGGCCAAACCAGTCTCCCAACCTCACCACCACTTCCATGCTGAGGCTAGCGGGGTGGGATTACTCACAGCAGGCAACGTGGAGCACACGGGAATTTGCGGGAGGCAGGGCTGTGCCTATGCCCACGCTGGGGCACTGTGTGTGTGCAGCGCCTGACACACTGGGGCTCTGGGCCACGACTGGGCTGAGACCTGCTCAGGACTAATTTCTAAGCCCCACCACTGCGCCAGTGGCTCCAAACTGCCCGCTGGGAGCTTTGCCGACATTTGCACCTGGCGTCCACCACGCACACAGAGGACGCTGGCTCCCCGCCATCATCCATGGCCCCGTCGCTTCCTCCTTCCCTAAGATGAGGAGCAACAGCAGGTGTCCCCCTCGCCGCCCCTCATCTGCCAGCCAGATGTGCTGAGGGTCTGAGAGGGGAAAGGCAGGGACAGGAGCCAAGAGCAGGGGTTTGGGCTCAAAGGCTGAGCCGGACCATGATTATTGTTAGTGCCTGTGGACTGCTCCGTGAGACAGCTGCTGGCAATGCGACCCAGAGACCCCCGGAGCAGCTGGCTGCCTAGTGCCCCCCAGGACACCAGTGTGCTACCAGCGACAGAGGCAAACCACTGTGAGGATCTGCGGGCAGCGCAACCCACCCACCGAGCCTGAACGTAAACCTGAAGGGAGTGTTTCCCCCAGACACCGGTGCCCTGGCAGGTACCCGGCACCTCTGCCAGACACGCTGCATCCTCCTGCTGTCTGGAGGGGATTGTGCAACGTGACTCAGATTCACGGCTTCATCCCCTTCGAACACCTCGAGCCCACCAAGACAACGCTCCAAGTCCCCAAAGAAAACCTGACCGCAGAACCTTCATTAGCTTCTGCCCTGAATCCCTCTCCAGTGCTAAGGTTTGCCTGATTATCAGTGTCTTTGTGGAGCACAATTCCCCATTAACCGGAAAGGGAATTAAAGCCAGACCCGAGTGGGTATCAATGAACCTACCCAGGGATAATTAAAAACAATTGTTCTTCAGAGCGGCAGGGATCTGTTCGGATACATCACACGCTGCCTAGTGTCTAGCTCACCATGGCCACTCGAGGCCTGGTTCTGTTCTCTGCTGCCGACCCAGACACTTCAGTGGGCCCCTGAGGGTCCATCTAAGGCAGGGGTAGGTAACCTATGGCACGTGAGGTGATTTTCAGTGGCACTCACACTGCCCAGGGCCTGGCCACCAGTCCAGGGGACTCTGCATTTTAATTTAATTGTAAATGAAGCTTCTTAAACATTTAAAAACCTTATTTACTTTACATACAACAATAGTTTAGTTCTATAGTATGGACTTATAAAAAGAGACCTAAAAACATTAAAATGTATGACTGGAATGTGCAACCTTAAATGAGAGTGAATAAATGACGACTCGGCACACCCCTTCTGAAAGGCTGCCAACCCCTGATCTAAGGGCAAACTGGGAAAGAGCGTGAATCAGAGACACTGGAGAGCACGTGGGCTGCTGGGCAAGATGAGAAGACAGAAGAGCTGAATTCTATTCTTGGCTCTGCCACTGAGCTGCCGGGTGCCCTTGATCAAGTCCTTTCTCCCTGCATTGTGTCACTGTTTAAAAACACAGACCTAGCCAGAATGAAACAGAGCTGAGTTCCTTCCGGTTCAATAGCCCGTCTCCAGCAGTGGCCAGCACCAGATGTTTCAGAGAAAAGTGAACCCTGTGGGAAATCTGCCCCCTACATCTCATCTTAGTCTTTGACAGAGGAGAACAAGGTTGAATATTCCTTCAACATTTTTGTTAGCACTGATTGTGGTAACCCCAGATATTTTTGGTATGCATATGAACGTCTTGACACTTTTTCAATCTTGCTTCATATTCTTGGCCTCAACAACTCCCAGTAGTAATGAATTCTGCTGTGTAATTCTGCACTGTGTCAAGAAAGGATTTCCTTTCACGAGTTTCTCCATCTGTAAAATGGGATAATAACACTCATCTTCTTTTGCAACAAAGAGTTCTGTGAGCTATGAATGAAGAGCACTACAGAGGACCGAAGACTTCATTATTTTGTTATTTTTTGGAAAGTCAGATAATTGGGAGAGTTTGGTGCTTCCTTTGGTATCAAATGTGCTTCCTTTGGTATAAAAACAAATACAAAGAAACAACCAACAAGAAGCCAACCCCTTTTCTGAGGTCATCCATGGATACACGCAGCTTCATTGAGAACAGGTCACATTTTAATGCAAATGCTAAAATGATTCCATTTTGTAAAATGCCTGAAACCACTAGAAACATTTAGCACAGTGCAGTTCAGTTTGGGGGTCTCTGGGCTCTCGCTTTTCTTTAAATCAACCAGATGTGCGGCTGATATTCGGGAACCATCAGCGAGTTCAGATGGCAAATCCAAGCATTGCTCTGTAACAAGAGTTCATGGCAACTAATTGCTGAGGAATGAATGCAACAGCATACTGAGCATTAGTGCATCGCATTGACACATGCTGACTAAGGCAGCCTCGATTATCAATCATCAAGCGCTGGGGACCGATCTTGACTATTCAAACACAGGCAGCTATTGGGCTGAACTTCAGGATCATTCCCACTTCCCCTGCCTGTTTTGCAGGGAACTGGACTTCGAAATACAAAGTGTTAAGAGCTGGAACTGCCCCAGGACTGAATCAGAAAAACGTTTACAGGCTCCTGCGTGCACGTATGTACACACGCACGCACGCGGCATTTGCTTCACAATCGTTTTAGTGACAGTAAATTTAGACTGGATACTGGCTAATCTGCCATTGACAGCTGGCCTCTGGCGGCCTGTTACCAGGCCCTTGTTGGGCTATTTAAGTTTAATATTAACTTGCTTTGTGTCATCAGCAGCTTGGTAGTGACTAACGTAAGCAAACACTGGAGCTGAAAGAGGAGGAGGAGGAGAGTCATAGAGCTGAAGACCAGAAGGGACAATTATGGCTTTACAGCCTTGTGGCTTCTCCAGCTTTTCCATGCTATGACTGGGGGCGAGGAGCTGGCCGTGTGGGGAGAGCGTGCGTGAGAACAATGCCCCCCTTGCACCAGACTGACCACTACTGTCACTACAGTGGGGCGACAGGCTGGGATGCACATGGATTCTTAATGGCTTTCAATTCCGCAGGCAGGGACGGCTCTAGGGTTTTTGCCGCCCCAAGCATGGCAGGCAGGCGGTCTCTGGCAGCACGCCTGTGGGACATCCATTAGCCCCGCCAAATCGGCGGCATTTCGGCGGCAGGTCCGCGGGTCCGGTTTACCCGCTGCCGAAATGCTGCCGAATCCGCGGCACCTGCAAACCTCCGGCAGCCACGCCGCCGAAGCCCGCCTGACTACTGGCCTAAGAGTGACCGTCGGGCCGCCCCCTGCGACTTGCCGCCCCAGGCACGCGCTTGCTGCACTGGTGCCCGGAGCCAGTCCTGTCCGCAGGCCCTCGGTAACCCCCACGGCCTGCTGTGGAGTGGCATGGGAGTGCACATTTGAATGAAAGTCACATTTTGCACTAGTCTATCTGGCCCCAGAGGGTCACATCCGTGGGGAACACATCCCCAGTCTACCAGGAATACCATACCAGCACCTGGGACGTGGCACAGCGGTGACGAGCAGCCTGCGGGTGCAGTGTGGCACCACTCAGAAGGGTGCTGTCGTCCACACATCCTCATGCAGACAAATAAGTGGAGCACAGCCCCTTTGCTAGACCCTGTTGGGCTCCCCTGGGTGTGCGCTGCAACATAAACACTCCACAGGGCCGGATAAAGACCCGCAAGGGCAGGCACTGGTGTCCTGCTCACATGAGCAGTCCCAAGGACAGCAGCGGAAGAAGGACAAGCAGGAGGCTCATGGGGTGAAATCCTGGCCCCACTGAAGTCCAGGGGAGTTTTGAAATGGACTGTAACCGGGCCAGATTCTTACTCCTCAAATGCACCTGCAGGTAGGAAATCCGGCCAGTGTTAACTGCAGACCCTTAGATTCTGCAAAGAACTTGCAAGTGCAGGAGCTAGAGGAAGGGGGGGCGGGGCACGGACTACCCAGCTCACAGCTTCCTCAGGTTCACTGGTCCCCCTCCAGGCGAATTTTGTTATTTGAAGAATTAGGGTATAATTGAGGAGCGAAAGATGTTAGATAGCATCACATTTAATAAACCTGAAAGACATGTATAGTTTTTCCTCTTTGCCTTTGTAATTGGAAGCTCGGTCATAAGCAAAACGACTCAGGCGTGGGACAAACTGCTACAGTCTTTGATCACTGAAAGGCCAGGAAGCCCCACGGTGACCTTTCCTCCTGGAGCCTAGACCAAGTGTTTTTAAGATAACATGTATTAAGGATTGGGTTTCTCCCCCTCTGGGGGTTTCCCACACAGAAGATGAAGGACCAAGCTCCCTGGATTCCCAGCGGCCCTGCCAACCACCCTTTCTCCCTCAGGCACCTCCTAGGGTTTGTAGATTGATGGGGCTTTGAGTTTTTGAATGTTTTACTAAATGTCCTGTGACGAAGTCCTTTCTCCCTGGAGTAGATCAGTGCACTGCACCAGCAGACCACTTATCACTATTAATGTTCTGTTTGTTATTCTAATTAGAAATAGATGATTTATAGCACAGCAGTTCCTCCCTCTGCCCCATCCCACTGGGCTCCGTACATTGAAGACAGATAACACTTCCCCACTAGCGTTTGTAGTCTGAAAGTTTCACCGGGCGCTAGGGCTGCTGTCCCGACCAAACTTCCAGATTGTCTCGTTACATTCTTCCTCCTTAAATTCTCCCTGCAGTTTTGAGAGTACTCTCTCTTCCTTGATCCAAATCCCACTGAAATCAATGAAAAGACTTGTATGGACTTCAGTAGGCTTTGGATCAGGGCCTCACAGCTTTGCTGTAAGCGGTTAAACTCTCCTCATGTTAAACTCTCGTTAGAGGTGGCCGCGGTAACCCCAGTGAAAAGTGAATTGGGGTGAAAGGTGCTATATTAATGTTTGATTAATTACATGTATGAATTAACAATTAAAGTTACAAACTGAGAGGGAAATGGGGGACATTCCTTTTTCACAGTAAAAGCAGAATTTCTCATCGGATTTACGTGGGTTGAAAAAGGAATTCTCAGCTGCAAGAAGCAAATTGCACGAGGCAAGTTAATGGTGGGGTTAGTTGTGAAGTGAAGAGTTGGACTATCGCTGGCAACAGTCTTAGGGCAGAGAAAGGTCTTTTGTTTAATGCGGAGTTTTGACATGATGCCAGGTACCAGATGGGAGAATGTCCTGCTGGGAAGGTGACGTTTAGCCTGAAGGGATGGTCTGGTCATGCCACTGTTGGTTCTTTATACTGGTTTTTCAAGGGCGCTCAGGGTTCCTTTTTGAGAATTATTATTCTTGGAATCTGGCCCTTCCCCCCTCCATTAACTGGGATTCTTATGAGAAGTCTCCACCTTAAGCAATGAGAGAATTGATTAAAAAATCAAAAACTTCTTCTGTTCTCTTTTGTGAGGAAAGCAGTTAAAACATCCTTTTTCTGTGATTTTGGGGGGAAAAAGGAAACTTTTTTATCCCTCGTTTTAAAACACTCATCTTCTCAGAGATGTGATAACAAAATTACCATCATTTCTGCTTGGATTTAAACTACAGAACAGTAACGTCAAGCAGGAGAGTCGTGGGATTTTAAATGGAGGCATTCATCTGCTTGGTATCAGATAGATGCCCCTCAACCCCCTCTACTAATGCACCTGAGAGGTTACAGGATGTGTGGCAGGTTGCTGAAAGACAGGGGCTGCTCAATGTATTATCCCGCTCAAACATTCCTCTGCTATGAATGAGCTCTCTGTGTGAGTATAAGACGCAAGACGCATGCAAGAAGTCTGCCAGGACTAGGGTCCTGGACAAACCATTTCCATTTCAAGGAGGGAGTCTTCTCTCTCAGTGGCACTGAGCACCCGAGCTTCAGACGTTCTGAGCACCTGCGGCTCTCATTGAGATCAACCGGAGCACTGAGTGAAAATCAGGCAACTAGTACGCTCCAGGGACTGCTTTAAGACAAGCTATTGGGGGGTGGGGAATGGACAGATCCTCAGCCTGTGTATATCTTAGCAGCACCATGGAACTGGCCCCATGAAGTCTGGTCTGTTTCATCTGCTATTGTTTAATCAGATCCTTGCAGAAAGAAAATCCTTCAAAAGGAGAAGGGTAAAGAAGGTGGCCAGGGCACCAGAAGAGGCTTGTGAATGGAATGAAGAAACTGACATCTTAAAATATGCAACTAATGATGAGAAGAAGGAGTGGGAATTTCACATCAAATTCGAAAACCTCCAAAAAGAAAATCACAGACCGTAGAACTCTAAACCCTCGGGAATGGAGGTTGGTTGTAACTCGGAAATGTTTGTAACTCTGAACAAAATGGTCTTGTTGTTCTTTCAAGTTTACAGCTGAACACTGACTTAAAGAAGCTTTAAAAATGTATTATACAAAAGAAAAACGCCGCTTTCCCTTTTTTTTTTTTAGCACTTTATGTTTAACACAGCGCCGTACTGTATTTGCTGTCTGATTCCATACTTCCAGTTCCAAATGAGGTGTGTGGTTGTCTGGTCAGTTCATAACTCCGGTGTTTGTAACTCCGAGGTTCTACGGTATTTGAAACAGTCCACCAAGCCCCTTGTGACAATGGTCATGTCTGCGTGGATGACCGTCCACCATCTGCGTGGACACGGTGCACACTGAACTGGTGTTTATCCCTCCAGGGACGTGGGACACACCGTCACTGCCTAAGGCAAATGTATCCTCTTGCTTAAGCCTTCTAGTTAAGCACTAGGCAGCCATGACATGTGACAGACGTTCAGCAGGTCGTCCCCGGCGCGCTAGCCTCGATCACGCCCCTGGGTATTTACATCTAGGCTAGCAGGCCATGGCTCTGATTTGTGGCAAAATCCCCCTGTGAAGCCGCTGCTCGGGAAGCTCCTGTCTCACAAAGTGTTTGATGAGAGGCGAGAGGCGCTCGCTTGTTTGTTTGATAGCTTCACGCCTCGACCCCACTCAGCCACTGCTGCTCCGGGGCCACCCCAGACAAGCTCAAGCTTTGGGTTATTTCTTTTGAAAAGATCGAGGGGCCCGACTCTCCAGCAGCCTTGGACCTTGTGTTGTCATTTGCACTGTGACCAAGTTGTGGTAATACACAGCCTCTGGGCAGGGCGCTTTGCTGAGCAACAGAAATGAGGTTCACATGCAATAGGGAACGAAACACGTCCTAGAGGTTTCAAATCTCTCGGCTCCTGGAAGAGATCACTATTGCTTTGTCCAGTGACCCCAGATTTACCATATGTCTCAGTTCCTTAGACAGCCGGACGGTAGCATCAATAATAAAACCCACAAAGGGTCTCTCCCTCCCTCTCACACAGACACGCATCCTCCTTAAAAATAAAATCTCGCCTCCTTTAACGGTCACTTTTGCAGTGGAATGCTGCATGCGTAAGGACGGGGAAGATAAATTACCGCTATCTAAGTGTGTGTAATTAGCAGTCATTATTATCACATCGGCCCTTAACAGATTTCAAGGGTCAGTTATTCAAATCCCACACATTGGCCAGTGGCTGCTTGAGTGAAGGGGTTGGCATGGTAACCGCCTGGCTGAAAACTACTTTCTGTTTAATTAACTAGGGGTAACACCAGGGCTGGTTCTCACAGCAGAATGGGCCTTGGTTTGATACCTGGAGGGTGCCAGGACAGCTTTGCCCACCAGTTGCTGAAGGGCCAGAGTTCTCCACCCCTGCCTATGGCGACTGGTTAGTAGGGCCAAGGCACCAGCTGGGGTAGGTTTCTCCTTCTCGCAAACCGCAGGACAACCGTCTTGCTAAACTTCCATTGCTTCCAACCCCCGCAGGGTGGAGGAAAGAGGTTGGCTAGCCAGGAGGACAGATATACTGCACGGGGGGAGGAAGGAGCCCTGGCAAACCTAGGGCTCGGCTGGGTCAGCCTGGGACTCTGCAGCCCCCCTAAGGAGCGTGAAGAAATTGTGGAGCTGTTGCACAGAGAGAAGACAGGGTCTTTTGTGCAGCATGAGTGGCTGGTCCGTAACAAAACGACCGACGCTCGCTTTAATCTGGGGCCACTGAAAGCACTTCCATGTCCGTCTCCCCTTTGCCCGGGCTCGGCCTGTCAGCTGCCCCGTAGGGAGAGTGGGGTTTCCAGTGTCCCTAGAATCCATTGCTGCGGCTGACGCCCGCGTTCCTGTCCCGCTGCTCGTATTCCCTCCTTGACACAGCCGATTCCGCAGCTTCACGCCACGCGCGGCTCATCAGAGCTGCCCAGGCATGGACTGATGCAAAGTCAAGAGGCGTGCTGCTTGCATTGCCACAGATGTGCAGGCCACAGGCCAGACAGAGCATTACGGGCACCCAGCAGTCACCATTTGTGTGGTAGCAGCTCTTCGGCCAGCTCCCCCTGACCGAGCAGTATCAGGAACGAGCACCAGGACAGTGTCTGCCAGCCGCAAAGTCTAGAGCGAAGGCTGAATGGAGGGGAAGCAGGAAACACTCCACCCAAAGCCCTGTACACTACAGCAGGAGAGGATCCTATAAGGATGCTCCTAGGAACAGGGGGGGCGGGCAGCCTGCATTTAGATGGTGTGAACTTGCTCACAAAGAGAGGAAGAAAAGAAGAGGCTCAGGTAAGGGAGGAAGGTGATTACGATCTGTATTGTGGTGGAAGCGGGCAGCTCCACTCACGGACCAGGACCCCACCGCGCTCGGTGCTGTACAAACACAGAACAAAAACACCCCACCCGCAAAGAACAGACTATCTAAGTGTTTATGGAGGCAGAGAGGCTCCTGAGGAGAAGGCACTTGTATCAACATCATCGTATGGAGGGGCCAAGAGGGAAGGAATGAGGCAGGGTCTTGCTTTTCTAGGCATGGGGCAGACCTACCTTGTTCTGGACAGAACAAAGCCCTTGTGTGCCCAGGACGGGCCGGCCAGATGTCCCCTCCCCCTCCACGTACTGCAGACTTATCGCCAATTCAATTAACATTCCCCGACCTCATGAAGAGGCCACTCGGGAGCTCAGCGGCACTGGCGTCCTGGCTTCATTTCTCACTTGGAAGCGGAGCAGCTGCAGAAAGGTAACTTTTCCACCACGGTTCCTTACATTTGGCCCAGCCCAGGGCTGCCTGGGCAGATTCTGCAGAGCACGAGGGGCCATGCTCAATGTGGTTTGAATGGAGCAGATGGTGGCTGGGCTGGTCGTTAATATGGCAGCGTGGCCCGCGGAGATGCAACGCTTTGCCCTAGTCCAAGCAACCTCCCACCAGAGCGAGCTTGAGCATCACCCAGCAGGACCTGTGGTTGCCGGGCCGCTGTGCTCAATACCAACCTGTAAATAGGTCGCCCCTAAAGGCCCCCAGAAGGGCCAGGGTGAAGGGCGTACGCAGCTGCCAGCCTGTGAATTCATGGCCTGAAGCAGATGCCCCCAGGAGCCCAGACAGGACATTGGCCCAGGCTAGGACTGGGAGCTGGCAGGGGTCTCTGTAAGAACCGTGATGTCACGCTGGCATCCCCTTCCTCTCCTACGGGCAGATCCAGCACTGGAGGCCCGGCCCTCGTGCTCACGGCCCCAAGGGCAGCCAGCGCCGCTGGACCTGGATGTCTCTTAAGGGCCCTTCCCAAGGGCAGCAGGACGTACAAACAGACGAGCACTCCGCAGCAAACCTTCCCTGGGGCTACGCGCCATGCGATGCACCAGAGCACGTAGGCAGCTGGACTCTCTCTCCTGCCATTTACACAGACGGCGCTTCCAGGAGCTGGACTGCCCTGCTCAGTCACCTCTCAGGAGGCCTCTGGAGGGCTCCTGGGGTCTGTGTTGCAGACCGTCGGACCCTGCTTTCGGCACAGCCACGGCTGGGAAGCTGGAGCGCTTCCCGGATTGTCCATCTGTCCCTCCTGCTTGCATCTCGGAAGAGGAGGCAGGCCAGGTACAGCTGGTCGCCACGGAGGAAAGGCTGCTTTTTCCATGTCAAACAGAGCAGGGGCAATTGCTCTGTGCCCTCCGCATCCCCCCAAAAGAAACTGGGCTGCCAGCTGATTTAAGCAATTGCAAGCTGCTCACCTTTATGGCAGGAGCATCCAGCTGCTCACCCATCTGCGCCTGGCCGCCTATTGCCGTGTGAGCTTAGAGCGGAAGAGGGAGCGTACGGCTGAGCTCAGCAGCTCTCCTCTCTTTGGGGTCTGGTTCTGGGTGTCGCCATCGTCCTGAGTGATGTGGCCCATTTGCTCCCTTTCCCCACCCTGACACCCCCCTCGCTGACACATTGCACTGGAAAAGGCTCCCCCGCTTGGATACGCAGAGGAGAACTGAGGCCTACAGGGCTAAGGGACTGCACGACTTCAGAGTCCACCCTCTGAACCAGGACACTGAGCTACACCTTCCATAAGACTCCAGCAAAATCAACCAGCCTCAGTGCCAAGGAGATCAGACCCTGGAATACTATGGCCACCTCCTCGCCTCCTCCTCCCGCTCAAACGCTGATGCGTGCTAGGGACCCAGTCAGGATCCCAGAGAGTTTTCCTAGGGCTGTCGGAAAGAGAGAACCGGGAGGACCTGCAACCCTCTCCCAGGGATTTATTGTATCACAGAATCACAACAAGCACTGTTTCTGGCCCAGCTTGCTCACGCTGGATTTGCGACGAGAGAGGACTTTTACACTCGAGGGGTGATAATGTGGGGCAGCAGCTGAGGCAGAGAAGTCAGCAGAAAAACCTTGCGCTGAGGATCACAATGAAAGAGCAGCTGATGGGGAGAAGGAGAACGAGGGAACGTTCTTTCCAAGGAAGCCAGCCCAGCTCAGTGAAAAATAAGGAGGCCTCTGGTCTCAGCTTCAGCGCATCCATGAGAAGCAGGAGACAAGTCAAAGACTGGGGGTCGGAGGAGGCCGTCTTTGCAGGCCCGGTTTGGTAAAGTAAAACATGGAGCCCGTTAAAGGCTCTGGAAGGCGACGGTTTCTGCCCTGTTATACTGCACATGAAACACGACGGCCTCCCCCACCCCATGTCCAAAGGCACATGAAGAACAACCGTCTCTGTCATGGTAATCTGCACGTGTCTATTAGAGACCCATGGGTCTCAACATTTCCTACACCCCGGGTTACAACCGAAAATCCATTTCTAAACTCTGTTCCATGCCAAAGCACCGCAGTGAAACGCTCTTATCTCCAGCCTGTCCAACAAGCGCATCCTCCTGGCATTTCACAGGGTGAGTCAACCAGGCACGCGCACGCAGAACAACGAGCCGAGGGGACCCTGGGGAGAACCCCCCTCCCCTCCGGACTCTGGGGAGGATGATTAAGATGTTTGGTCAAGAGAGCAAAGCAGCGCTACCCAGCTGCGTCTCTCCCTGGAAACACAGAGAGCAGCCATCACCCGCCTCTACAGGCGCAGACACAAAGGTACAGCCGTCCATTCAGAGTGGAAGATGCACCGTGATAACCCAACAGGGACAAATCCCAGGCAGGGAGCGGCACAGTACAGGGTGCCCAGCCTGGTCACAAGGCGCCAATGCAGACGTTGTCCAACACCGCAAGAGCTGCTGCCTTTCTCGGACCATGCTGGGTGACGGGCGTGCCAAGGCAGAGTGGCGCTGCCAGCACGGCTGCCCTTCCTAGCACGTAGCTATACATGGAAAGGAGAAGCAGCTGCCAGGGAGGCTACCAAAGGGAAGGGCCCCTCCAGTCCCACCTGGTGTGACGCGTACCCCCTGCGTGGGGTGCTCTGGGTGTCTCTGGTCCTGGCTGGGCCACACAGAGAGGTTGATGAGCCTGGATTGCTCAGATTCACAGCGTTTAAGGCCAGTTAGCCTGACCGGTATATCATAGGCCATTACATTCACCCAGTCCCCCTCTTCTGAGCCCAATAACTTGTGTCTGGCTAAAGCATCGTCCAGAAAGGAGCCAGTGTGGGTCTGCAGACCCCAGGAAATGGGGAACCTACCCACTGCCCTGGGGAGCTGGTTCCAATGATCAGTCACCCTCCCCGTTACAAACCGCTGCCTTATTGCTGATTGGAATTTGCCTGGCTTCAGCTTCCAGCCACTGGTTCCTGTTCTGCCTTTCTCTGTTCAATGAAAGAGCTTGTCAGTACCCTGTATTTTCTGCCTGTGCAGATACATCTCTGATGGAGCAAGGTCTTTTAGCTCGGGAAGTAGCTGTTTGTGCTTTTAGATCAGAGGTCTCAGATTCAATCCTCATTGCTAACAACCCAGCCAGGCATCACATCAGCTGGATGCTGTGGTTGTTACCGACTGCTTTTGAGTTGCTTTGCTCTACTTTGGAGCCTAGGAGTGTTAATAAAGCCAGCCCCAAGGAAAAGGACTTGAACTAACTTATACATTGGGAGCTTTGTTTCCACCTTCCCCTGCTGGTGACTCTGCCCACAAACTCAGGAGGCAATTAGTTCCCTTCCCCAGTGCAACCTCCCCTGGGATCCCGTAACCCAGAGACAGCTCCATGAGCCTTCCTCTCCCATGGCAGGCAGAAGCATCGCTCTCGGTGGCAGTCAAGTGTCTGGACGCATCAGAACTTGTCTACACGCAGAAAACTTGCACCAAGTTAATTAAATCCATTTAGTTAAACTGGTGCAAACCTCACATGTGGACATTTTTATTTCAGTTTATCTTAAACCGCAATAAGCCACTCTCAAACCACAATAAGAGTGCCCATCCAAACAGGGGCTTTCACTGATTTAACCAAATCAATTTCAACTCCCCTCTTTCATTATCCCAGTGCAAATCTCGGTGTAGACAAGGCCTCAAGAATATTATTTTAAACTGGTTTTACTGGACCTGTTCAAAAGGTCACAGGGACACACCTCATTCAATTTCAGCCAGGTTTATTTCAGTTTAGCTGAAGCTAACTTGATGCATGAACCTATGCCAGTCACATCCCCTGTGCACGTTGACTCCCCTTACCTGTACAATGGGCGGATTACTTCCCAAGGGTACTGCCAGCATTTGAGCTTGCAAGGATCTTTATAAAGGCTGATGGCTTCTGCTGACGTGGCAGGACCAGGGCCCATTGTGCCAGGCCTGGACAAAGACACCGGAGGATATTTCCTGCCCTCATTGCAGAGAGGTGTGTCGGGAGTTGAAGGAAGGCCCAGTGGGGACGGCACTAGCTTAAGACTCTGCCCCAGACAGACCTTGGGCCAGTCGCTTGCCCAGCTCCGTGAAGCTGGCACGGCTGCATTGCCTGCCCTTGTGTGGGCTGTGGAGACAAAGGCAGGAATGACTGTGAGGTTCAGCTCCTACAGGCATGGTCCCCTCCGGCTAAACATTTCCTCTTTGCAAGCCCCAGCGGCAGGGCGACAGGGCACTGGGCTCCCGCACATTGTGTAGGCGTGAGCGCCCCAGCCAACGGAACCCACTCTTCTTCCCCCTGCACAAAGACGCTGTCATGAGAGGAGAGATCCCCGAGAACAGGGACAGAAAGCACGACTAGGACAGATCATCTCTTCATAAGGAAATAGGAGATTGCTTACGACTTGCTGTCTGTGCGCATGAAACTGTTTAACTAGCCAGGCCTAACTCACAGTGACAGCTTCACACGACCCACAAATCTCCGCTCGTGCTTCACCACGTTACTCGGCCTCTTTACCTACCCCTGCCCCAGTTTGGGTTTGGGTTTGTACTAAAGCTTGCCTTCCTCCGCTCTGGAAACACGCAGAAAAGGGGACAAAGGGCCGAGCCGGTCCGGTCCAGTCCAGCGGAGGAAGGCTCTGCACTGCGGACTCAGGAGACCCAGGGTCGAGTTGACCTACTGGGTGACCTTGGACAAGCCTCTTCCCCACCCCCTCCACCCTTTGTTTCTCGGGTCTGTTTAGACTATAAGCTCTTTGGGGCAGGGACTGAACTGCAACTGCTCTGATTCAGCAGTGTATTGCCTAGGAGTTAAGGACAAGATACAACGCTGGGGACAGGCTGACTCAGGCGGGTACAAATGGAGATTTCCACCACAATGACCTGCCCCCACTGGGTATATCTGGACTAGGAAGAGTGGCTGAGGTTAGCTAACCTGCTATCGCTAACCCCGGACTCTCTCCTAGTGTAGACACAGGTAACGCTCTCCACCTCCACCAGCAAAATCAAGACATGAGAAGTTTCCTTGCGTCTAGACTGCGAAAAATGTGGGTTTAGGTCAAGATTAGCTCACCTTGATTAAGTCTTGACCATTTATCTTCCTCTAGACATACCCATTGTGTCCTGAGGACACAGTACATCTCAGGACCAGGTGGGTGCATTAACCAGCTGAATTCATCCCCACTTCCCTACAACCTTAGCCACAGTCTAGGATGGATTCGCAGGGATCGGGAAAACTCATGACTTTTTGTTATGTCATGTACATTAACAAAGCACAGATCAGCCTCCGCTTCTGCTGGATCAATAGTTCTCTCTTGAGTCTATAAATCTTGATAGGGCCCTGAGCAAATGTCAATACTGATGGAGTGTACCTGTTTTCTTATTAGGTTATTTGCTATGCACATTTCTGAAGGCTCCCCATCACAGCGGGGTCTGCAGAACAGGATTTAGGCACAGTCTCGTAGAAAACCTCGCTCTATTTTCTGAGGATGCCCCTATGAACGTACAGGTTCCTATACGGCCCCTTTCACCGCCGTGGCAGACACGTAAAGATTTAAGCAATTTGCCTTGGAGCAGGTGCTGCCTTCTTCACCTAAAACCATCTGTTCTTCCAGACCAGTGACAAGACCTGGCTGCAAGGATCAGGCAGCCCCCTGCTCCCAGGAATCTCCAAGCACTTTGCAATCGGAGGTTGGGACTCCCCACCCCTCTGCAAGGCAGAAATGATCAAAGCCATTGGACAGGCAAGACAGAGGCCCCATGAATTTGGTTGGTTCAGGGTCACAGAGCGAATCAGCAGCAGGGCTGGGAATGGAACCCACATGCCCAGTAACTGGCACTCCCTGCAATGCCACGCTGCCCTCCTCCTAACAACTCCCGGAGCAGCACATTCTCCCCCACGTGAGGTGAGGACCCAGAAACCCCAGCCCCACTGCCTCAGATTCTCCAAGCAGAACATTCCTGACTCTCAGAGGACATTCCGAGACTTCGGGGGGGTTGGGGAGTGATCTCTCCTCTCTGGAACCAGAGGCAACAATACCAACACCCACATTTCCTGTTACAACGAGTGCTGCTGCAGTGAGGCCAGACGCTCCCAGGAGCTCTCAGACCGGTCACAGCTTGCTGGGCTTTCCATTCTTGCCTCGGTCTGGGAAGATCTGAATGACACCAGTTGTCTCTTTCCATCTGCTCTCACTGATGGTGGCACACCTGCAGAGCGCGCATTTTTATTCTTTTCCTTTCAAATACACCCCGGTGCTAACGAACGGATTAGCCTTTGCTCCCTCCTCAGTCACGAATGACTGCCAGGGACATTACCCTTTTCTTCCCCAGATTTCAGGGGATTCTGCCTGAAGACGTGAGAGAAACGCCGCTCTTCCATATTTACAATCAGCCCGTCAAACGATCCAGTCCCTCCTGCATTTGCAGAGCTGTATGTTTTCCCATCTCAGTATTTCCAGTTGCTTGTCACCTTCCGGGTCACCTTCAGTTCTGGAACCAAGTCAGGAAGAGCTTTTCCTGGTATTTCTCAGCATCCCTGGAGCGACTTGCTTTGTTTCATTCCCAGGCAGCAGCTTGGTATCGAGCAGAGGGAATTTCACTTCACAAGAGGGTACAGTGCAGATTTGATTCAAAGGGACGTAAATCTGCAGCAGGAAATCATCCCCCGCCCCTTAGCATTTCACTCACTGAAGGAAATGGACCCTTTTCCTCATGAATTATTGTCTATGACAATAGCATCTTGAGACCCCAACCGAAACCCGGGCCCCGCGGTGCTAGGTGCTACGCAGCCATATCATGAGAGACAGGAAGTGCTCTGTGGCACGGACTGTCTAAAGCAGTGCTTCTTGAACGCTTGTCCTGGTGACCCCTTTCCCATAGCAAGTCTCTGATTGCGACCCCCATTGATAAATTAAAACCATTTTTTTATATATTTAACACCATTATAAATGCTGGAGGCAAAGAAGGGTTTGGGGTGGAGGCTGACAGCTCATGACCCCCCCATAATAACCCCGTGAACCTTTGAGAGGTCCCCTGTGTGTGCGTAGCACCCCAACACAATGAAGTCTCATCTCAGTGAGAGCCACCAGGTATTACCATACCGCACATAATAACCAGGAAAGAAAGAAATCCCACATAGGAAAATGTACTGAGAGGCTGTTCCAATCCGATCTGGAAGGTTATTTTCAGGTATCTTTGCTTGCAGCTGAATGGAGCAGCCAGATCTACCAGAGCAGCAGAATTCTGTCTGTTTGTCCTTCACCAAGTTTACAGCAGCTTAAAATCTGAGCCGTGGGGACTCGTGCTCCAAACTGGTTTCCATAACAGTACTGACGACGCCTACCACAAGGTGCTGCATCGGGCAAGCCTGGAGTATGTGAAAGACTCCTTCAGATACAGGGGGCCTCTTGCCATTAACCCAGGAAGTACCTAGCTGTAGAATTAGATACCTGGATATCTTTGAAAACACGGCTCCTTGACTACTTCCCTGTGCATCTTCTCTCCACCCATTGTCTGTCTGTCTCCTGAAAGAGAGCTGGGCCAGCTTGGCACTTACACGTCAGGGGTGCTGCTGGAAACCCGCCCAGCCAGTAACGTACACACACAACACCAGGAAAGATGCAAGAGCTCTCGTTAAAGCATGTGACCTGGAGTCAGGAAATGCTCTGATCTCCCTAGGTCACAGACAACCCAAGGCCCAGAGGAATGGATTTTTTAAAAGGTATCTAGGCACCGGATGCCCTCTGAACCCACCAGGATTTTGGTGCCTACACGTCTCTGGCCCAGACACTCTACGGGACTGGCCCACGGCCCCACAGCCAGTCCCGTGACAGAGCCGGTCTCCCCAGGCTGCATGCTCCTTCCTCTCATGAGCCACCAGACAGATAGGAGGAAGGGGCAGGGTTGGGGTTGATATGACGCAGCGAACAGAGCCAAGCAGAGGCCCCAGAGTCCTGCTTGCCAGCCAGTGCTGGAGGGGGGGCGAGGGAGGATCCGCAGCCAGCGGGGAAAAGCTTCGTTTTAAGGAGGAAAGTCCAAAAGAACAATGCGGCAGCTTCTCTTGGTCCAGGGAACCCAGCCCCTTCGGAGACCTCGTTGCCCCATCCCCATTCATCTGTCTGTAGGCTTCCAAATGTTTTTTTTGCCTTGGTGGCTAGAACTAAACTTGTCAGCAGACATCATCATCACAAACCTGCTCGGCCAGGCCAGGCACGGCTCCGAGGCCAGCTGGACCCTCTGTGCTTCCTGCCAAATTTCCTCAAACACAGGAAAGCAATCGGGGGAAGCCAGAGAAGCGAATTTTCCCCACTGACGCCTCACCGGCCACGTTTGGGCCTTTGTCTTTGCTCCGTTGGGCTCGGGCTGTTGTCCCAGAAGGTGGGTTTCCAAATGTCAGCAAGGATCCGTCACTGCGGGCTCCTGTGCCTCTCTCCCTGCACACAGCAGACAAAACCCACGTGGATCTTTCCGTGGTGCGGCTCCAGGCTGTCACTTGGCGGAGCCCAGTTAGTCCCAGAACACGTGACCGGGCTCTTTCCCCGCTCAGTTCCCAGGAAAGTCAGTGCAGGGGCGGATCCCAGGGAGCGCTGTCCGTACTGGTACATTCCCACCTGACTCCGTGGAGGACAAGGCTGAGCCAGAGAGCCGAGGTCGCAGGGCAGAGCCCAGAATGGGAACTGCAGGCCAAGGGAAGGGGTTTATTTGCGGCTTCATTAATGTCTGCAAAGCGTGGCTGAGATTCCCGGCTGCAATGGGCTGTAGAAGGAACAGACCCAACCCCCACTCAAGCCAATGGGCATCTCTCCTTTGATTCTACTGGGAGTTGGAGCAGGCTGCTTAGTGCCGACAAACCCAAACCATGCCCAGAGCCCAGCTCCATGCCCCCCGCCCAAACTCTGTAAAAGTTCCCATTCACGTGCCGACGATCCAGCCCAGACTTGTCTCAGTTCTGAGAAACCCAGCCCAAGGATGGTTTGGTTCTGGGTCCAACTGAATGTGAACCTGGAACTTCCAGGGGGTTCTGGTAACGGGTATCGACTCTGGTCTGTCCCTGTAACTTTAGATCAGCAGGGGGAGCAGAGCTTCTGCCAGCCCAGCCCGGCAGCCAGGGCACACTCGGGAGGGAGGATAGCTTTTAAGGATGTTGTTTGAATGGCAATTGTGTGCGTCTTGAAGGCCTCATTTCCCAGATAGGCTGTAATCCTCTATATTTGCATGTTGTTTAAATCCATACACTGGGTTTGATCACAGCCGGCTGCGGCACATGAAGCCCCACTGTCTACTAAAGGCAATTAACTGGCTGTACAGAGAGGGGATAAACCCAGTACGTTGGCACTGCTTGTACTGGCAGGTAACCGCTAAAGTGACCTAATCTCAAAGAGGGCCGTGTCCCTGCTGCCTTTGGGTGCCTGGGGCCACAGTCACCCGAGAAAGGGCTCAGATGCAGACCCAGCGATGATCACCCAGGTTTCCAACACCGGGTGGACACTCAACCGCCACATTGGAAACAATGACCCCCAGACCAGGGGTTACCCTGAGAGATTAAGTGACTTTCCCAAGGCCAGGAACAGAACACACTGAGCACAGATCTCCCGAGTGCCGGTCCAGTGCCTTAAACACACGGAGATCGTTCCTCTCCAAGCCACACCCCTGATCCAGAATGACAAGGCTGCCTAAGGTGTTACCAGCTCCCTTTCCCCCAGAAATCCAGCCTCGGTGCTTTGCTGAGGCATTTGGAATTCTCGCCTCCAAAACTTGGGTGCATCACCAACTCAGCAGGCACCTTCAGAAGCCCGGCAGGCAAGAGCAGAGTGGGACTTGGGGCTGGGTCTGCCCCTGGGTCATCCAAAGAGATTATTTTCCCCTTGGGCACCTAAATAAGTGACTGAATTTCCAAAGGAGCCAGCCACATGCTAAGCTTTGGGAACAGCTGGTCCCCCCAGGGAGCGTGGCGAGAACAATACAGCAGAAGAGAAGAGTCTTATTCCACACACAGAACTTACGCAGGCACGAGCCCCACTCCCAGTCCTGGAACTAGGGTGGGAGCTGGAGCGTCACGGGGTCTCATTTTATACCCAGTGTCCAACGGCTCCACAACTGTTAGTGCAGAGCAGCAATGACACAAACTGTCACCTGGATTTCTTCACTCGCTTCAAATGAGCCCTGGCAGACACGGGGGCAGCTAACTGGAGAAACCCAGCCGCGTTCCCTGGGTCAAGGGTAAGGAAGTTCCAGGCCGTATTTCGAGGGAGCACATTAGGAAACGGCACTGAAGGGGAGCGGAGATGCCACAAGCTCTGGGGAGCGAGGCTGGGCCCTGCCAGAGCCTTTGAATGGGCGAGGAGGAATCTCCCCCAGGAGATTGCAGCAGCCGGGGACCTTGGGGTAGCAGAGGGGGTGCAAATTGCGGGGGCTCATCTGGCAGATGTGGGCGCGGGACTCCTTTCACTTACCCGGTGAGTCGACCCTGCGCTGCATTTGGGGATTTCAGACCCAAAAGAGAGTCGTAAAAGACCCCCGCTCCCTGCCTGTGCAGAGTCGAAGTCAAAACATCCAGCGCAGAGACACACCCGCGCCAGCTCCACCAAGCTGGGGCCCTAGAACCAGATGTGCAGCCATGGCAGCGGGAGCTGCCGGAGGGCATGATCCCGTCCGGGACTCTGGGTGCGTCCTCAGGCGGCTCACGCTGCGGGGGCCACGCTTCTGTTTTCAGTGCACCGGTTCAATGGGACCTGGCGCGGTGGGGCCTGGCTCCGGCTCCGGGTCGGGGGAGAGTCTGATTCCAAAGCACCTGGTGGCTTTGCGATGCCTGTGGCCTGACCCCAACTGTGGTAAGAGGGAGCAGATGTATCGAGCAGCACTGACGAGCTGCTGTCCTGATTTACACCGGTTGGGAATCTGGCCCTTGGTGCCTGTGTCTACCTGTCCCAACCTAGCATCAGAGCAAGAAGATGCCCTGGGGCAGGTGCTCACTGCCGGGAGGGATTCTTAGGGGGCTGGAAGTGAGCATGCCAGCAGGGTCAGGGAGGAGGCAGCGCCAGGCAGAGAGAGGATGCTCCTGGCATCGCATGAAAGACACTGGACAGGGCGTTATTCCAGCGGCTCAGAGGAAAGGCTGTTGGTTGTTGTCGCTGGTGTCCAGAGCTGAGAGAGGGAGGACAAGTCTGCTGTCATTCTGCATCGGAGCGGAAGGGCCGGGAGAGGAGAATGCTCTGTCCCGCTGCATTCCAGCGGGATGGGAGCTGACAGGCCCAAGGGACGGCTGCTTTGGGAACTCAGCCGCAACGGCTGCTTATATCCCAGGACTTTTCTGAGACACTGGCAAAAGGGACTGTGTTCCGGGAGCCAAAAACAGCAAGGGGGTAAATTCAGGGTCTGCTGGAAACTCAAGGCAGCTGGAACAGTTGATCAGAAAAGTCAGGGCCATGGGGAGGGGGTGCAGGGGGGGGTGTCTGTCTGCTCCACAGTGCAACTCCGACCCATCGATGGCTCAGCGTGCAGAGGATGAAACCCACGGTGGGTCTGACTCTCCATTCCCCTGTGTCTTGTCCCGATACTCACACCATGGCAGAGGCGTGTTTTATGGGGGTATAAACGATGGCACACAGTGCAGGGCAATGGAAAAAAATCAGACCCGGTGCCTTCTATTCTTTGCCTACTGCTTTGCTGGAAAGACATCACTGTGCCCCGGCTCTCCAATTAGCTCTCGGTTCAGGGCACGAGTCAGGCTCGGAAATCCCAGCTGGAGCCATTTTCCTACTTTGAACTGTTTACAGCAAACCACATTGGCGCTGGCATCATTTGTACAATTGCATCTGGGCTGGGATCTCAGCGAGCACCTTGGGGTCACTGTGTGTAGAGCGCTGCTGCCACCCCCAGGCCAGTGCAGAAAAGCGGGTGGCCGATGCAGAAGCCTTTTGCTGCCCAAACCACAGCTGGGATTTGACTGCATGGCTTCCTTCTGGCCGGTACCAAGCATCAGAAGATGCTGGAGCGGTGTCAGCCCCCTGCAATGGAATTTGACTACACTGTGATATGGGGAGCCCAATGCTGGAAAAGCTCAGATCACCGTCAGGGCGAACAGATGAGAACGGCAGTTCAATGCACTTTTAGAATATCCAGGCCCACGGTTTGCGCCTTGCTTTCTCTCTCAGACATCCCCGAACACCTGAGAGAGGACAACGGTGCGGTGGTTAGCGCACTGTCCCGGGCCAATTGGGCTCTGTCATTTACCCACTGGGTGACGCTGAACAAGTCTCTTCCTCCAGCCAGGAAATCAAAGACGAAGACTCGGAATGATCAAGCTGACATTTTTGAAAGCAGGGGCTCGGTCCAGGGGCAGGAGACGTATTCACTTTGTTATGTTGCATAGTGACGACTGTTTAATGTGCAATTCTGCACCACTGCGAGCTGCTGGGAGCTGAATTATCCAGTGGACACGTGACCCCGCGGGCCGGGAGGATACGCCATGGTTTTCTTGCGAAACAGACGATGATCAAAGCCTTTTATACTAACTAGACAATAAACAACTCCAGGAACTTGGCCCTCCAAAAAGAGAAGCTGCTTAAAAAATAAACAACTTTCTGAAGAGGTTCCGTTTCAACAGGCAGCTGGAAAACACTGCCCACGAAACACTCGGCATATTTGGGAGGTAACATGGCCGCCTGGATAACGCACTGGACTGGAACTCATGAGACCTGGGAATTATTCTTGGCTCTACTAGTGGCCTGCTCAGTGACCTAGGGCAAATCAAATATCCGTGCCTCAGTTTCCCCATCTGTAAAATGAGAGTAATGACCCAGATCCTCCTTTGGAAAGCACTTTGAGATGTAAAGAGCTAAATCAGGACTGTATGTCCGTACAGCTCCGAGCGTAATGGGGCCCTGATCTGAACTGGAGCTCATACAAATAAGCAACATGAGGCACAGAATATTCAGCCCGTCTGCCAGAGCAACTAGCTGAACCTCCCACTTCTTCCTCAACAGAAAGAAATGCGACTGGCTGGGTTTGGTTGCAAGTGGTTTCACTGAAATGAGCTGAGGCAGAAACAGGCCTTCCACACTTGGAAGCCATAACAGAGAAACTGCCACACAAGCGCTGCCCAGACTGCGAAGAAGTGGTCAGGAAGTTGCAAAGACACTGGTTAAATGTGACCCATGGGCTCTGGCGAAGAGCTTCGTATAATGGATGCATTTTATGGGGAACCCACGGCTAGCAAAAGCGAGCAGCAGCAGGAAAAGGCCTTTGAAACAAAGAGAACTGAGGTGCTGCCCATGTGTAAAACCAAATGAGAAACACAAAGTGACCCAACCGTACAGAGTTTGATAGAAGAATTCTAGGTAGAAAACCAGGACACCGCCATGCACTGTCTGACTGGGACTGTACAGGAGCTGCTGCACATGATGGGAATTCTCTGCAAAAGACTTTACATCCCAACACCATACGGCGCCAGGTCAGACGCACTAAGCACAACCCAGTGGCCATGTGGACATGGAGAAGTGGAAGAGCAGAGCCCACCAAGTTCTAGTCAGGACAAGCCGGAGGCTGCCAGCTAAGATACGTTATGTAGCTGTGAATTTGGCAATAAATACAGGAAGCAAAATTGGAAAACATGAGCTGCCTGATAGCCCTGGGTGTAACACGGGCACAGCGCTGTTTGAATGACCTCTTGGCTTTGAACGGAGCAGTTTGTGGTACAACATATCAAGTGACAATGTCACAGCAGGTCACAAATCACTGTTTGCTCACCATGAGACTCCAGATGAGCTAACAACAGACAAGGGTCCACATTTCACCGGTGACACTCCAGCCATCCACTGACCCGTCCGTGCAATCACCACGCTGAACCCTAACGATGCCCAGCCCAACGAAGCAGCAGCAAAGTCACTACAAATGTCAAAGAATTTGATATCAAAGTGAGGGACAGGTGTCCAAGAGGAGGCAGAGACATTCCTTTATCTGGGGGGTTGGGGTATCCCCCTCTTTGCTCCCACCCCCTGATCGGCTGGATTCGCTGGGGAAGCTGGCGGTTGGCTGAGACGGCAGATTTTTATATGCAACAGCAGTCGGAGTCCAGAGCAGCACCCCGAGCCACACAGCAGGGCCGTTAGTCACCCCAACTTACGTCCATAATGACGGGGGCCAGGCCGCACAGGCAAGCCCCCACACCAGCGCTCCCGGGCCCCGGCTGCCTGTAGCCCTGATGGCCAAGCACTCACCTGGCGCCGTCGGCACCTTCCCTTTGTTGAGCTGCTTGAGGCGTTTCTGGTGGGACTTGCCGTTGTAGTGGATCTGCGCCTGGGCGGCCGAGTTGAGCTGGATGTTACAGACCTCGCACAGCGTGAACGACTGGTTCTTCTTCTCCCGCTTCGCGCGCTGCTCCAACAGGCTCCCCACCACCTCCACCGCCTGGATCCTGGTCTCAGCAGCGTGGCACAGGCTCATTGGGCGCTTCATGGCTACGGGAGGAAGCACAAACCCCCGGTGAGCGGGTGCTTGGGTCGGAAAGGGACTGAGCCCAGGAACAGGGGCTCAGGCAAGGCGGGAATTCCCTTGCGCTGACCCCAGGAGGGTTTAGGCAGGGACTGAACCCCCAGGCTGGGCCGTCCCGTCCCGAGGGCCCGTCCTGCTCACCAGGAACAGAACCGCTCAGCTGCTCTTCCCTTGCATACCGTGACCTGACCAGGGCGTAGAACCTCCCAGCAGCCTCAAGATGGAGCAAACGCTCTGTTCTAACCTGAGATGGCAAAACCTGGACTTGAGCGGCGCTTGCAGCGTGGGCATGGCTGAGACCGGGTCTGGAGAGAGACAATCGGGGGCCCTGTGAACTCCACGGGCCAGGGCCACACCCCCAAGACCCCACCCCATTGTCCCACCCTCCACTAGCGGTGGCGGAGTTCCCACCCCAGGAGGCCAGGGCAGGAACAGGAGAACCCCGGGAAAAGCAGCAGGAAAGCTGCTTGTCCCTGCTGGGGTGGGGACGACAGCCATGGCACTTTCCCCCTCCTGCCATTCACACAGTCCTCTCCTGGCCCCCGGCACAGAGCCACAGCTGATACAGCCCTCAGCACCACAGGGGTGAGTCCCTGCGAAGTCCGGCTGGATTTGATCTCCACGAGCCCTGGGAGCCAGGGTTGTGTTTCTCTCCGGGACACAGCTGGCGAACTGAGGTGCACATGGCAGATGAAGTGACTTGCCCAAGGTCACCCAAGGTGAAAGTCTGCGGCAGAAATGGAAACTGAGTCCAGGTCTCTGGAGTCGCAGTGCGGCGCTTTGTTCATTACCCCGCCTTTTCCTGCTACTCCCTGCCACCCACCTCGGCTCGGGACTGGCTTCCCAGCCCCCTCCCTCCAGCCACAGCGCGAACCGAAACTTAAACCAGCATGTAAGCGCGACAAGGGTCTGGAATCTGGGCCGCACGGAGGCATCACAACACACCAATGAACCCGGCAGGGAGAGAGCCACCCACCTCCCATGTCCCGACACAGCAGCCGCTCACGACCTCAGCTGCTGCAGTGTGTGTGTGTGTGTGTGTGTTTCCAATGCCCTCCCGTTACCGGGCCGGGTATTTTCACCACAATTACAGCCAGGGCAACCAAGCTAAATTTGGAACGTTATCCGGACTAAATATCTCAACCATCTCCCTGCTCTTAAAAAAAGGACCCGCTGTTGCCTTGATTAGAGCGCAGCTCCCGGTCACGGCTCTCGTTACAATACTGAAAACGTCTGCCCCGGCCGCGTGCTCGCCTGGCTCATTCACTGAACTTCTCCGGTGCCTCCCGTGTTCGTTCCGCTTCTCAGGTGTCGGGGCTGTAATTCGGCGATTTGTCACCTATCCAGGCCCACAGATTAGCTCCGGAGACTCGTGTTTTCACAGCTGCCGGGTGAAATTCACCCCAGCCAGCGCACACCCCGTCAATCCTCTACATGCATTCTCTGCGCCCCAAAGGGGAACAGTGTCGCTCTGGGCAGGGCTTGTCTGCCCATGCGCTTACCATCCCTTCCCAATCACTACTGGAGCTTATCCTCGCCAACCCCATGTGAGGGAGGTGGATAGCATCCCCATTATACAAAAGGGAAACTGAGGCACAAAATAGATTGAGTGATATGCCCAAGGTCATACAGGACATCTGTGGCTGAGCCAGGATTTGAGTGCAGGTCACCAGAGTCCCGTCCAGTGTCCTAACCCGCTAGACCCTCCTTTCCCTCTGGAGGAGCATGTGGGGCCTTGGCTTACAGCAGGAGATGACTTTACGAGGGGATCTGCAATTTCAGCTGATTCTTAATAAGATCCAGGGTTGCTTGAGTGCAACAGGTGTGGTTTCCACTAATCCCCCCACCCCCCACCAATCTTTAAACAGCCGCTTGGCAGTGCCAGCTTCTGCATTCGGCAATGGCTGCAGCTCAGGGGTGGGCAAACTTTTTGGCCCGAGGGCCACATTGAGGTTAAAAATTGTATGGACGGCCGGCTAGGGTAGGGAAGCCTGGCCCCACCCCTGTCCGACCCCCTTCTATTTCTTACCCCTCTCAGAACCCTCAACCCATGCCTGTCCCTGACCACTCCCTCCCGAGACCCCCCCACACGCTCCTTGTTCCCTGACTGCCTGCTCCCGAGACCTCCCCCGCCCCTAACCACCCCCTGGGACTGCACCCCCATCTAAGCTCCCCTGCTCCTTGTCCCCTGACCGCCTCTTCCTGAGACCCCTCATCCTAACTGCCCCTCCAGAACTCCACCCCCTGTCCAAGCCCCCCAGCTCCCTGTCCCCTGACTGCCTCAATCCCAATCCCCCACTCCTCCCAACAGACCCCCAGGACTCCCTGCCCCTTATCCAAGGCCCTGGCCTGGCCCCAACCCCCTTACCAAGCTGCTCAGAGCGGCAGGAGCTCAGGACCCACCGGAGCCAGCGCTGCGCCAGAGCAGCGGGCCAGAGCGCTGGCGGCATGGTGCACTGAGGCTCCAGGAGCAGGGGGAAGGCGAGGGAGGGGCCGGAGCAGCCTCCCCAGCTGGGAGCTCAGGGGCCGGTCAGGAAGGGCCCGTGGGCTGGATGTGGCCCGCGGGCCGTAGTTTGCCCATCCCTGCTGTAGCTACAAGATGCACAGAGGCTGAGACAATGCACAAACCTCTGGCTAATGGGGGGTAGGAAGAAGCTTCGCCCAGGGCTGCCTCCCACGGGGTGTCTGAAGCAGCTGGGCTGGCTGTCGCGGGAGACAGGACTGGGCTAGTTGGGCCTCCAGGTGGGTGGCACTTCCTATGGAACAGCTTCTATACCTGAGACTTTAGCCACCCTTCCGGGTCTACTGACAGGTCTGGTCCCAGGCGGGCACGTGAAAGCGCCACATTGGCGCAGAAGGATTACCTGCGTTTTCCCCAGGGGAGCCAATGGGTTTTGGTCCCCAGGAGACCAGAGACTGCCTCCCTCACTGCACAGATGGCAAGACAGGGAGACAGTCTCCTGACGGCTATGAAAAGCTCCCTGACAGATGTCTAAATCTCTCTGAAATAAAAGAAGGTCAGAGTCACTGGACCGTCATGCCACTCGAAATCCTGGCACTAAGAGCTCCCATAAGTCCCCCTCCTCACAGCGACGTCCGCTGGGCATTTATGGGTGAGGCTGTGAGAAAGCAACAGGGGCATGTGCTGGGCTGCCCGGCACACACGAGCCAATGGCAGCAGGGCGATGAGGGCAGAAGCCTGGTGAACAGTGGATGGGGCAGGAGCTGAGAGGGAATGGGCCCCACGAGACACGGTGCCACAGCTGTACGATGCGTGTGACAGTCTTGGGATGGACAGAGTAAGCCAGAACTCTTCCGGGACCGGGAGGCAAAGTGGGGACAGTGAATCTTGTTGCTAAGGCACTGGCTAGGGACTCAGGAGACCTGGCTCTGCCACAGACTCCCCGTGTGACCTTGGCAAAGTCACTCAATCTCTCAGAGCCTCAGTTCTCTCATCTATAATCAAGGGATAAATATTCTCCCCTTGGGTGAAATTCTCCAGCCTGGATCAGACTAGGTGATTGGATCAATCCCTCCTTGCCTTAAAATCTAGGAAAGGGTACAGCAGGTGCCTGGGAGAGACACAGTGCTAGAGCTCCAGGGGGCAGCAAGAACTAAACCGAAGGAATGAGAACTGACGTGTTTTGCTCAGGGAGCTGGGGCTGGGAAACGGAAGCAGACAAAGGGTCAAGTTTTCAAAGAGTGCCTAGGTGACTTAGGAGCCTCCATCTTATAGCGACTATATCCACACTGCAAACAACGCTGTGTTCTTAACTGCGGTTAGCTAACACAACACCTCAGCTGTAACTCCAGTTCGCAGCCTGGGCTGGTTCACCTGGCTTAGCTAGGCCAAGTGGAGAATGTGGAATTACAACCCCATCAGCATCTTCGCTGATTTACAGGGTAAATCTTTCGTCTCCAGATCCTGAATACAGTAAGAAACAGTGAGGCGGGGAAGTCTTAATGCAGTAGCTGCAGCTAGTTTATAATTTTAAGGCCATTTTTATAGCCCTGTATTACAGTCCATAACCTTGGGTCTCTCCCTCTCTCTTTAAAATAACACCATAATCACACATCACAACAGGGTAGAACATGGGGACAAATGCGAGAGAGAATTTAGAACCTGAGGCATTAAACGTCTAAAATAAGTAAGAAATGGACTATTTTATAGACAGTGCTCAACTGCAGAGCTCATCTTTCTCCCCCAGAGCAGCCAGATGGACATTAAATTAAATCTCTCCTAGGTCTGGGATGTGGAGCCTGGAATTGAACTGCCCGAGGCCACGGGAGAGCAGGTTGTGTTTAGCCCCAGAGAGGTTCACATTCTCTCCCGCCCAACGTCATGATTTATCCTCCATGCGTGATTTGTATGCGGGACCAAGGTGGCAGGACTCCTGGGCTGTATTCCTGCCTATGTTGCTTAACCACGGAGACTGAAATTCTCCCCTGCACACAGAGTCAAGATGGGACTGAAGTTCGGAGCCTTATTTCAGTGGGTCAAGTCGTCCCTCAGCCTAGTTCTAGACAAGAGTGAGTTTCAACCTCTGATCATGGGACTTGTCACCTCAGCACCTTGTGCCTCAGTTTACCCCCCTCTTCAAAGGCACATCGCAGCAATTCCCTACCCAGCAGGGCAGTTGTGAGGCAGTGTGAATGTTTCCAAAGCGTGCTAGAATCTCTGTGAGAGGGGGCCTGTATCAGCAGACGTAAGGAGCGTGGCCCTTCACCGCGCTCCCGTCGGAGCAGCTCTGAGCAGTCCCAGAACAAGCCCCTGAGCGTCCTGCTCGACTGCATTAGCTCCGAGTCGCTGAGCCAGGCCCAGTGCGGGATTATTTTTGGAAATTCAGGTCACCACAGCCCGCTCCCAAAGCTTCCTCAGCAGCAGCACAAAACTGTATTAGCTTTGTGGGGCGCTGCAGTTTGCCCAGCCCTGTCCTACGGAGAACAACAGCAGGGACCATACACACAGTGGATTTCACCCAGTCACCCAACTCCCTCTTCTGGTTCTGGACATTCTCCTGTTGTCAGGCCTAATTGACTCACTAGATTCACGACATCTTTGTCCAACCACACGAGACAGCTACAGGGGTTAAATTACCCCGATGGGCCATTACGATGCCACCAGAGAGCTGCCAAATCAACCTGAAGCTGAAAATCCCGGTCATATTGATTTGGGATTTAACGGTGGGTGACATGTGTGGAACTCCATGAATACGGAGCAGCAGGTTGGAGCACTCAGCTTCTGCATTTCAGCACACAGGCCATTTTTCGGGAGAGCTCTGCTCTCATTTAGGCTCTTAAGCAAGTGGCCAGATTTTCCAGATGCCCATTGGAAAGCATGGCCTTTATTTCAGCGCTAGGTAGAAGTGGAATTCCTTGGACTACCTAGTCCTGCTAGTGGCCGCCAAGAACCTGAAAATCTGGTTCCAAGCACAATAGAGTGCCTAGGTCAAACCAACAATAAATAATTCCAATAGGAAGTCGCACCCCTTCATTACCATGGGTGGCAGAATGTCCCTCTGGATCAGTGGGAGTGAAGGCAGAGCCATCCCAGATATAGGATGCATCTGACGAAGTGGGTATTAGCCCATGAAAGCTTATGGTCTATAGTTTAGTTAGTCTTTAGGGTGCCACAGGACTCTTTGTCACTTCTGCAATTCCAGACTAACACGGCTACCCCTCTGATTTTTGATACAGTCAGCTTCTGGAGATGACCCTGGAGAGACTTCCCTGTCTTTACTGCCTGAGTGCACACCAGGGAGCAGAGAACTCCTGAATGCCACGCCCAGCTCTGACACTGACGTTGGATCACCTTAGGCAAGTCATTTAACCTTTCTGCGGCTTTCCCATCTCAACGGTGGGCACAGAGCAGGTTCCAGCTTGCGAATGGTGTTGAGGATGACAAGTACCCTGTATTTGTATTCAGTGCACCAAGCACTAAGGCAGCAAAGAGAGGCTTTTCCACTAACTTGCTTCAAATCTTGGCCAAACAATCCCCTTTCTGGTGCTAGACAGAAGATCCATGGCAGCCACCCAGCCATGAACATGAGCCAAGGCACCAAGAAAGTAACACGCTGCTAATCAAAGGATAAATTTGTTGAAAGAATCAATCTCCCTGGACTGCATCTCACTCAGTGCCCCTGGAAGGGAAGGCCTGTTACCGGAATACACCCAAATATGTTGGTGCAAATGGAACATCTGGTCAGGTTCATGAACTGTGATCATCTTCCTTCTCAAGCAATGGCTTTATTCCACCACAGGCTGGAGGTGCATGCCAGCCAACACGGGCAAGGCCCTCACACTGAAAGCTGAGCGCCCCATCTAGTGCGGAGACTCATTCGTCTTCCTTCAATCCGGGCAGAATCTGATACATTTATTCATGCCTCATGAGCGCACTGTGCTGTACTCAGTCCTAGCTAATCACAAACAGTGGGCCCCATCATTGGTGTAAATCGGCACAACTCAGCCAGAGTCAACAGAGTGATGCTGATTTACGCCACATGAGGATCCGGCCCACAAAGAACTAGTAACTTTGAAGCCAATTCTACTCCAGCATTTGACTCTGACTAATAAGAAGCGTAGGACAAACACAACAGGCTTTAGCTAAACTCCAAAGTCCTGGCTAAGACGGCCAGGAGTTTAAAATATGTGGTTTAAGTCCAGACGTAATTTAGGAACAACTAGGACTGATTTTCTTTATTTGGGATTGAATCAAAAGGATCCAGATTGAGTCTTCTAACAAAACCTCTGGCAAATGAATTTTAAACATACTGGAAAATGTCCATATTGGTATCACAAAGACTTATCCGGAAGCCAGGAAAAACCTTAATGAATGCAACCCAAACCATCCCATATTATTGCTGGCTCACTGTTTGTGCTTTGCGAAGTAAATCACTGTTATAGCTCATCCAGGATTCCCGTTAAAAGCGGTTTGAATATAGCAAATAATTAGCCAATATTTTGATAGCACTTGGAAGATGTAAAGCATGGCATAAGTGCTACTAACGCTCTGGGAAAGTACTGTAATACTTTAACTTCGATATACACAGTAGAAACATATATTCCTATTGAGAGAACAGACACATACTTACAGTTCAGCAGAAGGCACCGTAAACCCCTGAATGCTAAAGTCCATCAGAAGAAAAATCCATATTAAACGCTACTTTGGGAGCTTTTCTTACTGACACTGACATTTCTTTTTACAATCACTTCTCTTGAGGAGTAGCTTTTAGTGCAGTTACGATCAATAGATTTCCAGCCAATTCATCCCAGCTTCGGTCAGGACAAATGGCTTTAAAAAGGTGACATTTCGTATCATTAATCTAACGCACTACAAGGCTCTTACCTGAATGGCACCAGACAGACAGTCTTCCCTGCCTGGTTGCGTCCGGGCCCCCCTCTCCTCCCGTATGAGACGAGAGAGTTCAGAGAGAGGAGATGCCCCTGCAAGAGGAGAATTTCTGACATTTGTCTCATATTGCAAGGAGCACTTGGATGGTTTGATCACCACTAAATCAGCTGTTATCAGCAAGCTGCAAACAAAGCCCCAGGCAAACAGGGAAAGTTCGGTGCCTGCTTCACAGCAAGTTTCCCTAAAGCCCTGAACATCACATGGGAGAACAGGTGCCAACTGGCACATGCTTGTGGCTGGAGCGATCACCTTGAGCCAAGAATGGGGAGAATGCACCTGCCATCAGCTCTCTAAGGGAGTGAATAGCTGGGCAGGCTCCCTGCGCCGGCTCGAAGGATGGGCCTGGAAACCTCGACTGCTGCTACAGGGCCCCAAACACCCAGCTACTGCCACAACTTCCAGCACTCCTGAGATGGAGGGAGCAGAGGACGGAGGCACTGGGTCTGCTTAGAACCAGGCTCGGTTTGCTCCCCTTCTGCAGGCTCAGGGCAAGGGGGGGGTCACTGGACAGCCAGGACTGCACATGCTTTCCCTAGGACCACCCAGCACATGGACGATCTGGGTGCATAACTTCTGCTGAGCTTTGCTCCCATCCCTGACTTGGCAGCTTGGCCTGAGCGCTCCCCCAGGGGCCCTCCCACATCTGGCGGCCGGCCCCGGGGCTAGAGCAGCCCAGGCATAGTGGGGCTCTGCCATGGCCTGCACATGGGAGGTGGCTGCTGGCAGCCCAGGAACAGGAACCACCAGCTCACTCTGCTCCTCATCCTTTGGCCAGTCACACAGGACTTTGTCTGCAATGACCTAGGGTGCACCACACTGGCTGTCACCTCCCACCTCTGCCGGGGTCTTCTCCCCATCCACGACAGTGAACAAGATTTGGGATTCTCTGGCCCTGGGATTCAATGGAGAGTCAACGATCCGGACAGCACCTGGGCCCTCCTTGTACCTCTTTGCGCTCCTCAGGACAGAGAGCGAGGGTGGGTTTTAGGTGTGTCCAGTGGTCCTGGCCATGACTGGAGCCCCGAAGCGCTACCACCATGGAAATAAATAATGCTCCTCTCAGGACAGACACATGATTAAATGCCCAAACAGGGTCCAACACACGCAGAGGGTTTCTAACTACGAGAACTGGAGTCAGGAGGAGAATTCCCCCAGAGACAAGCACTGGGACCCTGCTGCACTCGCCTAAGCATTGACCCGATTTACTAAGCAGTGAGACTCTGATTTCCATGCTGAGGGGCTGGCTGTTTTTTTCCAAACAGAGCAATCTTGACTACAATCAGACATGCTGTAGCAGGAAACTTGATTGTGGCCAATGATTCCGCAAGTGACAAACAGACAGTCCTCCACCTAATTAGACTTTCCTCATCTGTGGGAGGTTGAAATTCCCTGCAACAGACTTTATTTACGAATACAGTGTGTGTGGTGACATATTTATCCCGTAGTCCTAAATCTACCCCTATCATCTATCCCCTCTTTCTAAGCTTGTCTGAGAAATTATCAATAATACAAGAGCTGGCACTTGACAATCCAGATTAGGGTCCAGTTCCACTAACCGAGCTTTCCCACATTAAAACCAAAGCAGATCCGAGAAAGGCATTGGGGGTTTGTGATGGCTCCTTCACAGATCTACGAATATCATGGGTCCAATCCTATCCTTAAAGGACCGGTGTGATTCCAAGCAGACGTTCCCCTGCATGGTGAACTCTCTCCACAGGGGAACAGAGCAGAATGCAGTCCTGAGACACGCCTGTGTGGCTAGAAGCTGGGGACCGTTGCCAACTCGCGGTTCGTTAATGTGCCAGGGCTGTCTACTTTCTGCATTAACAGAAAACCAGCATGATGTGGCCTGTCTTCTGCGTGAACTCAGGACAAACCCCAGCAGGCCAGAAGGATACTCACTGGGAGAAGGGGGGAGGCGTTAATTTTCTCACCTCTTGTGATAACTTCTTGGCGCTTTGGGGTCTCACTTATTCTTAGGAGGCCAGCTCCACGCACACTCCTCTGCATGCAAGGACTACAGCAGCATCCATGCTGGTAACACTGGGAGTCTCTACCCCGATCTGGGTTATTACATGGGGTGGAGGCTGCCACTGGGCCCCAACGCAGTTCACTGCCCTGGTACCTTGTGCCCTGACCCCAGAGTGATGCCAAACCCTACCTGTTCTGCTCGGGGAGCACTTTGCCCTGGTGGAGACAACGGGGCAGCAGAGATCGGTGTCCTAGCTGATTAACTAGCTTCACCCAGGACCAGCAGGGACCAAGGAGAGTAGGGTGAAAAATGAGAGAGTAAAGGATGCAGTAAAAGGCCAGGCAAAGCGCGTGGGACTTTATTTCTGTTTTATAATCATAAAGGAGGGAATGTTGGATTTGGTCAAGCTGTGCAGTCCTGTGCATGGAATGCCCTGTTCCGGCATCACTAATTAGCTCCATTATTTCCTCTGGCAACTCATTCTGAGGCAGGAGAACATGGATCTTGCCTGAACACTGACAGCTCCTGGAAGCAACACACGAATCTCTCTCACACCAGCCAGGGGGAAAGCGAGAGCCAACCTGTGTGCAGAGAGTTGGACAGTTAGTCCAAACAGATCAGCTGCAAACGCTAGCACAGCATCAAAAGGCAGGATCGGAAAGATGGAGAAGAGAGAGAGTCATCACCTGGCTGCGGTTTCCTTTGCCGTCAGGGAAATCCACGGCACAGTACTTTCAGGGCAGGCGTCACAAGACCTTTGCAAGTTTGTGTATATCAGCACAAAGGACAGAGCAGAGCAACCCACTCACCCTGGACAGTCTTGGTTACCTTCAGGACGTTTGCATTAGCATAGTACTGTCGTGCAGAGGGTTTCAAAGCAGAGAACGCTGTGCAGGGGGCCAGCCCTGCTCTGCACCAGGGCGGTGTGTTTACACTTGGGCATTGCACTGGCAGCTGCAGGGGTGCAAAAATCCCCGATGCCAACCATGCCTCAAAGTCACTTAGTCTCTGTAAACCCCTCCCAAGGTCTTTAAACCCTCAGAAGAAGGTGGCAAAAGCCCCTGTTGCATGGCTTCAGCTCAGCGTCTTTCCCCCAGAACTCCAGCACCTTGGCGTCAGTCTTGCTCAGCCTTTGTTCCTCGTGGCCATGGCCAGCAGACTCCTGGCAGAAAACATGTCCCCCAGATCAGGCTTGGGAGCAGCCAAGAGCGAGCCTGCCGCACACTAGAGCAGATGGAAGAGAGAAAGAGGCAGGAAAGATGTTCCCCCCGACACCGGATTTGTCAGCGGGGGGGGGGGGGGGGGGAAAGGAAACAGAACCAGCCAATGTTACCTCTTCCTTGGCTCTTTTCCCTACACTCAGCATCAAGTGCTGAGGACTCCAGCAGGTGAGGAGCATAAGAACTAGCGACAATAACACCGCAGTGGAGGCCGGCCTAGAGCAGGGTCATGCAGCTGGGATCTCTCGCCAGACCTAGAGCCAGGCACTTGGGGAGCCCACAACTGAGCTAAGGTCCCAGTGGGTCCCGGAGTCAGTCCCGGCTCTGCTGTAACACCCTGGGGCAAGTCCCTACATCCACACGGCAAGAAAACACCCGTGGAACGAGACTCAGGCTGGTGTGGCTCAGGCTATGGCACTATATCCCGCAGTGTGGACGTTCCTGCTCAGGCTCTGAACACAGGGAGGCTCCTGGGCGGGAAGGAATACCTGGTGATTTCTCACGCCATTGCACAGACCTGAGGGTGCGGACCCTGGCTCGGAGACTCGCTGCCACAGAATAGGGGTTGGTTTGTTTTTTTGCAACACAGATGTACCGAAACCCCCTAAACCCAAGCTGGAATCAGCGGGGCTCAGCACATGCGTAACTGCTTTGCTGAACGAGGCTTTAAACTCTCTCTTTCTGGTGCTCAAGAGGCCCCTGTCACACAGCATCTGGGCACCTCACAACCTCTGCAGGGCAGGCTATTATCCACATCGTACCAGGGAGAAACTGAGGCACAGAATAAACCAAGGATCTGCCGGAAAGCCTTTGCTCCATTCATCACCCGAGCAAGCGTGCCCATCGCACGCAGATATAGTTTAAGAATCAGCAGCATTCCCCGCAGACAGGAGCACGGCCCGTGGCCAAGACACACGTCCACCTGGCCGGGGGGCCGTCGATCCCAGGGGTTCTGCTGGAAGAATCCTTTGATTGCCGTCCTGTTTTTACAGTCGACGGCATCGGGCCGCTCCTCACGGTCTGTGCCACCAGCCTCTCAAAATAGATTAGCGGCGTGCAACCTGATGCAGCCACTGTGCATGTTTTGGCCGTGCTGCTCCTTCAAGGCTCTTCCCGGTCACTACAAACAGGTTTGAAAATCCCCCTGAAATTAAATCCTGACACCGCTCGGGAGGTGACAGGGCCTCCCCCTCTGGAACCCGAGTTGGCTCTGGTCAGGATAATAAAGCATGACCTTCACGGCAACCCACGCATAAATCCAGAAATAATTAGCCTGACACAAACACATGACAAGGGATTTTGTACATTTTTTTTAAGTTCTAGGAGTCCCGTGCCCAGTAATCCCCACACAATCTCGTTAGCAGCTCTCCTCGCTAGCCTGGCCACTTTGGGCCACATGTTCACCAGGGCTCATCACACCTGGAGACTCTCCGCAAGTGGCACAGAGGAGCCGCTGGGTGCCGAGCACTTTAAAGTGTGGCTGTAAGGCCATGTCCTACCAGGGGCTGAGTTCCCCTGCGTAACTCTAGCTCCTGGGAGCCTCCGTTGCCTAACATGGAAAACTTGACTAGCAGCTCTAGGTCAGGTTTAAAGCCTGCAGAATCACCCCCAGAAGGAAGGGAGCTTTGTAAGAACAAACCCATAGAGGAGACCAGGCAAAACTGTCTGCAGAACACGTTACAGAACCTCTCTTTTTGAAAAAGCCTTTCCACCATAAAATACTCACCACAAAAACACCCCTCCCAACCCACATCTCAATCCTGACTCCCCTGGACCCCAGCCCCGACACCACTTCTACCTCCGAACTCCAAACCTGATGCCCGCTTCCACCCTGAATCCCTACCCTGATGCCCCTTCTACCTCCCCAAAAAACTACCCTACCCTGAGCAAGAAGACCTGCCAGAGACTCAATGAAGTCCTTTAGGGACTTTGCTATTATTACTGATTTTACGTTGGAAGACCAGATACTACAGTGATGGGTGGCACTATAAAACCCCAACATAGGATCAATGGACTATAAGGTGGATAGAAAGCTGGCTAGATCATTGGGCTCAACGGGTAGTGATCAATGGCTTCACGTCTAGTGGGCAACCGGTATCAAGCGGAGTGCCCCACAGGTCAGTTTTGTTCAGTATTTTCATTAATGATCTGGAGGATGGCATGGACTGCACCCTCAGCAAGTTTGAGGATGACACTAAGCTGGGAGGAGTGGTAGATACGCTGGAGGGTAGGGACAGGATACAGAGGGACCTAGACAAATTAGAGGATTGGGTCAAAGGAAATCTGATGAGGTTCAACAGGGACAAGTGCAAAGTCCTGCACTTAGGACAGAAGAATCCCAGGCACTGCTCCAGACTAGGGACCGAGTGGCTAGGCAGCAGTTCTGCAGAAAAGGACCTAGGGGTTACAGTAGACGAGAAGCTGGACAGCGTGCCCTTGTTGCCAAGAAGGCTAACAGCATTTTGGGCTGTATAAGTAGGAGCATTGCCAGCAGATCAAGGGATGTGATCATTCCCCTCTATTCAACATTGGTGAGGCCTCATGTGGGGTACTGTGTCCAGTTTGGGCCCTACACTACAAGGAGGATGTGAAAGAATTGGAAAGAGTCCAGCGCAGGGCAACAAAAAAGATTAGTGGCTGGAGCATGACTTATGAAGAGAGGCTGAGGGAACTGGGAAGAATGAGGGGGGATTTGATAGCTGCTTTCAACTACCGGAAAGGGGGTTCCAAAGAAGATGGATCTAGACTGTTCTCCGAGGTACTGGATGACAGAACAAGGAGGAATGGTCTCAAGCTGCAGTGTGGGAGAACTAGATACCTCCTGAGGTCCTGGCCGACCCTGATTGTCTATGATTCTATGACAGCTAAAGATACTCAGTGAACAAAAGCGTCCATTAGTCCGTGTCCTTTCAGTCTTCCACAGCCGAGGGGCACAGGGTCCAATCACACTGAGGGCCTGATCGCAGTCCCTTGACATCAAGAGATTTAAACAGCCTTTGCCTTAGTCCCTTTCCACTCGCGTACCGCTCTTGATGTTGCGGGGGTTACTCCAGATTCACACTGGTGTAAAGGAGATCGGAATCAGGCCCAAAGTCAATAACTTTGGCGGCGGTCAGTGATTTTTGGATGCTCACCATGAGACAAATGGAGTCTGTTCCCTCTCCCCCGAAGCAGAGCTCCCTCGGCTCCCACTAGCTTCAGCTGGAGTTGTGGCTGCTTAGCACCTCTGAATAGCAGGCCCCAGGCATCCAGCACCTCTGGGCACGGCTTGGCCCATGGCAGGAACAGCCTCATCCCCTGACTGAGCAGGCCCAAGGCAGTGGTGACATTTATTATCAATTCCTCGGAGGAGACACAGCAGTGGGGGCAGGCCCGTGTTCCCACCGAGCTGCTCTTTTTCCCAATTAAATTACAGAATAGTTTCCATCAAAATACAGCAGAGCAGCCCCTGGAATCCGTGTCAATAACCTGGATCCTTAGTGAACCTGCCAGAACTATTTTCCTCTCAAGAAAATACAGGCAAGCATATGCCTCAAGGAAACAAATTTAGACTGATGAAGCATTGGCTGTGCCACGCGCTCGCTGTCTGGGCTCTTTGCAGATGACGTCAGTATACTCCTGGGTTCTGGGTTTGCTGGAATCAGAGTGAGATTACACATTAAACTTCAAAAGTCTTACTTCGGAAAGGGTGCCAACAAATACCTCTTACTAAAGGAAGCCCGGACTAAGCTATTTTTTGTGCTGTACCCATTTAAAGAGTGGCAAAGCCAAGCCAGGAGCATTCCCATATGAACAGGACCATACAGCTTCTATTTTCTAGCTAGCAAAACCCCCTCAATGTTTACTAGAGATACCATTGTCTCAGAAGCACCGTGCACACCTGTTAACCACGGGACACTGCTCTCTGCCACCTGTGAGTCCGTGAGAGCGGGGCCAGGGCAGCGTGTGCTGCACTGACTCTCCAGCCTACACAAACATGAGTGCCACATTTGAAACAGTTCTATGATTTCCACCGCACGTGTCACTTGTAACCGTAGACATGGGTCAGCATCCCTTGGAAACAGGCAGCCGTTACCAGCTAAGGACTGCCGGCTCCGAAAAGCAACGCTATCAACCATTCGCCGCCCCTGGAAGTGCCAGTAATACAACGGTGAGCCAATCAACAGAGCAGCAGCAGCAAATCACTGACTGAGGCTGGGGCAACTATAGATGCCAGGGCACCATGATTCTTGCTCCTAACAGGGTCACCAGCAGAAATCCGATTTGGGGCCTGAAGGGCCAGGTATACGCTCGCAGAGGGGGCAGTTTTAGGAATTAATTTGTTGCTGTTGCTCCTTCCCCAGATGTGACTTTATAACTGTTAAGCACGAGGAGTTCCGCAGACTAACCCCAGCTCCACCACTGACCTAGTGAGCGATTCCAGGTGAGTCCCTTCTCTCTCTCTGTGCCTCTTTGCCCACTCACCTGTGCCTACTTAGAATGCAACCTCTTTGGGGCAGGGACTGGGTCTGTAGCACCGCCGGGCACAAGGTGATTGGGGTGCCTAAGGGCTACTATAATACAAACAGATAAAACCTACATTAAATATGTAATGCTGCAAAGCATGTCGTTTAACATCCTGTTCTAAACTGTATCCAGTACAGATACCTAGGGTGGAACGTATTTACGTCCACACTGCATTTAGAATCATTCTCTGAAAAATAAATCCATGCTTTATTAAAAAAGATGGAGTCACAAAACAAAACAAAACCGATCTTCCAAATGAACCTCTGGGTAACTGGACTGCATGCTGTAAAGATTAAATTTATAGACACCAACAGAACCCGTTTAGGCAGAGACTTGTGCAGCATCGCTAGCTGCAAGTGTTCAAAAATTGTGAATCGGGCCCCCAAAATAATGAAATTAAAAATAACGGTTATTTAGACTTGCCTTCTGATTTCTGAGCCTTTAGGGTTTGCATTTCCAAGCTTCGTCCCAGAACCATGAGGTCTAGAAACTTATAAACACTCTAGCTGAGAGTGTCCTGCCTTCTCATGACTCCAAGAGCTCCAGCTTCAAGGAAAACACCTGAAACTTCTGATCAAATCAAGAGAGTGGGAGACATCACTTCTGCACGCATGCAGGTTCCTTTGCAGGATCGGGGCCCATAACTGATGTAGCCGCTTGAGACACTTTTGTGCCTCTCAGCACAAATTCCAGCACATATTCTCCCTTCCAGCAAATTGCCTGCTACACTAATGCTTTCCTCAGTGAGGCAAAGGAGGATTAAATACAACTAATCCCACATCCCAGCAATATGGAAAGCAGAGTCAAACTCAAAAATAGTAACCCTTTTCCTGCTGAAGTCATAACTTCCATGAGCAAAATACGGGCTCAAAGAGGTTAACAGTCTGCAGGGAAAGAAAATTAATATCAAACAAGTATTTTAAAAACAGATTTTTGATCATTTCTATATTAAAAGGCTACCCTTTTTCATACTTATTTTCACGATTATTTTGTATTCGCTGCCTCTAGAATCAGACTAAAATGGATTGCTTAACTTGGAAGAACAAGTTTGACCAAATCTGATACAAAATATTTTCATGCATTTTCTTTCATTTGTTTGGAAGTTGTGTAGATTTAGCTCTATCAGTAAGGATGGGGCAGGATTTCGTATATTTGCTGTGGTAAACACAATAAACAGTGTCCAGTGAGCAAGAGAATCACAATAAACGATAGAGATTAAGGACCTAATTCAGGAAAGCACTTAAGAAGATGCCTCATTTAAGCTAGGTGCCTAATTCCACCAATTTCAACAGGAATTCAACACCCACCGAAACGCCTTCCCGGCGCTGCCAACTCTCGCAATGTTAATCACATGTCTTGTGATATTTGGTGTTTTTTCCTTAAGGCCCCAGCTCCCGGAGGCAAGTGATGACATGAGAATCTCAGCTTCTGTTTTAAAAAAAAAGTGAAAAATCCAGCTCTTCGGCATGTGCAACCTGTTGTGAAACTAGGACAATTTACACAGGCAGATGATCTGGCTCTATGGTTTCAGCTCTTGTGGCTTTTGCTGCCATCATGCTGTTCACTCTGCCTGTGTGTCAAACCCCATCCACATCCTGTATCTGTCTGGTCTGGTCAGACAATATTATCTCGCCATTCCCTGGCCGGATTTTTCTCGTCTTATACTGAGATTGTAGGCTCACTGTGACAGGGGCTGCCTTTTTGTTCTGCTTGTACAGCACCTGGTGTGTGTGGGGGGGGGGGGGGTCCTGGTCTGTGACTGGCTCCGGGGCGCTACAATAATACAAATAAGGAATAACAAACAACAGTTGCACAGAAATGCATGAAACATCTGACTAGCTCAAAAGCCACATATGACAAATAAAAAGAATCCCACATTTGCAAGGCTTCTTAAAATCTCATCATTTTGAATATGCTCTCATGACTTGCGTGCAGAGGGGCGCGGGAGGCTGACTCGTGATTTCTGTACACGTGGGGTTGGTGGCAAGGCTTTCTCAGATCAGGGCCCGGGACGATAAGTTTCTCCTTTATAAGGATGTCCCAGGCTCTCCCTGACAATGTTCTTTTCAGAAAAATATGTTCATATGAATGCAAGAAAATAAACTGGTGAAGCAATTTGCTTCCAGGCTCTACTGACAATGCTCCCCACTAGCCCCTAACCTCAGCCTTGGTGAGCTACCGCAGCCAGCGCTCCGTGCTGGGCAGCATATAATCTTCGAGTTTACCAATGCTTTGCTGGCTGACAAGCCCATCTGCTAACCCAGGGAGCAGTCATTTCCCCCAAAGACGGTACAAAGAGAGTGGAGGAAATAATTCATTTCGTTTGAGCTGTGTCACGTCACCGCTCTGACAGCCCCACAATACAAACACAGACGCTTGTTAGGAGCCTCAACCCAATGTGATCAAAGAGCCGCTCCATTCAGCGGTAAAAAAATGAGCTGAATCAAAGTCTTTGCTTATCTTCCCCTATGAAAGAAACTTGTGAAAAATGCTTCCTGTAAGGCAATTAGTAACCGGCATCTGAACTACTTACTGCACGGGCCCTGCTCTCCCCGCTGGGTTTGTTACTATATTTATCCCAGTGCTATAAATGCAAGCGGGTGGCACCAGAGCTCAGAGTCCTCTCCAAAGAGAACCAGCTCCACCATCCCCCAACCAAGGAATGGAATTACTCTGGATCAAGGTTTTTTGCTGTGCAGGCAGGTTGCTTGAATCCATTTAAGAGGCTGATGTGTCCTTTGGGGGGCTGAGGGAGACCAAAGAAAAACACTGAGTGGACCAGAGTGCCGCTTCTGTCTCCTGAATGCGAGGGGCCCTGTCTCATAAGGTTCAGAGCAAGGTGCAAGAAGTGCTGCAGTTATGAGCTAACCTACCTCCCAGGGATAATCTCCTCCAAGTCCCCATCAGCTAGAGTTTGGATGTGTGGCAGAATAGGTCAGTCTCTAAACTGGGGGTTCTCCTTCGCCAGATGGGCCACCCCATCGCTCAAAGGAGACTGCAGGAGCTCAAGGTGCTTGGAAAAGGGCAGGGCAGCTAGGGAACGAATAATCTGGACCACGCAGGAAGCTGACGTCTGGCGCGTTGTTTAGCTACCAGCCTAGCAAGGGCCCAGGGTTTTCATCAGCATGAGAAGACGATGAGGTTACTGGGAGAGGAGATGACAGAGGATTTAGGCTCTTCCATCCCAATGGATGCACTCGCTTTTCCACCACCTCCAGCAGACCGCTCCATAGTCAAACCCCCCTTCCTCTCCCTTCCCACCCCTGCCTCACTTCATTTCCAACTGACTTTAAAAGCCAGCTGGTCTTTGTACTGCTAAGAAGCCATCACCAATAGGCAGGGAAATTAAATGGGGCAGATGATAATTAATTGTCCACGTCTTTCAATGTCTTCTGGATGTGGGCTAATACATTTATACATTGATCTTTGGCTAAAGGATAAAAGGAAGGGGAGGGACTAAAAACTCTAATTTAATCAGTAAAATAATTCTAGCCTGAACTAATCTTCTGTGCTTACTTTATTGTCTCAGCTTCCCCCATTTACTGCCAAATACCGTCGTTCTAACTCCCCTCGGGATTGGCGTTACCCATCCCCTTTTTCGCTGGCAGTAACATCGAACTCACTAGAAGGAGGAATAGCTACACTGGCAAAGGCTGCCTGTGTAAGAGGAAAAGCATGTGTGTCCAAATTAAACTGGAAAACCTGAGCTAAAGCAAGGCCAAAAGGAAGCGAGTATTAGCTGGCAAGCCAAGTGGCAGCTCCGATATTTGGGTTTAGGCAGCACTCATCACGCTGTTTAACGAGCTCTAGCAGTTCAGCTTTCCTGTCTGCAAGGACCAGAGTCATGAAAAGCTGCTTGTCTCCCTGCCACCGAAACTGTGTGGGGATTTGGTACAAAAAGGCGGCACTGAGCACGCCCACCAGCCGCTTCCTGCCGCGCCAGACTGTGTTCAAACCGGTGACCCTTCAGCGGCGAGAAACTCCCAGCAGATCCATAACTCAACCCAAACTCTGGAAACGCCAGCTCACGTTTCGGCAGGGTTCAGGGAGAACAAGGGACCTGGGAGCTGTTATAGGAGGAGAGTTACCAAGATTCAATCTGCATTTTCTGCTCAACTTCATCCTGCGTATTAGCATTACCTACTTCCCATGATGTCTCCGTGGGTCCTGGACTCAATCTCTCTCCTCCTCTGAAAGCTGGCCTTGTCTGGGCCCTCACTGGATCCCACAGCCCAGATGTGCCGTGGCCTGCTCACTAGGTAGGTGAAAGGCAGTGTGACCTAGTGAGCAGAGTTCCCAACTCTGGCCCTGACTGCCTGGGTGACCCTGAGATGTCACTTCTTCCCCTCTCTGTGCCTTGCTTCCTCTCCACCAGTCTTGTCTGTTAAAGGGTGAGCTCTGTGGAGCACGGACTGTCTCAGCAGGTGTGTGTGTGTACAGCACCTAGCACAATGGGGTCCTGATCTGGGTTGAAACTTGTAGGACCTACCATAACACGACTCCTAATTGCACCGCGTGCCAACTCTCTATGCACAGCCTGTTGACCCGGTGGATTTCCCACACGAAACACCCCTCATTTCCTCGCCTCCTGCCTGAAGAGTCTTTAAGGCATCTACACCCGTCTGTCTTGCCAACTCATTTCAACCGGTTCATTAAACAGCGAATGCCAGCAACTGCAATGCCACAACACGGGCCTGTTTGCTGCCGATTTGGGTTTGGCCAGTGACCCAACGGCCTGGCAATGACAACGGCCAGCCAAGCGCAGCTGAGTCCATTCCCTGGGCTGCGGTGAGCAAGGGGTGAGTTCGAGGCATGTCGCCAGGCTGTGTGCAGGACCCAGTCAACACACAGGCGCCAGCTGATCCATAAGCAATAGCAGAACTAGTAGACTAGAACCCAGGAGTCCTGATCCCTCACCCCAACCCCACTCACTCCCCTCCCCAACCTGGGACTAGAACCCAGGAGACCTGATCCCCTACCCCGCTCACTCCCCTCCCCAACCTCGGACTAGAACCCAGGAGTCCTGATCCCCTACCCCGCTCACTCCCCTCCCCAACCTGGGACTAGAACCCAAACACGACGACTCCCCATTCCTCCCACTAGCTGTTGCCCATCCAGCTCTCCCAGGGGCAGGAGGGGAAGGGAGGAGCCCTGACTGGCAGACGTGCCCGCCCCCACTTATCCCACCCCAGGCCAATCTCCTCTCCTCCAAGCAGGAAAAGCATCTGTCTAGAACTCCAGCGCCTGCCTTCGCGCTGGGGAGACGCATTCCGAACTCGGGGGTTGAAGTCACAGCAGCTCCTCGGCTGGGGAGTAGGGCACCGCACTCACGCACAACACACACACACGCACTCACGCACAACACAACACACACACACACAGTCCCCACCCCAAGGAGCCCGCGTCGAACAACAAGAGACAAGTGGACACAGCCTGGGGGAGTGCAAGGAACCAGCAGGACAACGCTAAGTAGGGCTTGCGGCACACCCGCTGCCTCACCATCCCGCTCCTTTCTCAGACCCGCACCTCGGCTCCTGACGCCTCCTCCTCAGCGCGCTTCATTAACGGAGCATCTCCAGCGGCAGCGGGTCGTGCGCGGAGCCCGATGATCCATCTGGAGCTGCAGACGCCAGAACGGGGCTTTATTTCCTTCAGGCACGTCAGTTGAACACGATTAGAATGCAGGTTATGCACCCTCCGCAGCACACTTAATGCCGGGTTAGACTCCGCTGGTGACTAAAGCAGCGGGTGAATTATTAGTGACTCAGTTGATAATTTTGCTCATCTTGTGGCTTTTTTTAGCGCCCCATGGACAGAACTCACTCTGCAAACCCCTGCTGGCACAGTCACCAACTACTCCCAGTCACTCCCTCTGCTTCCAGCTGCCCGGCACTCCGGGGATCTGAATCAGCCCGAACTTCAACCTCGCCCCACTAGCCAGATCCACAGGCACGGCGCTCGAGTGGAACAGGGGAGCAGCCGCACGCTCACACGGGCAGGTAACACTCAGACCAAAATCAGTGACACAGAAGCTGCTTGTCAGCTGCACGATGGATGCACCTGTTGTTTCCAGGGATACCCGCACGTTCCGGGTCAGGCAGAGAACAACGTGGCCATGAACACTTGCTTCCCTAACAGCTCCCTCACTACACACTGCCCGGTCGCTCTGGTGAGCAAGGTGCCACTGGCAGCCTGTTCACAAGATACGGATCCATAAGCATCCAGTCATTCCTGCGGCTGGTCCTGCATCATCTCCGCTAAGCAAATGATATAGAGCCATCATGCTAATTAATTCGCTGGGGTACTCTGGAAGTGGATCACAGACAGAGGTCGCTGGGAGCACGGTCCCCATCCATTCCCATGCAATGGGATCGAAGCTCATAGACAGCATGAGAGGAAAGTTGAAGACGACTGCGGTAATCGTCAAACAACATGGTGATAACAATGTGTTTATTCCTCTGACCCTGCCCTTAAAGGGCCTTGGGTGCAGACAGCTTGGGAAAGGAGGAGAAAGAACCTGCCTGTGTACTTTAAGAAACAGCATTTCTTTGGGTATTGATAACAGCTCACAGATTAACCAAAGACACCGGGCAGCCCTGGAATTCCTGGGGGTGCTTGCAGCTAACGAGCCTTTGTCCATAATTAATGCTGGCCTGACAGCATTTACTGTGAAGGGGTAGCATTAAGCCCTTGTCTCAGGCCTGGTCTACACTATAAGTTTAAGTCGACTGTAGCTGCGTTAAGTCGACAGAACCCTTTACCTGTCCTCACGTGGATGCCTTTTCCTGTGGAACTCCTTGCCAGAGGATGCTGTGAAGGCTAACATGGTTCAAAAAAGAGCTAGATAAGTTGTCACGGAGTCCCTGGGGCGATGGTCTGGAACTGCTCCCTATGAAGCCAGTCAGGACTTCGGGGGGGAAGCTTCTTCTCCGTAAACAGCCTGTCTTCAAGGCTAGGAGCTTCACAGCGTCCACCTTCCTGGGTCTGACCTCCAAGCATTCAGCACCTTCTGCCCCTCCGTGCACTTCCTCCAGCAAACCCGCCCAGGCAGAGTCCTGGGGGAGCCCATGGGTCTTGCACCCCAACTCCACAGTCAGACGTGACTCTCAGCCAGCCAGTGAAACAGAGGTGTATTAGATGACAGGTACCTGGTCTAACACAGACCATGCAGCGAACGCGACCCCTCAGCTGGATCCATTTTGGGGCCAGGGAGCCAGGCCAGCCTGCCTGTAGCTCTCTGCCTCTTCCCAGCCAGACCCAGACTGACTCTCACTCCCCAGCTCCTTCTCTGCTTCCTTTGTCTCCTTACCGGGCAGGAGGTCAGGTGACCTCTTCCCCCCACCTGGAGTCAAGTTACAGCTTCAGGTATGGACCCCTTCACACAATAGTCAGAGGAGCCATTGAGAGCATTTCTGTTCCCTCACATAAGTACATGGAGGACAGGTCCACCAATGGCTACTAGTCAGGATGGCAGGGAGGGTGTCCCTAGCCTCTGTTTGCCAGAACCTGGGAATGGGCAACAGGGGATGGATCACTTGAGGATTCCCTGTTCTGTTCATTCCCTCTGGGGCACCTGGTATTGGACATTGTCGGCAGACAGGATACCGGGCTAGATGGACCTTTGGTCTGACCCAGTCTGGCCATTCTTATGACCAAAGCACACCGACAGGACACCTCATGACGGGCTGGGAAGAGTCCCAGGGCAGGTTATCCCAGCGTGGAATCCCCAGGGAACATATCACCGGGGCCAGTCCCCACCAGGGCTCCGCGGTGGAACCCCCATGGCTGCTCCTAAGAGCAGGGGCTAATGGGCAGCCTCTGGTAAGGTTACTCGGTGGGCCTGACAAAGCCCTACTAGAGAATCCCAAGGCGAGTAGCAGCAGCAAACTCCCAGGAGGAGACAATTGGAAAGAGGCCTGGGGAAGGGGAGGGAATTGTGCTTAGCCGCACAAGGCTCCTTCCTTTTCACTGATTTCCCAGCTGCACCATCCCCAGTTTAAATGATCATGGGACGTCACTAGCAAGCTGGTTCTCAGAGCCGCTTGCCTTGTTCGAGCTGGAGAAAATCAATTCCCCTCTCACTTCCCGTCTTTCTACGACAGACGAACTGAAAACCTTGCCCGCCTGAGCAAAATATTTATTCAGTCTGGGAGCCGATTTACTTTTGGCGTGTCCATAAACACAGCTACAGGCACCCGTTAAATCACTCGCTATAAATCTTAATTTCATTTCTTGGGTTTGTTTTTTAAATCCGCCTCCCCAATGGGTTCTCAGCTAAAATGACCGTCCCTACCATCGCGCCAGGCTCCTGCGAGCCCAGGGTCAACACAGGAATTAAACAGCCCCTCAGCCATCAAATTAGCTGGCACAGACCAGCCGCAGGTGGCTAATTGCAGTATAGACTTACCCCAAGATGCCCCGTGGCTCAGGATTTCAGGAAAGGTTTTGCCAATCCCCAGATGGGTGCACAAGGCCGGAGTAGCTGAGTGGATACAGGGGAATCTGAGCATCGCAGCCGCCTGGGGGAAAAGGAAACCTGGAGCTGTGACCGGCCCAGAGCATGGCCCAAGGCCCGATCCTGCCAGGTGCTCTGAAACCTCTTTACAGCACCCTGGCAAGATCTGGATCCCACTGTGCCGCACACAGCACGGGGGTCTAGTGAGCGAGTCCTGACCCTGCAGGGCAGGCAGACAAGAGGAGAACTGAGATGGAGAGATTGACACCCCAAGCCGGACTCTGTTCTGCGGTAGCCGCTAGAGGCCTGCAGGCCCCATGGCGGTTAGCAAAGAGGACAATATGGCCGGGTGGTGGGATTGCAGCTCAGGAGCTCTGGGTTCGACTCCTGGCTCCATCACTGACCTGCTGGATAAACATCAGCGAGGACAACGCTGCTGCTCTCTGAAATGCTCTCGCCAGAGCCCAGGGTTAGGACACCCGCGCTAGGTGCTGCACAGACTGGAACAGCCCTGGCGAGCTTACAGCCTGTGTATACTCTGGGGAGGGGCACAAGGCACCCGCCAGAGGGTGGCAAGTGGGGCTCAAAGCACACCAGCTGTCTCCTTAGCAGGAGACTTAAAAACCCACCCGCCTAGTTGCCAAATTACCTGAATGCAAAGGATAGAGCCTGCAGCCAGGACCCCACCACCCCCTCACCGGGGCAACAGGCTTGAGTGGGGGGGTGCTTATGGTCACTCCACTTTTCCAGCTCCGGCGGAGGGAACAGAGCCAGGTCCAAGCAGCGCTTTGCCCCAGCAGTTCCCCCGCTCCGGTGTATCCCGCCAGGCTGACTGAAGTGAAACATGTAGTCCCAGAGACAAACGCTGCTCTCAGCTCTCCAGGGCCACTCCCTCTCACCCGGGGGCTATGGTTCCTACACAGACGGGGCTCTGTGCCATTTCTGGGGCGGGTCAGGCGGGCTTCACTTGCTTATCTATTTATTGACCTGGGAACACAGCAGCTGCTGTGGGACCAGTAACTAGAGAGAGGCCAAATTCTCCACAGAAGCCTCTTGGTCACCTTTCCGCCCTGACCCATGGGCGGCCCCCGCCAAGGCGGCCTGTACACAACAGTTTTCCTGTCCTTAGGAGCATGCAGCAGGTTGGGGAAGAGCCCCACAACCGGGTCTCTGTCTCCACTTCGTCTGTTCCTCGGCCAGCTCCTTCCCAACCTGGCCTTGCAGCCCACGCTGCACAAGCCCCCTCTTCACCTGGCTCATAAAGGGGGCTCAGAGAGGAGAGGCCGGAGGGTGCCTGGCACACACCAGCTTCCCGTGAATTGAAAGTCACAGGCGTCACAGGGCTGACAAACCTGGCGCATTCCTGGCCTGGTTTCCTCACCCAGAAAGCGGAGAGGCCCCGGCACAGGCTGCCAGCTGTGTGGCTTTGCTTTTTCCCCCGCGCTGCCGGAGCCCGAGGAACAACACAGCAGTTTCTCTGCAGCCTCCACTCCACAACCGAGAGCCAGAGCCCTGCCCACGTACACAGCAAGACTCTCGGGGCAAAGCAGCATCCTTCAATCAGCGCATGGCAAGGCAGAGCCCTGGAGCTGGGCAAGCCAGACCTGCTCTCCAAACACTATGCCAGGCCCCTCGGTCTCAAATTCGGGAACGTTGCACTGGGTGCGAATTCCAAGCACCCCGCGAGTCCTGCAGTCGGGCCCCGTCTTCTCCGTTTGGATCCATCAGCTCCCAGCATCCCCACACAAAACGAGCATTCTGCTCCATTTTCTAATTAGCACTAGAACAGTTCAGATCGCTCGTAGAGTCAGTCAGCCACTGCCCACACCCAAAGAGTATCTGCCGAACGGAAACACGACTTCAGGCTGTTGCTTTATTCTGTCGCACCCCACAAATAGATCAGCTGCCGTTTACCCCCCGGTGCACTTTTATCTCTGTTACTTAAGAGCTAACCTGGCGAACCCTGGCTTTGCCTGGGATCACATGGAAACGGGGCTTCCTGCAAACAACACTACGTTAGAATGTTGGTATCGGATGATGATAAAAGCTGCTGATCCTCGCTTATTGTTTCTGAGCTCAGTCGAGGCGTAAAGGAAGAGCTGCAGCATATGAGTATTACCCCAGAGTGAATGTCGGGACTTTGCTTACAAGAGGGGAGAGAGAATTTGTCCTAATGGTTCAGATGATTGGGAAACAGAAACTTTCTTTTTTAAGTGTTTTCCCACTGATAGGAGTTGGCCAGTTTCAGGCATCTTCTCTCCCAGGCACAGCTGTGGAGTTTTCTTACTGCTAGAGGAAAGCCCAGCTTGCTGGCTGATTTCTTCCCCAGCGTGCGTGTGTCCTTACAAACCCAACACGCTCTCCATGATAAAACCACCTGCCCCATGAGCATCCCCAGGGGAAGGGGACTGCTGGGTTTCGACCCTAACCCAGCCGTTGCTTGAACTTGCCCTTCTCTATAGCACCTCTTGTGACGGAGTAGGAATGTTCTTAATGGTTCCTCTGAATATTGTGTGGGGATGGAAGGTTCCCCTTTCTGGGCGGCTGTAACCTGAGCCCCGGTGTGGGAGGGAGGAGGTGACACCTTCTGCCCAAGAGACAAAGGAAAAGCAGAGGAGGGGCTAGAGAGGGGGTTTTCAGTCTGGGTCTGGCTGGGAACAGGGGGAGAGCTCCAGGCAGGCTGTCTGGCTCTTTGGCCCCCCAAATGGATCCAGCTGAGGGACCGCATTCGCTGTACCTACAAGCTCTGTTTCAGATCATGTTCCTGTCATCTAATAAACCTCTGTTTTACTGGCTGGCTGAGAGTCACGTCTGACTGTGGAGTTGGGGTGCAGGATCCATGGGCTTCCCGGGGGACGCGCACAGAGGGGCAGAAGGTGCTGAATGCTCCAAGGTCAGATCCAGGAAAGAGGAAGCTCTAAGCTGTGAAGCTCCTAGCCCTAGAAACAGGCTGTTCACAGAGAGAAATGTTCCCCCCAGAGTCCTGACTGGCTTTGTAGGGAGCAGTTCCAGTGCATCACCCCAAGGACTCCGTGACACCTCTCATTTGCGGATCATGTCCTGCTTTGAGGGTATTCATTGGATCCTCACAAATAACCCTCTCCTGGGAAATAGCATGTACTCGCCTCCTCATTTTGCACAAAGGGAAACGGAGTCACAAAAAGGTGAAGTGGTGACTCACTCCAGGTCATCCAGGAGTCCTGTCCAGCACTCTTCACAGCTCTAACACTAGGCACCACCTCCTCGCAGGGGTACGAATAGGACCCAGGAGTCCTGACTTCCAGACCCCACTGCTCTAACCTGCTCTCCTTGCAGAAGTTCTGACCCAGGGTATTTTAGCTTCTTTTTTTCCGCATCCCTTTTAAAAAAATACCGTATTCTGCTGACTGGCTTCCCAGTGGGGAGTGGGACAGTTGCTAAGTCTGTTTGCTATTTACCTGCTTCGGACCAGGAACAGGCAGGGACATGTCATTCAAGTGTCACAAACTACAACAAGCTGCTGCTTGTGGCCCAAAGAATAGGCCCCCAAGAGGGACGTTATCAGCCTGGGAACTGCTCCTGATCGGCTCTTCCTCGCCCGAACACCATCTCATCCCTCTGGCCCTAATCTAGCTGCCCAGCTAAGATGCAGCTGTAGTGACCTGTAGAAAAGCCAGCCTTCCACGCTGCATCTCCAAGGCTTCAGAACTGCCCGTTCAGCAAACTCTGCCTCTCCGAGCAAAGATTAATCTGAGCGTCCTTTAATCCCCTAAAGCCCTTTCATAACCATGCTCAAAAATAAACCGAAAGCAGTTCCTAATACTTCTCCACTACGTGGAGTGGGGCTATTTATAGCGTTTTGCCCTTGTGCGGGACAGAGCACGCACAGCTGCAGAGCGCCGCCAGGATCCGGCTCCTGCTCCTTTCAAAGGGGCGGGGCGTTCGCAATGCGGCCCACGGAGTGAATTAGGCACTCTGGTGGGATGCGGCGTTGAGGCCAGCACGCAGGCTGGGACAGCGAACTCACAGAGGTTACGAATCCCACCTTCTCGCCCAGCAGCCGGATGGTAGAAAATAGAGAGCAGGAAGCAAAGGCTTCCCAAACCACTGCGGGATCCAGGAAAGAGCCCCATGCAAGCTAACCCCATAACTGGCACCCACAGTACAGAAATGTCCACATGGAAGCCCCCCTCCGCCCCCCAGGGAAGTTAGGTAACAGAAAAAAAGCAACAGAAGATACCCCAACCATTGGAGGCTGAGTCAGAGCAAGACAAGGCACATGGGGATCGTCCCGTACCAAGGTTCTGTCCACACTGCACCTTGGGGCCGAGGGAACCCGTGTCAGGAACGCGTGTGTCTGCGCAGAGCGTTGCAGAGACCCGGATTGGCAGGTAGACACCTTTGCTGTAACTGGGTTAGCACCCCCTCCTCCCGTCCCTCAACCTCTCCGTCCACCACTGCAAAGCTCTCAGCACGGCTCAAACCTCCATCCTGGCAGGTTCAACATTTCCACCCTCTTCCCGGAGTGAGAGCTACCAACATCAGCCCGATCAACCCTTTAACCGCCTCTCCTACAACCCCCATGCTGCAGCGGGACAGGAGACTAGAACGTCTAGTGATGTCCTGGGGAACATCAGCCTTTGTCATTGCTAGGGCCCAGGCGACACCCAACCCCAGGTCGATGGTTTTCCAGCTTCTACGGCATTTGGGAGTAACTCTGCAAACACCCTTCTCTTTCTAGGGCACTGTGCCCACGCCTCAGCCTACTGCAAACGCAGCCTCACTTGGCAGCTCTGCCATTCCCCCTCGGAGAAGGCCTGAATTCACCCTGGTTAAGTTTATTCTCACTCCGCCTGCCTTCGTTTTCACTCTGCCTCGAAGCTCTACCCGAGAGTCCTGGTTTATCCAGGCACAAGAGTCTCACCCCCAGAGCCTGTAACTGAACCTCTGGGATGGGATGAAAAAGGAAACCCTGCCACATCCAGGAACGAGTTCCAGCAGCAAGCACAACCCCCTCCACTTCTCCCAGGTGTCCCACCGAGACGTGCCACGTTTTCAGAGCCTGTGACATGCCGCCACACACCAGACAAAGTACAATCCCACTGGCTCCCACGCACTCAATTCCTGATCCACTGCTGCCCTCCAGACAGACTTCCACTGATGTTAGTGGGAGTTCTGCTTGAGTAAGGACCTTGGGATTTGCTCCGGTGAGACGAGGTCCCTGGGGTAGGGATAGCATCTTGTTCTAGGTTTGTGCAACGGTGACCACGCTGTCAGAACTTAATAAATAACAATGCAACAGCCACTGGTCAATGAGCTACACCAAGGTCACACCACAAATACCCGTGATATATGACCTAAATGTCCTCCTGTCCTGGAGTCTGTCTCTATTGTTAACTTAAACATCACACACACACACACCCCTCAGCCTGAGCTTCTCAGTGCGAGCTGTTTCTAAAGTCACTACATACAGGACTTCCTCTGTCCCTGCCCCTATGTCCCTTTGCCTTGGAGAGATGTACAACACCTGCATTGGAGCTTACAAGTCCCACCTGGTCTAGTTGTCAGGTTGAGCCAGTAGAACAGCTCTGCATCTCTAGGCCAAGATTTTCACATGACTAAGAATTCCAAGTGCCTCTGTTTCTCAGTACCTAGCGTGAAAATGGCGAAAAGGGGGCCAGAAACAGGATGGGGACAACTCTCACGTGATCTCCTTTGAGCAATTCAGCAGCTGCATTTTGTGTTTCTCTGCGTAGGCCCAGTATAATCTCAGACCAGTTGACTAGGACTTGGAAATCTCAGACCCGCTTGTACATACAGATCTCTACAGAGTTAGTAAAACCCTGTGTTCAATAATAACCCCTGCTGTCCCCCATTTCACAGTCCAGGGCTTGAGAGGGACGCCCGATGGCACATCTCTCTGGTCCCCCTAGATCAGTGGTTCTCAACCTATGTACCACTGTGAGCTGTGTACGCAGCTCTCTGTGTGTTACGTGGGCCACATCCACACGACAGATATACTACCTGTATGGGCCGGACGATGTCCCAGTGCTGACTGGGCCGCAAGCGGCCTGCGGGTTGAGAAGCACTGACCCTATATCGTTTCCCTGCTCAGATGGGGAGCTCCCTCCCTTCTGTGTATTGTCCTGTGTCCCTGATTTTCCTGGTGCCCTTCCAGTCAGTGCCATCCTGCTCACGCCAACTGAGTCACTTGTACATCCTCAGACTGCAGCCGTTGGCGGTCCTTGAGAGCTCATCGCGACAAGTGGAAATAGCCAGGCGCCCGCTTGGATGGCTGGCGTTGCTAACAATCCCCCTTTGCAGCTTTCAGTCACTCAGCAGCCTTCTCACGGCTCTTGGCATGGCTTGGTGGAAATGCTGCTGTATTTTCTAAAGCTTAGTTCTCTTGCTGTGGCTGCTTTATCAGCGTCAGCCAGAGCTGGACAGCTAACAGAAAAACCCTGCTGGCCAGGGAGAAGGAGGGAGTGTGAACTACCCTAAAGCTTTCAGGATGCAAATCAGCCAGTTAGCGGAGCTGCCTGGAGGTATGAACTACACAGCAACTAAACAGATTTAGCTTACAAAGGGATTCTGCTGAAAATGCACCTGTTCTGTCAGGGAAGGAAAAGGCTCCTCTCTCTCAGGAACATGGAAGATTCTGCTCTGTCTCCCGAGTGCCCCGATTCTCTCCGTATTGCAGCTATTCAGACAGAAAGTCCAGCTCTCAGGTTCTCCCAACAGTGCCCATCACCATGGTTGTGTCCAGGGACTCAAATGGCCCTTTGCACTCCAGGAGTCAAAGAACACTTATGTTTAAATAGTCTTTTCGATGGACTGGGAAGTCAGGCCTCCCGGGGCCTATTCCTGGCTCTGCCACTTGTCTCAGTGTGTCACCAAGGGCAAGGTGACTTTGGACTGAGGTTCCTGAAAGAAGGGATTGCTTGCATGCTGTTTGTGACCATCTCTGTTCTGGGACTAGCGTAGCGAGTTACACTATAGCACACCCAGGCTCTGCTTCACTAATTTCTCTTCTAATGGGAAGTCGAGCAACAAGGCCCTGAAATTTGCGACCACTCCACAAAGGAACAACAGTATTAAAGAATATGGGAAATTACAAACAAGTCTTGGAAGCCAGTTCCAGAACCCAAGCTAAACAGGGCAACATCTTCAAAAGGACCCGAGAGGTCATGACTGGACTAGCATTTGCACTCACTCCCGGCATGTGCTATGTAAGCAACAGACTGAGGAAGGAGGGTTTTGCTGGGGTTTTATTTATTTTTAAGCATTTCAGAGTCCATCAAAAGAAACTTCAACCATATAACAAACAGTAAATCTTCTGTGCTGCAAATGCTCCCAGCAGTTCAAACAAATGCAAAGTAGCTGCTCTCCTGCCCAAAACAAACAGCGTGTGTGTCGCTCTCTCTGGGAGCGCTGTGTTTCTTGGAGAGATGAGACGTGGACGCAGGCAGCCTGGGGAACAGACGACAAACGTTAATGGGAAGAAGTGTTACTACTTCAAAGGGAGGATTTGAGTCAGACAGCCCGAGCAAATTCAGCGCCACACCAATGCAGTTGTTCCCTTTCCAAATAACCTGTTAAAAGGCACTCGGCTTCTGTGGGCGCGGGAGCGGAGAACAGGAGTACACAGCCACACGATTGAGTCCCAGCTTGGTGGCGATGTGAACGAATGAGGTGCTGGGTCTTTGCTCTGTTGCCAAGCACACACAAGACATTATCATAAGCACCATCAGCATCTTTCCTGGCAGGCTCAGCAGAGGGAACAAGAAATAAACAGGCCCTGGGAAATAAAATCACCCTCCACTAGTCACTGCAACTGGGGGGTTGATACAATCACAAGTTCAGTTGATGAAGGTCACTGTGTCGACACAAGGTACTTCGAATCCTGGAAGGCGTTTGACTTAATCCTGCATGGTACCAATCATGCAGACCCCTATCGCAAATCAATGCCAGCAGTGTGGCCTAGTGGATAGCACAACGGATCTGGAACTCAGAAGACCAGGGTTCTACTCCCAGCTCTGCCTGCTATGTAACTGTGCCATCTCACCTGTCTGTACCTCAGTTTCAACTGCTATCAAATGAGAAGGATGCAGACCTACTGATGAAGGGGGACTGAGGCACAGAGAGATGAAGTGACTTGCCCAAGGTCTCACAGAGAGTCTGTGGCAGAGCCAGAAATTAAACCTACATTCCCAGATCCTCTCTCATCTCATGAGCTCAGCGAGGTCAAGCTGGACCTGTCCCTTAGACAGGAGATGGTTCCGCAGCTGGCACTCTGGTGTGGGAGCTGAGGGCCCTGGGGGCTGCTCTGGTGCTTGGGAAGAGTGATAATGTCTAAATCCCAACTGAGCCAAAGCCTAGCAGTGAAGGAAGGACAGGGGTGGGTATGGCCTCGTAGAGGAGAGGTAGAGACCAGGTCCTGAGCACGCTTGGTTATTAACTGACTTGGCCACGATGGGGTTTTTCATACAAATCAGGGAAGGGGCCCTTGGGGAAAAGGCCTCGCAGCATGGCACATTCAGAGTGACCCTGTCTGTGTAACAGGTGGTGTGCTGCCAAGGGCAGCTGTAGATTCCCCCCCAGGTGGCCGCTCCGTGACCTCAGCACCCACCTCTTCATGCAAGGATGACACTGTCCCGTTGGGTCACTCCCATAGTAATCCTGCTGGTTTCCCCACGGGACAGGAACCAAGGAAAATGAAGCTGCGACATCCTCTAGAATGCGGGTGAGTCCAACGCAAGGGCTTGAGCCTCTTCGGACGGGGACGGCACGGATGCTGACCCCTTGCTGCTGCTTTTCACCACGACGAACAATGAAACTCTTAGCGAGGCCACGCTCCCCCACTCTCGCCAGGCTAAACGGCCCCCGGTTCACAGTTCAAACATGCCCTTCGGGGCAGCCCTTGGTGACCAGCATTAGTGACCTATTAGTCCCTGGACCGAACTCAAGGGGCTGGTTTGCTCTACAAAGCCCAGCAGGAGCCTTTGCTCCTGTCACACGGGGGGGGGGGGGAGTCTCGTTCCCACACCCCCCACCCCCACTTCCTAGGATTCACAGTGATTCTTAGCCAGCTAGTAGATCAGAAGGTTTATTTGAGATGCCAGGCACACAATCCCACTTAGAGCTGTGAGTACAAACAGGCCCCCTTGGCCCGGCCCTTCTGGGGGGCAGGGAGATGAGACCCCGAATCCGGGCTCCCTCCTCTTCCCCAGCCAGCGTCTAACCCCTTTTCAAAAACTCCAACGTCTGCCTGCCCTTTGTTCCCTTGCCAGCCCCAAGGTGTCAACTCCCCTCCCCCTCCATCTCAGGTTACAGCTCCAGGTTTCCAGGTCAGAGTAGTTTAGCCTCAGGAGTCATGTCCACCCTTCCCTCTACTTGTCACAGCTCCTCAAGAGACCACGTCTTCCCTGCTCATTATTTGATTTATAAATACTGCACATTCTAATCCACACTAATTAAGATCATGAAAATCAAGACTTTGCAACTCTCTGGAATTTTCCAGGATTTGGTGATCCCATGAAATGCTAATTAGCAGAGCCACTGAGCCCCACACCCTGCCACTCTTTTCAACCCAAACCTCACATTTCTGCTCCACAGAAAGGCTTGTGGGTTAACGAAGTGTTTGACGTTCAGCTGCGCCTAGGGCGGGGTGATCAGTTACCCCCCCCCCCCCCGATGAGCTGCCTAGGGCTCGGCAGGGTTGATTTTTCTCAGCCTGGTTAAATGCTCAGAGTCCTCCTGGCCTGTGTACTGACTTCTTCACACCAACACTCGTTCCAGGGAACTTCTCTCCTCAAATGTGAAAAATCGGGATGGGGAGGAGGGTACTAGGAGCCTATATAAGAAAAAGACCCAAAAATCAGGACTGTCCCTATAAAATCAGGACATCTGGTTACCCTATGATGGTCAGAGCAAGCAGCCAGTTAGCACAGACAGGACAGAACAAGTCCAAACAAACCCTCAGCCAGGTCTCTCAGTGTCTGAAGGTGCCTGCTTCAGCTGCTTCTAGCAGGTGGAGTGTGATGGGAGGGGGCGCACACAGGGTTAACACCCTGCTCTTAGGTTCCCTGAGTCCTTGACAGCAATTCAGCATCCCCTAAAACTGGCCTGAAACTTTCCGTTCACCAACGCTGTGGGAAAGATGCCCCCTATTCAAACCCCGACATCTCTCCCTCCAGTAACAAGAGGTTTCCCATCACAACACCAGACAGCTTCAACCCTGCTCCGCTCGTAAGAGCTGACACCACAAAAGCTGTCTGGGGACTAGAATACAGCCAGAGACACTAACCTGCCGCCTCAGGGGTGCACTGCTCCCTTAAAGAGAGATGCTCACGAGCAGGACTGGGCACTGCGCCCTGCCAGAGAGCTGTCCGTTCGCCAGCCCCAACCACTGATAAAGGAGGAACCGAGGTCGAGGGTTTCCCAAAGTGATGAGCGATTTTGGGGAGGCCACTTGGCTTTTCCAGAAGATGCTGAGCATCCACCCCTGGAAACCCAGGCCCCTTGAAGACATCCCAAGTTGGGGCCCTAAAAACTGAAGTGCCCCAAATTGTTGGGAACAGCTTGGTCAGACTGTCCTTAAGAAACTGCCAGCCAGGGCAGGAAAACGCAGCAGTCAGCTTGCTCAGCAAATTCAGACTTGCAAACCAAAAACATGCCCACGTCTCTTTCCCTTCTCTCTGCCCTCCACCCCTCTGCTGCTCCTTGTGAATAAAACAGACCCTGGGAAGTACAAAATTGAAGACTGACCGTGGAGCCAAACTGAGCAAAACTAGTTTGTTTTAATTCCTCCAAGACCCGTTGGTAAAAGGAACCCAGCTGTTTTGCTACAGGAAATGGCAGATACACTTTTGCCTTCACATACCACCACTGCATCAACAGGATTACATTAGCCTTTTTATACATTCATACCGAAGCAGCAGCAGCTCCTCTCAGTACCGAGATAGACCGGGGCAGGGGGGGGGGGGGGGGAAGCGGAAGAGATTAACATTAAAACTTAACCTAGAAAATTTTCCCTTGCTATTTCCCAGTGATCTTTTTATCAACTAGTTTTAAGAGAGTTCCCATAAGTAGGGCAGGGAAACAGAGACTTGGGAACATTCCCCTTTGCAAACAAGAACAAATTTGTTCCAGTGCAGTTTAAAGTTCCAGGCTGATCTCCAGTTTAGCAAACTGCCCCCTTCCTTTCTGCCCTTCCCAGAGATCCCACAGCTGGTCCCAGCCTCACCTCCGCCTTTTTTTTCAGAAGAGGTTTTGTGACCCGCTCCTCTACCTCCGTTGTGCAAAGAGCTGGGCTGCTTTCCAGGAAGGCAGAAACCCACCCTACAGGACTCGAGTTACTATTATTGCTCCAGTTCCAACCCTTCCTCCCGCCTTCCCCACCGTCCAGCCTTTTGCCTTGACGTGACTTGCTGATTACGCGAGGAGAGTGATGTACGCAGAGTGGGACTTTGTCTTCAATTATTTCTCTATTATAGATCGTTTGTACTGTGGTAGCGCTAGGCAACTGCCAGCCCCAGCGTGTTACACAACTTCTGCCCCCGGTACTGTACCATCTCCAAAGCTTTACCATCTTTCTTCTCTGCCAGGCAGGGCAGGGCCATTATACAGACCGGGAACTGAGGCACATGGAGACTAGCCCAAAGTCACAGACAGTCTGAAGTAGCAGAGAACTGAACCCAAGTCCCTAAACCCCAGGACAGAGGTCTAATGACCGCCCCTTCCTTCCTCTCTTTTACTGTGAGAGGCCCCATAGAGCAAATGCAGACTCTTCCTCCCACACTCTGAGCCTGGGAGGCCCTTGAGAGTCTGGAAAATTAATTCCTCCTTAATTGCTTAACTGCACACTGAGGAGCATTGAAAGAGTTTGGGTCTCTTCTGCGCCATGCAGCACAAGCATCCTGTCTGACAGCGACTCCTGGGCTGATGTGCAGAAAGCAGGACACCGGCCTGGAAGGATCGCTTGTCTGTCCTCATGGGATCCTGGACCCGCTGGAGAGGGCCATCACAGCAGGGCCTGTTCATGTCCGAAAGTTCAGTCTGGAGGCTAAAGATACGAGGGAAAAGCACAAGGAGATCACTGGGAAAAACTGCAACACCTGACTATGGACCAAGCCAATTCAGAGAGGCAAGTACTGCCTCTGTGGCACCCTGCCGCGAGAACTCGAGGCAAGCGTCACTTGCAGGTACACAGGAACGATGAATTTCCACAAGCACGACAATAATTTCAGCAGCTCTCTACAGCTGGCCTTTGCAGCCTCCCCAGACTCCAGGAGGCTCCTTCAATATACAGATTTGTTTTTTAATGACTCAAGTAAATTGTTGTGGTGGCTGTAAAAAAAATGAGCATTTGTTACCAGGCAGCTGTAGATCAAATTTCCTTGAGAGCACAAATGTAGTTCTTGAGAGATGTTACTTGCTAACACTACTCTGGAGGCAATGTAAGAACATCAGACCAAGAACCAGCCTTTGTCAATCACACCACTATTTCGAAATTGAGAAAGAGAACCTCCTGGGCGTTGCTCCTCGGCTCCAGGATGCACATTTCGCATTTCTTACTTGGCCATGGAATGATTAAGAGCCTGTGGAGCAGTGGGCTCAAGGTACGGAAACGTCAAAGGGCAGCAGTGCCAGAAAAACAGCTCAGTGGGACTCTTCCTTAGCTAAAAAACCCAACAAATCAGATGTTGAGAGACGGGTGAATTTTCAGAACTCAAAGCAACTCTGTCATGGTTTTCAGTCCAGCGAAGACGAGGGATGAACATACGGTGTTGTTTACTCGGAGGTAGGCTTACAGTACATCGGACACTTTTAAAAATACAGCTATAGATATATCCATAGGGCTGCAAGAATAAATTAAAAGCAAAAGAAGGAAAGAATCTAGGAAATTAAGATCTTTCTCATGGAGTAGCTTTATTTCAGATTATAGCCACAGCATCCAGTGTCCCTTTGCAGGCAATAAGTTAGCAGCAAGCGTGTTCATTTTGTGTGGCTGCTACTTGCTGTCTTTCATCAGTGCCTTTATGGATACTTTATAATGAGAGCTCCTTAGCAAACCATTAATGTAACCATTTAGGGAGCAATCCAGGCCCTACTGAAGTCAGTGGGAGTTTTGCTGCTGACTTCAAGGGAGCCAGAGTTTCACCTTAAGAATTAAACCTCACAACACCTGAGTTGTCAGTTGAAATCCGATCTCAGGTGTGTGGGAATAAACAGGGAGAAGAAAACTATCACCTTCAGTGCAGTTACTCCGGAATTACGTCTACATGCTGGAGATCGGAATCTGGCTGCATGTCAGTGCGGATCTATGCACACAAGATACATCAGTGTCACGAAATCAAAGCTACAGTGCGTTCACACTGTGCCACCTGGACCAGCTCCGGTTACACCGCCTGTGTCCACACAGCAGCGGCTGCATCTCAAAACGCATGGTGCACTGCGGCTGAGTGTTCCAGGGGCCTCTGCATGACATTTAACATGACATGCAACAATACAGGCCTTCTTGCCTGTATTGTGGGAGAGCCGCTGGTATTGCAGGGAACTGCAAGCGTTGTGGGTCACGCGCTCAGAACTCCAGCTGATCTATCCCATGACACACCATTCCTGAACTACCTGCTGCACGGAGAGAAAAGCTTGAGAAAAGTTCAACCTGCTCAAGGCTCAGAAATTAGAAGGAAACAAGAACCTGCCACCCAACATTGTTCTGATCTCACGATTTCTAAGACAATCCCACAATTTCTGAACATCTGGACCGAAGAACCTTGCCAACGCAAAACCGTCCCTTGAGCTAGCGAAGGAGCTGAGGAGTGCCAAGGCCAATGCGTCAGGATGCAATTACAACAGCTACCTCATTTTTTGCAAGTGCATCCTCACGTACTAATTATAGCGCAGTGTAATTTAACTATCCTGTAAAATTATCCTATTTGAAATCATAAGAGAATTTATTTTAAATACATCTACAGAAAACAAAATTCCCTGAGCCCATTGCTAAATTCAATGGCATTCCAGGCAGGACATTAGAATTTTATCATCCAGAGAGTTACATTTCACGGTAAACGTAACGTTCTGTTCTCAGTAGCCCATAAAACTGTGCTAGACAAATAGAACAGATCCCTCCAAGAGCCACCACTTGGCTGGACGGCTCCATCTGAAAGCACCTGCAGCCACTCATAAAAAAATTAATGATTGTGATATTTACGGATATTATTTGCTGAAGAAACACACGATCAAGCTGGAAACCGAGGGCACAGACTCGTCTCTTTCATGCCTCTTACATCTGGCATCAGTTTCCCGTGGTGCAGGATTATTTGAAGAGAGAGCATCCCATTTGCAAGCATGGAAGCTTTCACAGACTGTCCAAACCACACACTTAGATGCTCAGATCAGTACCTGGGGTGAAATTAACCCTGTGCAGACACTGAGCCGATACATTACGTAAGTTTCCAGTGCTCCAGACGCAGACTTACATGCTTAACTTTACACAATGCAACCAGCCCCATCAGCTTCAGAGGGGTGACTCACGGTGCGTTAGGTTAAGCACGGGCATAAGACTTGGCAGGCTCAGGTCATTAGAGGCGTTAAGTGGTGCACAGGCATTTTGCTAAGCCACTGCCTGGGGTGAATGTCTCCCCATAAGCCCCCACACACAGCCTCCCATGCTGGGACACCAGGCCTACAGACCTCACTTTAACCCACAACCAGAGACTTCACCCCACTTTGCTTGTTAAAAGCTGATGTGTTTAAGATAAAGTTTGAATTTCTGTCTCTGGGAAAAAAAAAAAGAGAAAACTCAGCTGCACAATTCCATCAAGCTCTGTTTTCACACTCGGTGAAAGGACTCTTTTCCCGTTTGACTCCAAGACACTTGGCATTAAGCGCTGATAGTTCTGCCAAAGATAAATCTTAAACATATCGCTTCTTTTTAAGATATTTGGGTTTACTATTCAGGAAAAGATTTCCAGCCCTACCACTCGCACAATCCCCAAGAAAATTCACAGCAGTAACTATGCAGCTATCAAGTGAGTAATAAAATGAACTGAACACCACATCGGAGGACAAGAGGGTCAGAAATCATCTGGACAGGAGTGATGCTCAGGGGACTAAGTAATTGCTGATCACTGAAGTTAACATGCTAGAATCACATTTGTTTCATAATAGGAAAACCACTCTTACGCAGGCTGAAGGAATGCCCCCACTCCTTACCCAAATCACTCACAGAAAATGCTTCCATGAGGACTCAGCAAAAGGTTTTTTCTTTAAGTACCCCTTGTGGAGAGAGCCAGAAAGCTGAGGCTTTATTCTCTTCATAAATCATTCCATTACTGAATGAAATCTATGGATGGGAGCACCCTCCCAGCCAGCCCCCAAACTGCAGGGTGCGTAGATTACATGACTTTGCATACTTACTGCAGCAGGCTGACAACTTTGCTAATACAGTATAACCCAGGACATGGGAGTTATTATCAGAGCAATAAAATCCAGACTGCACAGACGTCACCAACTAAGCGCCCGTTTCTGAAGATAAATGGTTCTTGAAATGCATTACTCACCCCTTGCAACAAAAAAGGGGGTTTAAAGAACCCAGTATGTTTTACTTTAAGTTTTTCAAAGCAGGTTTCTCTGCCAAATTCACACTCTTTCAAAGAAAAAGTACTAGGAATAAAGTTTGATCTCCCCTCATGGGTATCTCACACACGCATATATAAATACAAGACCAAGCAAGCCCAGGTTGATCTTTAAGGAGACTGGATTCACTCCGAGATGCTGAGATTGCAAAAGTTTGTGTTTCCTTAGAAGAGTGAAAGTTTGCAGGGTTAGGAGTGGAAGGAGCTGGGGACCATGAACGTATCTCACTGTCGCCAGACAGCCCCAAACTCCAGTTTCCTGGGAACCTCGGATATTTCCAGCTGCAAGGCGCAAAGGAAACAGGAAGCGCCAATAAAGCAGACAAACACCCCAGCGCACCCTCAGGGCTGCCTTGCAGACAGCCACTTGCAACCGATGGGCCCGATTCTGCTCCCCCGCCCTCACTCAGGCCGACCCCCCGGACCGCAGATGGAGCAGCTCCCTCTCCTGGTTTACACCAGCCTGCGGGGCAGCAGAATCGGGCCTGTTTCGCCAGCTCCATCCCCTTCTTCCCGGAGATCCCGAGAGAGCAAATGGCTGGAAAGCACCGAATCGGAAGCGCCCCGCAGCGCCAGGCTCCCCCCGCTCCTGGCTCTGCAGGGAAAAGCCCCCAGCCCCCCCTGCAACCCGCCTTCCCCTTCCCCCTGGGGCCAGCACCCGGCCGGGGAACCCGGGGAGAGCAGCGGAGGCTCCCGGGCTGTCCCCGTCCGCTCCTCTCCCGGGCGGCGCGGGGCTCGCATACAGCCCCCGCCCCACGCAACTTCTGCTGTCCGCCCCCCCGCCCGGGACCTCTCCCTGCGGCTCGCGAGTGGAAGGAACGAACCGATGCTGCGCTCCCCGGGGCATCGCGCGCTGCACGGCTGCGGCTCCTGTCCGGGGGGGGGGGTGCACCCAGCAGCCCCCCTTCCCCCCCCGGCACGTCCAGCCCCCCGCTCCCCTCTCACCTGCCCCCCTCCTCACCTGGCCAGCCGCTCAGCTGAGCAGCCTCCGCCGCTCTGGGCAGCATTCTCCCCGCGCGCGCCCGCCGCCGCCGCTCGCTCTGGAGAGGGCGCTGGGGCCGGGGGAGCGCGCCCGCGCGCGCCCGGGGGAAGGGGGCGGGGGGAGCAGCTGGTTCTCCCGGGCGGCGCCACCCCCCGCTCCCCCCCGGCTGCACGTGGCTCGCTCCCCTGGTTGCACATCAGCGCCCCCGGCCGGCACCCCGCGGCGCAGGGCAGAGCTGCAGGAGAGCGGGGGGGGGGCCCCCTGTGGACACTGGGGCTCTTCCCCGGGGGTGCGGGGGTCAGATCCGGGAGCTGCCTGGAGGGGCCAGGGCTGCCTCTGGAGGGGGCTGATCCGGGGCACACAGGGGGGTTCCCAGGCCTCATCCCTGGCTAGCTACGCCCACCCCCAGCAGTGGGGAGCAGGCACCTCTGACCTGTCGGGGGGGCTGGAGACAGTGGGGCACATGAAACCATCATGGCATAGTGGCTAGAGTACTGGACTGGGCCTCAGGAGCACTGGGGTCTAGTCCTGGGCTGGCCCTTGGTCTGCAGGGGACCCCGGGCACGTTGATTCCCCGCAGCACGTCAGTTCCCCTGTCATGAGATGAGACTAAGGACACCGGCCTCCTATGTGAAGTGCTCTCCAGAGCCCTGCGGAGCCCTGCTGGCGCCTGCCCCGGGAGGGGTGTGAATGAAACACAAGAGGAGCCAAAGGCCACCTGGCGGAACTACGTGACGGGGGACGGCTACAGGCCTCCATGCTGCCAGTCCTGCTTCATGCCAGGCAGCTCGAGGTCCCTCCTGGACAGGGAGATAGCTGGGGGCTGGGAAGGGAACACATCAAAATCTGTCCCAGCGTACAGGGCAATGCTCTCAAGGGCCTAGCTCTGGGCAGCAGCAAGAAACCCAAAACAACTAGAAACGTTTGCCACTCTGATGGGCCTAAGTGGCACAACGGGCAAGAGCTGCAAGCCAGCCCTGCAGGCTCTGAAAAGCCTCACTGGCTGGCGGAGCTGTGATCTGGCGGCAGATTGTGTTTATTAGTAGCCTAGTGTAAATGGTGGCATTGGGAGCCCGGGCAGGGAGGGCGGAAGACACCAGACAGGCCCTGACTGGTGGGGAGGGGAGTACAAGGAGTGGTGTGGTGTTCGGTTTTTAAGAAAGCAACAACAGCCAGAAGGTGCTAGTGTTTAAGGAGCAACAGCTTGGCTGCTGGGAACAGCCTTGGCAGCCAGTGGGGCACCCCCAAGCAGAGGTTTCTTTGCTGCCATGCACGGGGCTTCTGCTCAGCTCAACATCTTTTTCAAGTGGAAAACACGGTATTTGATATTGCAGCAGCTCCGTGGAGCTGGGCAGCGAGGTGCTGTCCCAGGGCACGCCGGCTAGGAGTGCAAGTCGTAGTACACGGAGCTCACACACGAGCTTTTACACTCTTGCTACAGATGGGTGCGAAGGCAAACCGGCGCTCGACCCCATTGAAGAGAGGTGACTCAGGCTGCTCAAAGACAGCAGCTCCCACAGGCTGTTGAAAGGGGTCGCGCCCCTGGAGCGCTGACGGCTCAGAGGCAGTTTAGGGGGGATCAGGGCAGGGGACAGTCCTGCGCTACGCGGGAGATGGACGTGATGCCCCAGCCGGGTTATGTCTCGCTCCAGCATCAACTGAGCAAATCTTGCTCTCGGGATCATTGGTGTAACCTCTAATGAAGTCAGTGGGGACTAGAATTTATCCAAGTGACCCTCTGACATGGATCTTGTTCTACCTAAAGGGAACAAGGAGAGGCCCCCATCCTGCACTAGGATCCGATTGCAGGATCAGGGCCAGAGCCAAGATTAAAGTGCGGAACCGCTGCACTGCTGGGTAGCTGTGATTATAAATTATTTCAGTTTTGAAGAACCCTCTCTCCATCCCCAGAGCCTTTCTTTGCTCTGCTATCTGATCTTGCAATGCAGGATATTCTCTCCCTATAAATAATTACAGACGCTAATGGATCTCAAACCTTGCATCACCTGAGCTGTCAGGAGCTTGAGAATTACGGCTTAGCCTTCCTCCGCTCTCCAAAAAGCAGATGAGGAGGCCAGGAAGGAGCCGGGGATGCAGTTCTGGCACAGTGTTTCTCCCCCCTAAAGGGCTTTTCGAACATTCATTAACCCTCACGCACAAGGAGGGGGATAAGCACGTACAACCCACATTTTGCAGGTGGGGAAACTGAGGCATGGAGCAGCAATGTGACTTAATCACGCTCATACAGCCAATCAGCAGCAGGAATACAACCCCCAAGAGAACTGCCTAACATCCCCCTGCTGTAACCACTGGATAATACTGTCCCTTGTCCCATTTGAAAGCCACAATCTCCAAGCATTAATAGTCTAACTTTGTTTGGCAGAGCATTTGCACGGTCTCGTGGCCTGAGGTTTGTGTTGTGTCCTGGCTACACAGTGAATTGGGTGTGAACACATTGGAGCAGCAGAGGCAATACCGAAACCAGCCACTGCCGTGAGAATCAGCACTCACTCTGCCACGGAGCGTCACTTTCCTGGGTCTGCCAGGGAGGCAAATACATGGAATTGCAAGGAACAGGCAAGTCGCATGTTCAAATTTCACAAAATCCAGTTGGACTCGGCTGCTGTAATTCACCATCCCGCAGGGGCAAGGCCAAGCCAGATGATCAGAGAGGAATACACAAAACAGAAGAGAAGGACGTCGCTGCTACAGGCACAAACTCTGAACTGCGAGGGAAGCATGTGCCACAGAACCAGCCACGCTTGCAGATTACGCTGGAGCATCCCAGCCAGGGGCAAACAGGCCTGTTGAAAAGGAGAATGAGGATTTCTTTTCAAAAAGGGGATTGTTTTCTGAACCCCAAACCAAAAGCCGATGCCAGGAAGCCAACAATGTAAACCACTCAAAAGATGCCCCAGTGTCACAGATGAGCCTTGGGTTCAATTTCTGACTGAGAAGCAGCGTCCTCCAGTCGGCAGGACTGCCGCTGACCTCCCCCATGACCTCAGCAAGTTACCTCCCAGGCCCGGCGTGCCTGGTCTGTTTGGACAGTGCCAGGAACCCTCCTGTGCAGGTGGGGACCAGCGATGCTCCCCAGACAGGACCCGAGACTGGTGTTGGGGAAGGGATGTCCGGGGTCTATGGGGAGGTGAGACTCTCCCTCAAGACTCTTAGGCCTGCCCAGTGTGCAGAACGGGTCGTCCGGGTGTGTGGCTGGGGAGGGCGACAAGGGGAAATGAGGAAGGAGCCCTGTGCTCTCAAAGGCAAATAACCACTGATCTTCCTGGGGCAGGAAAGGTCCAAGAGAAGCCATTGAGTTAGGAATCCAAGCAGCTCAGCTCCATGTTCTCCTTCCAAAAGCCAGGCAGGAGCCTTCTCCAGGCTCAGGGCTACGTGTGCGTCAGCACTCAGTGTGAACCCCTCTTAGCTGACATGCCAGGGCCTGGACCCCAGGGCGTCTACACCTGTCCCACACACTCACTGGAGAAGGGGCACACCTGCCCGTGAGTTGCTGAAGCATCCAGAGCTAGAGGCTGTCCTGGGCTCTCTGAGGGCATTTCCAGGGGTGACGTGGGCTCCCCAGGGTAAGCCTGAGCTCTCTGTCCGGGCCACGCCGTGAGATCCAGCCCTGACCCTCGGCTCCCTGGGGACTCCCAAGGCACAGCCCCCTCCCGCCCCCATCCCAGGGACAGAATTTTTCCAGCTGCTCCATCCTTCCGATCTGGAATCCCACAGCTCCCGAGATCAGCACATGCTCAGGGCTTCAACCCAAGCGTAACACAGGCCAATTTCACCTGGCTCACACAATCATTTGAGCTGTTAATTTGATTGTTCTGGAGAGCTCCCTGTGACGCAGGGCACAAGAAGCACCATTGACACGTGGCTCCAATTAACTGGATTCCTGTCTGACCAGGAGATTGACAGAAACTGACTGGCCACAGCCCGAACCTGGACTGAGCCAGAAGCGCAAACCTGCCCGCTCAGCGGCACTGCTCTGGGAAAGTCCCTTCTGGGGCCAGGATTTTCAGAAGGGCTGAAGCACCCGCAGTCCACACCGATTTTCAGACTTGCTCGGCTCCCATGGCAGTCCCAGAATCGGAGGCCAGGTTTGCAGAAAGCACCGAGCTGGCCCCAAAAGTCTCACGGTGGGAGCTCAGGAAAACCTGGCCATCGGTGCTGACCCCGAGATCAGAGTCCAGTTGTGCCAGACTATTTTCCTCTTTTGCTTGTATTTCCTGACTGGGAGGGGCGGAGGGGGTGGGGAAAACACAGGTCAAGTCTTGAAACGCTCGGTTGGAAGAGTACTAGAAATGGCCACCAGCCCGCTCTGAAATACAGACACCCCCCCGCCCCCCCGCCGCAAACAGAACTCCAGCACAGCAGCCTGGCTTTCCAGGCGATGTGTCCCTCCATTCCAGCCCAGCCTCCTGGGACGTCGACGCAGCTCTGGCTTCACGAACGGTAAAGGCAGCGGCAGGGCGGGCGCTGGGAAATGGATGAGCCGGTGCAAAATGTGGACAAGGAGAGAAAATCCTCTCTCTGTCCTCTGCCAGGCGGGAGAGGGCGTCGGGGCAACCTCATTAGCATTCATAAAAGCTGCTGGAACCTGACAAGACAACACTGGGTGAGCGTTCCCACACTGACCCCAAATATTTGCATAATCTTGGTGCTCGCGTCCGTCCAGCAAAGGACCTGGCTTCTGCCAGGCACAGCGAAGAGACTCAGTAATGAATGCCAAGCAGGTCAGGATGCATTTGCTGCCACGGGAAGATGCCCGCTCTGAGGATAACAGAGAAATGTCTGGGCTTACGGTGCCATCTGGACTCGGAAGAAACCCAAGCCATGCTCAGGGCAAAGGTCTGTGTTTTGTAAGAGGTGTTAGAAAAACCAGTCTTAATAAACTGCTCCATTTAGACAGCCCCTTCCACGCCAGGGCTTTGCAGATGATTCTTAATTAAATCTCAGAGCCCTTCCATGAGCTCCCGTTGTTCCCATGAGGAATCCTGGGACACAGGTTTAAAAACACTTCTGATTAATCAGTAAATTGTCATTGTTCAGCTTGGAGGACAATGTAAAACTCTGGAACAACATTAACCGATTAAATGGAGTATGCAAGCCACAGGGTCCTGATTGGCTGCTCTGAGCTCCATGATAACTTTTACCTTCCAGCCTGTCATTTTTTTTCCTCTTGCTCTCTGAGTTCACCAGCCTTGCACCAGGCGAGTCCACGGTCCACAGTGCTCACTGCTCGGTCACTCAGTGCTCAGGGCCCATCAAGGGGAATACCTGACGAGTAAGGTGCTGCAACTCAGTGCAAGAGTGGCAGATACAAACCCTTAGACCTTCCTGCAAATATTTCTGCACAAGGTACCTTTTCTGCCTGGAAGCAGGCCTGTTTAGTTGGACGGAGACGAGGTTACTCACATGAGCACACATTTGCAGGTTCCAGGCTTCAGAGAGCAGCGCTGGGCAGAGGCTTTTAGATGAAAGGTTTTGCATTGAAAGCCGCCCCGGCTGCAAATGGCATTTTCTGCCAAGCCATGCGATGGTAACGAGGGTGCAATCATACTGCACAGTGCAACCCCCGTGCAACCCCCACTTCCAGCCGGCTCCACTTCCGGGTCCAGACACTAAGCCTGGCTCGTCTGGTCTCACTCTAAGCCCTCTCTGGGCTGGGCAGGTCCTGCCACGAAACTATACAAATACTACCCAGCGTGAGTCAAATGGCCCAGCTCCCCTGTGCTGTGAGTTTAGCAGTGGCACCGTGGGATCACTCCCACACTCAACTTCACGCACAAGAACAGACCAGCCAGCTAACCTGCCTGCGATCGTCATCAGCTGCAATGGGGCTAGTGCCCCGGTGCCAAAACTCCAGCAATTTGATGGCGACGCCCACAACATTGGAGCCCAGCTGCTGGACTCGGCTTTCGTTGTTTGAAAAGTCTGGTTCTGCCGTCGTGGTTGGTCAAAAAAGCTTGCGAATCTGATGTGGGTGCAGCCAAAAGGTTCAGGAGCCGAAAGCCAGGGGAAACGGAACAGCTTTTACTTTTGTAAAAAATCTAATGACTTTAAGCCAGTCGTGTGTGTTTTTTGGGGGGTGATTAATGATTTTTGAACATTCTTGGTTGATGAGGCCACTACCAGATGTACCAGCTCCTGCAGGAACCTGTCCCAGAGCGGAGGTACAATACGACAAGAGGGAATTGCAAATAAAGCAGCGTCACTTGTGCCCGGTGGCTCATCTTTCCCTATCAAGGCAGTTCTGCAATAGCTCTTGGAAGCAGGGACCATTGTACTGTCCTGGTCTGTACAGTGCCTAGCACAAAGGAGTCCTGCTCCATCACGGGGCTCCTAAGTGCTACTGTAATAGACCTAATACAGAAACATTGTTTCCGGGGTTCAGCTGATCTCTGACTAGTCTGTTAAGAGGTGTTGATAACTTGGAGGCGTTCAGAGAAGAGCCCCACGAATGATTACAGGATTAGAAACCTGGCCTACAGCAACAGACTTCAGGAGCTCAGTCTATTCATCTTCACAAAAAGAGAGTCTGCAAGTACTTACTTGGGGAACAAATATTTAACAACAGGTCCTTCAGTCTGGCCAAGGAAGGTCCCACACAATCCAGACTGGAAAGAAGATGTGAACTTTTAACAGCGAACGTAATTAACCCTTGGAACAACTTACCAAGCGTCATGGTAGATTCTCTGTCAACCATCAAATCCAGATGGGACGTTCTTCTCACAGCTCCGCTCCAGGAATTACTGTGGGGCAGGTGTCTGGCCTGTGCTCTTCAGGCAATCAGACTGGATGCTATGACACTTTTCCCTGAGGGTCTCCCATCACTGCTGGGTTCTTTCCCATTCCTCTGATGCAGCTGAGACTGGCAGGATATGGGACGAGACAGACCCCTGGGGAAGGGGGAGGCCATTCCTGCTCCTGTCCCACAAAAGAGCTCCGTGTGAGCTGGCCCCATGGCTCTCCACAGGTGCTGGGGTCCACGCATGTGGATCGGGGCCTGCACCGGTATCAGGGGAGACCTTGTCCGAACACCACCAGACCCAACTCAGAAGGAGCATTCCACTCTCCTCCCACAAGGGGGCAGCGTGTGCAGAAAATGCAACAGCGCGAGCCCTGAAATTTAAAGACCTGATTTTTAAAAAATATAAGGGACGGGGATGATCAAGTCCTAGCTTGATCGCTGTGCGCGACGCTGACTGCGTTTACACAGCTACTCTGGCACTGCACTCCCTGGCGGGTCCTATCCCCACCCCCATCAGGTGCACAGGCTGCTATTTTTAGCCTAGGTGCTGAGCTTTCTTTGATCGTCAGGTTATTAGCTTTGTCAATGAAAGCATCTCAGGGCGATTGCTACACGAGGACGTGCCGTGCAAAGGCACTGCCGGACGTCGGGTTGCTGCAGGGGCGCAGAAGCTCGGCAGAGAGGGGAGCTCCTGCCGCTCGGCGCTGTCTGTCTGCACGCACAGTTCCCTGTGCTGACAGATTAAACACATACAGGGTGGCTGCACGCTAACCCCACGCTCTGTTCCCCCAGGCACAGCCTCGGGCTGGGCCTTACTGGGGGCTTTATGAGATGTGTCAACAGCATCATGCTCCCAGGACTCCAGATCATTAGCAGCTCCTCAGCGCGAGGCGGTGGAGGGCCTGGGATAATTCAGGATCCCTTGGCTCAGGCTGAGGTGCATCCCACTCTGCAAGCAGCCCCAGACCTGCCATTTACAAATGGGAAACTGAAGGGCAGAGAGAAAGCTCAAGGCTAGAATTTCAGTCACCACGTGGTTTTGCCAGAGCTCAGCTCCTGTTCAGGGTCTTAAATAAGGGCCAGATGTGCAGAAGCATTTGCTGCTCAGCCCGGGGGACGCCGGCAGTGAACTCCCCGCCCGGCCCGGGGGATGTCGGCGAACTCCCCGCCCGGCCTGGGGGACGACGGCAGTGAACTCCCCGCCCGACCCGGGGGACGACGGCAGTGAACTC